>JAMKFB010000304.1:337927-414213 GCA_036247105.1 Cirrhinus mrigala
CCGAAGAGGCAGAAGGCATAGAAAAATTTCGAAGTAAAAGTCGAACAGGCAGAAGGCAAAGAAAAAGTCGAAGAAGTAGAAGTCGAAGACGAAGAAAAAGTCGAAGAGGCAGAAGCAATAGAAAAAATTCTAAGAAAATTCGAAGAGGCAGAAGTCATAGGAAAAAGTCGAAGAAGTAGAAGTCGAAGAGGCAGAAGCCATGAAAAAAGTCAAAGAAGTAGAAGTCGAAGAAAAAGTCGAAGAGGTAGAAGCCATGGATATAGTCTAAGAAGTAAGTCGAGAAGTCGAAGAGGCAGAAGCCATAGAAAAAGTCGAAGAACTAGAAATCAAAGTCGAAGAAAAAGTCGAAGATGCAAAAGTTATAGAAAAATTCGAAAAAAAAAGTCGTAGAGGCAGAGGCCATAGAAAAAGTTGAAGACGAAGAAAAAGTCGAAGGGGCAGAAGCCACAGAAAACGTCGAAGAAGTAGAATTCGAAGAAAAAGTCGAAGAGGCAGAAGCCATAGAAAAATTTGAAAAAAAAAGTCGAAGAAGTAGAATTCGCAGAAAAAGTTGAAGAGGCAGAAGCCATAGAAGCAGTCGAAGAAAAAGTCGAAGAAGCAGAAGTCGAAGAAAAAGTCGAAGAGGCAGAAGCCATGGAAAAAGTCGAAGAAGTAGAAGTCAAAGAAAAAGTTGAAAAGGCAGAAGCCATAGAAAAATTTCGAAGTAAAAGTCGAACAGGCAGAAGGCTAAGAAAAAGTCGAAGAAGCCGAAGTCGAACAAAAAGTCGAAGAGGCAGAAGTCATAGAAAAAAATCTAAGAAAAAGTCGAAGAGGCAGAAGTCATAGGAAAAAGTCGAAGAAGTAGAAGTCGAAGAGGCAGAAGCCATGAAAAAAGTCAAAGAAGTAGAAGTCGAATAAAAAGTCGAAGAGGTAGAAGCCATGGATATAGTCTAAGAAGTAGAAGTCGAAGAGGCAGAAGCCATGGATATAGTCTAAGAAGTAGAAGTCGAAGAAAAAGTCGAAGAGGTCGAAGCCATGGAAACAGTCGAAGAAATAGAAGTCGAAGAAAAAGTCGAAGAGGCAGAAGCCATAGAAAAAAATTGAGGAAAAAGTCGAAGAGGCTGAAGCCATAGAAAAAGTCGAAGAACTAGAAGTCGAAGTCGAAGAAATAGTCGAAGATGCAGAAGTTATAGAAAAAATCGAAGTAAAAGTCGAAGAGGCAGAAGCCATAGAAAAAGTCGAAGAAGTAGAAGTGGAAGAAAAAGTAGAAGAGGCAGAAGCCATAGAAAAATTCGAAAAAAAGTTGAAGAAGCAGAAGCCATTGAAAAAGTCAAAGAAGTAGAAGTCGAAGAAAAAGTCGAAGAGGCAGAAGCCATGGAAAAAGTCTAAGAAGTAGAAGTCGAAGAAAAAGTCGAAGAGGCAGAAGCCATAGAAAAAGTCGAAGAACTAGAAATCAAAGTCGAAGAAAAAGTCGAAGATGCAGAAGTTATAGAAAAATTCGAAAAAAAAGTCGTAGAGGCAGAGGCCATAGAAAAAGTTGAAGACGAAGAAAAAGTCGAAGGGGCAGAAGCCACAGAAAACTTCGAAGAAGTAGAATTCGAAGAAAAAGTCGAAGAGGCAGAAGCCATAGAAAAATTTGAAAAAAAAAGTCGAAGAAGTAGAATTCGCAGAAAAAGTCGAAGAAGTAGAAGTCGAAGAGGCAGAAGCCATAGAAGCAGTCGTAGAAAAAGTCGAAGAAGCAGAAGTCGAAGAAAAAGTCGAAGAGGCAGAAGCCATGGAAAAAGTCGAAGAAGTAGAAGTCAAAGAAAAAGTTGAAAAGGCAGAAGCCACAGAAAAATTTCGAAGTAAAAGTCGAACAGGCAGAAGGCAAAGAAAAAGTCGAAGAAGTCGAAGTCGAAGAAAAAGTCGAAGAGGCAGAAGCCATAGAAAAAAATCTAAGAAAAAGTCGAAGAGGCAGAAGTCATAGGAAAAAGTCGAAGAAGTAGAAGTCGAAGAGGCAGAAGCCATGAAAAAAGTCAAAGAAGTAGAAGTCGAAGAAAAAGTCGAAGAGGTAGAAGCCATGGATATAGTCTAAGAAGTAGAAGGTGAAGAAAAAGACAAAGATGCAGAAGTCATACAAAAAGTCGAAGAAGTAGAAGTCGAAGAAAAAGTCGAAGAGGCAGGAACCATGGAAAAAGTCGAAGAAGTAGAAGTCGAAGTCGAAGAAAAAGTCGAAGAGGCAGAAGCCATGGAAAAAGTTGAAGAAGCAGAAGTCGAAGAAAAAGTCGAAGAGGCAGAAGCCACAGGAAAAAGTCGAAGATGTAGAAGTCGAAGAAAAAGTCGAAGATGTAGAAGTCATAGAAAAAGTCGAAGAAGCAGAAGTCGAAGAGGCCGAAGCCATAGGAAAAAGTCGAAGAAGTAGAAGTCGAAGAAAAAGTCGAAAGGGCAGAAGCCATAGAAAAAAATCAAAGAAAAAGTCGAAGAGGCAGAAGCCATAGAAAAAGTCGAAGAAGCAGAAGTCGAAGAAAAAGTCGAAGATGCAGAAGTCATAGAAAAATTAGAAAAGAAAAAGTCGAAGAAGTAGAAGTCGAAGAAAAAGTCGAAGAGGCAGAATCCACAGAAAAAGTCGAAGAAAAATCGAAGAGGCAGAAGCCATAGAAAAAAATCGAAGAAAATGTAGAAGAGGCAGAATCCATGGATATAGTCTAAGAAGTAGAAGTCGAAGAAAAAGTCGAAGAGGTAGAAGACATGGAAAAATTCTAAGAAGTAGAAGTCGAAGAGGCATAAGCCATAGAAAAAAATCGAAGTAAAAGTCAAAGAGACAGAAGCCAAAGGAAAATGTCGAAGAAGTAGAAGGTGAAGAAAAAGACAAAGATGCAGAAGCCATACAAAAAGTCGAGGAAGTAGAAGTCGAAGAGGCAGAAACCATAGAAAAAAATCGAAGAAAAAGCTAAAGAGGTAGAAGCCATAGAAAAAGTCGAAGAAGTAAAAGTCGAAGAGGCAAAAGCCATAGAAAAAAATTCAAGAAAAAGTCGAAGAGGCAGAAGCAATAGAAAAAGTCTAAGAAGTAGAAGTCGAAGAGGCAGAAGCCATAGAAAAAAATCGAAGAAAAAGTCAAAGAGGCAGAAGCCAAAGAAAAAGTCGAACAAGTAGAAGTCAAACAAGCAGAAGCCATAGAAAAAAATCGAAGTAAAAGACCAAGAGGCAGAAGCCAAAGAAAAAGTCGAAGAAGGAGAATTCGAAGAAAAAGTCGAAGAGGCAGAAGCCATAGAAAAAAATCAAAGTAAAAGTCGAAGAGGCAGAAGCCATGGAAAAAGTCTAAGAAGTAGAAGCCGAAGAGGCAGAAGCCATAGAAAAAGTCCAAGAAGTAGAAGTCGAAGAGGCAGAAGCCATAGAAAAAAATCGAAGAAAATGTCGAAGTGGTAGAAGCCATAGAAAAATTTGAAAAAAAGTCGAAGAGACAGAAGCCATGGAAAAAGTCTAAGAAGTAGAAATCGAAGAGGCAGAAGCCATAGAAAAAGTCCAAGAAGTAGAAGTCGAAGAGGCAGAAGCCATAGAAAAAAATCGAAGAAAATGTCGAAGTGGTAGAAGCCATAGAAAAATTTGAAAAAAAGTCGAAGAGACAGAAGCCATAGAAAAAGTCGAAGAAGTAGAAGTCGAAGAGGCAGAAGCCATGGAAAAAAATCAAAGTAAAAGTCGAAGAGGCAGAAGCCATAGAAAAAGTCGAAGAAAAAGTTGAAGAGACAGAAGCCATAGAAAAAGTCTAAGAAGGAGAAGTCAAAGAGACAGAAGCCATGGAAAAAGTCTAAGAAGTAGAAGTCGAAGAGGCAGAAGCCATAGAAAAAGTCGAACAAGTAGAAGTCAAACAAGCAGAAGCCATAGAAAAAAATCGAAGTAAAAGACCAAGAGGCAGAAGCCATAGAAAAAGTCGAAGAAGGAGAATTCGAAGAAAAAGTCGAAGAGGCAGAAGCCATAGAAAAAAATCAAAGTAAAAGTCGAAGAGGCAGAAGCCATGGAAAAAGTTGAAGAAGCAGAAGTCGAAGAGGCAGAAGCCATAGGAAAAAGTCTAAGTAGAAGTCGAAGAAAAAGTCGAAGATGTAGAAGTCATAGAAAAAGCCGAAGAGGCAGAAGGCATAGAAAAATTTCGAAGTAAAAGTCGAACAGGCAGAAGGCAAAGAAAAAGTCGAAGAAGTAGAAGTCGAAGACGAAGAAAAAGTCGAAGAGGCAGAAGCCATAGAAAAAAATCGAAGTAAAAGTCAAAGAGACAGAAGCCAAAGGAAAATGTCGAAGAAGTAGAAGGTGAAGAAAAAGACAAAGATGCAGAAGCCATACAAAAAGTCGAGGAAGTAGAAGTCGAAGAGGCAGAAACCATAGAAAAAAATCGAAGAAAAAGCTAAAGAGGTAGAAGCCATAGAAAAAGTCGAAGAAGTAAAAGTCGAAGAGGCAAAAGCCATAGAAAAAAATTCAAGAAAAAGTCGAAGAGGCAGAAGCAATAGAAAAAGTCTAAGAAGTAGAAGTCGAAGAGGCAGAAGCCATAGAAAAAAATCGAAGAAAAAGTCAAAGAGGCAGAAGCCAAAGAAAAAGTTTGAGGAAAAAGTCGAAGAGGCAGAGGCCATAGAAAAAGTCGAAGACGAAGAAGTCGAAGAAAAAGTAGAAGTGGCAGAAGCCATAGAAAAAAATCGAAGAAAAACTCGAAGAGGCAGAAGCCATATAAAAACTCAAAGAAGTAGAAGTCGAAAAGGCAGAAGCCATAGAAAAAACTCGAATTAGTAGAAGTCGAAGAGGCAGAAGCCACAGAAAAAAACTTGAGGAAAAAGTCGAAGAGGCAGAAGCCATAGAAAAAGTCGAAGAACTAGAAGTCGAAGTCGAAGAAAAAGTCGAAGATGCAGAAGTTATAGAAGAATTCGAAAAAAAAGTCGAAGAGGCAGAGGCCATAGAAAAAGTCGAAGACAAAGAAGTCGAAGAAAAAGTCGAATGGGCAGAAGCCATAGAAAAAGTCAAAGAAGTAGAAGTCGAAGAAAAAGTTGAAGAGGCAGAAGCCATAGAAAAAAATCGAAGTAAAAGTCGAACAGGCAGAAGCCATAAAAAAAGTCGAAGAAGTAGAAGTCGAAGAAAAAGTCGAAGAGGCAGAAGCCATAGAAAAAAATCGAAGAAAAACTCGAAGAGGCAGAAGCCATATAAAAACTCGAATTAGTAGAAGTCGAAGAGGCAGAAGCCATATAAAAACTCAAAGAAGTAGAAGTCGAAGAGGCAGAAGCCATAGAAAAAACTCGAATTAGTAGAAGTCGACGAGGCAGAAGCCATAGAAAAATTTGAAAAAAAGTCGAAGAGACAGAAGCCATAGAAAAAGTCGAAGAAGTAGAAGTCGAAGAGGCAGAAGCCATGGAAAAAAATCAAAGTAAAAGTCGAAGAGGCAGAAGCCATAGAAAAAGTCGAAGAAAAAGTTGAAGAGACAGAAGCCATAGAAAAAGTCTAAGAAGGAGAAGTCAAAGAGACAGAAGCCATGGAAAAAGTCTAAGAAGTAGAAGTCGAAGAGGCAGAAGCCATAGAAAAAGTCGAACAAGTAGAAGTCAAACAAGCAGAAGCCATAGAAAAAAATCGAAGTAAAAGACCAAGAGGCAGAAGCCATAGAAAAAGTCGAAGAAGGAGAATTCGAAGAAAAAGTCGAAGAGGCAGAAGCCATAGAAAAAAATCAAAGTAAAAGTCGAAGAGGCAGAAGCCATAGAAAAAGTTGAAGAAGCAGAAGTCGAAGAGGCAGAAGCCATAGGAAAAAGTCTAAGTAGAAGTCGAAGAAAAAGTCGAAGATGTAGAAGTCATAGAAAAAGCCGAAGAGGCAGAAGGCATAGAAAAATTTCGAAGTAAAAGTCGAACAGGCAGAAGGCAAAGAAAAAGTCGAAGAAGTAGAAGTCGAAGACGAAGAAAAAGTCGAAGAGGCAGAAGCAATAGAAAAAATTCTAAGAAAATTCGAAGAGGCAGAAGTCATAGGAAAAAGTCGAAGAAGTAGAAGTCGAAGAGGCAGAAGCCATGAAAAAAGTCAAAGAAGTAGAAGTCGAAGAAAAAGTCGAAGAGGTAGAAGCCATGGATATAGTCTAAGAAGTAGAAGTCGAAGAGGCAGAAGCCATAGAAAAAGTCGAAGAACTAGAAATCAAAGTCGAAGAAAAAGTCGAAGATGCAAAAGTTATAGAAAAATTCGAAAAAAATGTCGTAGAGGCAGAGGCCATAGAAAAAGTTGAAGACGAAGAAAAAGTCGAAGGGGCAGAAGCCACAGAAAACGTCGAAGAAGTAGAATTCGAAGAAAAAGTCGAAGAGGCAGAAGCCATAGAAAAATTTGAAAAAAAAAGTCGAAGAAGTAGAATTCGCAGAAAAAGTCGAAGAGGCAGAAGCCATAGAAGCAGTCGAAGAAAAAGTCGAAGAAGCAGAAGTCGAAGAAAAAGTCGAAGAGGCAGAAGCCATGGAAAAAGTCGAAGAAGTAGAAGTCAAAGAAAAAGTTGAAAAGGCAGAAGCCATAGAAAAATTTCGAACTAAAAGTCGAACAGGCAGAAGGCTAAGAAAAAGTCGAAGAAGCCGAAGTCGAAAAAAAAGTCGAAGAGGCAGAAGCCATAGAAAAAAATCTAAGAAAAAGTCGAAGAGGCAGAAGTCATAGGAAAAAGTCGAAGAAGTAGAAGTCGAAGAGGCAGAAGCCATGAAAAAAGTCAAAGAAGTAGAAGTCGAAGAAAAAGTCGAAGAGGTAGAAGCCATGGATATAGTCTAAGAAGTAGAAGTCGAAGAGGCAGAAGCCATGGATATAGTCTAAGAAGTAGAAGTCGAAGAAAAAGTCGAAGAGGTCGAAGCCATGGAAAAAGTCGAAGAAATAGAAGTCGAAGAAAAAGTCGAAGAGGCAGAAGCCATAGAAAAAAATAGAGGAAAAAGTCGAAGAGGCTGAAGCCATAGAAAAAGTCGAAGAACTAGAAGTCGAAGTCGAAGAAATAGTCGAAGATGCAGAAGTTATAGAAAAAATCGAAGTAAAAGTCGAAGAGGCAGAAGCCATAGAAAAAGTCGAAGAAGTAGAAGTGGAAGAAAAAGTAGAAGAGGCAGAAGCCATAGAAAAATTCGAAAAAAAGTTGAAGAAGCAGAAGCCATTGAAAAAGTCAAAGAAGTAGAAGTCGAAGAAAAAGTCGAAGAGGTAGAAGCCATGGAAAAAGTCTAAGAAGTAGAAGTCGAAGAAAAAGTCGAAGAGGCAGAAGCCATAGAAAAAGTCGAAGAACTAGAAATCAAAGTCGAATAAAAAGTCGAAGATGCAGAAGTTATAGAAAAATTCGAAAAAAAAGTCGTAGAGGCAGAGGCCATAGAAAAAGTTGAAGACGAAGAAAAAGTCGAAGGGGCAGAAGCCACAGAAAACTTCGAAGAAGTAGAATTCGAAGAAAAAGTCGAAGAGGCAGAAGCCATAGAAAAATTTGAAAAAAAAAGTCGAAGAAGTAGAAGTCGAAGAAAAAGTCGAAGAGGTAGAAGACATGGAAAAATTCTAAGAAGTAGAAGTCGAAGAGGCATAAGCCATAGAAAAAAATCGAAGTAAAAGTCAAAGAGACAGAAGCCAAAGGAAAATGTCGAAGAAGTAGAAGGTGAAGAAAAAGACAAAGATGCAGAAGCCATACAAAAAGTCGAGGAAGTAGAAGTCGAAGAGGCAGAAACCATAGAAAAAAATCGAAGAAAAAGCTAAAGAGGTAGAAGCCATAGAAAAAGTCGAAGAAGTAAAAGTCGAAGAGGCAAAAGCCATAGAAAAAAATTCAAGAAAAAGTTGAAGAGGCAGAAGCAATAGAAAAAGTCTAAGAAGTAGAAGTCGAAGAGGCAGAAGCCATAGAAAAAAATCGAAGAAAAAGTCAAAGAGGCAGAAGCCAAAGAAAAAGTTTGAGGCAGAAGCCATAGAAAAAACTCGAATTAGTAGAAGTCGAAGAGGCAGAAGCCACAGAAAAAAACTTGAGGAAAAAGTCGAAGAGGCAGAAGCCATAGAAAAAGTCGAAGAACTAGAAGTCGAAGTCGAAGAAAAAGTCGAAGATGCAGAAGTTATAGAAGAATTCGAAAAAAAAGTCGAAGAGGCCATAGAAAAAGTCGAAGACAAAGAAGTCGAAGAAAAAGTCGAATGGGCAGAAGCCATAGAAAAAGTCAAAGAAGTAGAAGTCGAAGAAAAAGTTGAAGAGGCAGAAGCCATAGAAAAAAATCGAAGTAAAAGTCGAACAGGCAGAAGCCATAAAAAAAGTCGAAGAAGTAGAAGTCGAAGAAAAAGTCGAAGAGGCAGAAGCCATAGAAAAAAATCAAAGAAAAACTCGAAGAGGCAGAAGCCATATAAAAACTCGAATTAGTAGAAGTCGAAGAGGCAGCAGCCATATAAAAACTCAAAGAAGTAGAAGTCGAAAAGGCAGAAGCCATAGAAAAAACTCGAATTAGTAGAATTCGACGAGGCAGAAGCCACAGAAAAAAATTGAGGAAAAAGTCGAAGAGGCAGAAGCCATAGAAAAAGTCGGAGAACTAGAAGTCGAAGTCGAAGAAAAAGTCGAAGATGCAGAAATTATAGAAAAATTCAAAAAAAAGTCGAAGAGGCAGAGGCCATAGAAAAAGTCGAAGACAAAGAAATCGAAGAAAAACTCGAAGAGGCAGAAGCCATAGAAAAACTCAAAGAAGTAGAAGTCGAAGAAAAAGTCGAAGAGGCAGAAGCCATAGAAAAAAAACGAACTAAAAGTCGAACAAGCAGAGGCCATAGAAAAAGTCAAAGAAGTAGAAGTCGAAGAAAAAGTCGAAGAGGCAGAAGCCATAGAAAAAAAAAAAAAAAAGACGAAGAGGCAGAAGCCATAGAAAAAATTTGAAGTAAAAGTCGAAGAGGCAGAAGCCATAGAAACAGTAGAAGAAAAAGTCGAAGAAGCAGAAGCCATGGAAAAAGTCTAAGAAGAAGTCGAAGAGGCAGAAGCCATAGAAAAAGTCGAAGACGTAGAAGCCGAAGTAGAAGTCGAAGAAAAAGTCGAAGAAGTAGAAGTTGAAGAAAAAGTCGAAGAGGCAGAAGCCATAGAAAAAGTCGAAGAAGTAGAATTCGAAGAGGCAGAAGCCATAGAAAAAAATTGAAGTAAAAGTCGAAGAGGCAGAAGCCATAGAAAGAGTCGAAGAAAAAGTCGAAGAGGCAGAAGCCATAGAAAAAAGTCAAAGAAGTAGAAGTCGAAGAAAAAGTTGAAGAGGCAGAAGCCATGCAAAAAGCATAAGTCGTCGAAGAGGCAGAAGCCATAGAAAAAAAATCGAAGTAAAGGTCAAAGAGGCAGAAGCCATAGAAAGAGTCGAAGAAAAAGTCGAAGAGACAGAAGCCATGGAAAAAGTCTAAGAAGTAGAAGTCAAAGAAAAAGTCGAAGAGGCAGAAGCCATAGAAAAAAATCGAATAAAAAGTCGAAGAGGCAGAAGCCATAGAAAGAGTCGAAGAAAAAGTCGAAGAGACAGAAGCCATGGAAAAAGTCTAAGAAGTAGAAGCCGAAGAGGCAGAAGCCATAGAAAAAGTCCAAGAAGTAGAAGTCGAAGAGGCAGAAGCCATAGAAAAAAATCGAAGAAA
The DNA here is from genome assembly GCA_036247105.1 of Cirrhinus mrigala. Classification (NCBI taxonomy): domain Eukaryota; kingdom Metazoa; phylum Chordata; class Actinopteri; order Cypriniformes; family Cyprinidae; genus Cirrhinus; species Cirrhinus mrigala. The sequence continues at coordinate 347,448 of JAMKFB010000304.1, forward strand.
ATGTCGAAGAGGCAGAAGCCATAGAAAGAGTCGAAGAAAAAGTCGAAGAGACAGAAGCCATGGAAAAAGTCTAAGAAGTAGAAGCCGAAGAGGCAGAAGCCATAGTAAAAGTCCAAGAAGTAGAAGTCGAAGAGGCAGAAGCCATAGAAAAAAATCGAAGAAAATGTCGAAGTGGTAGAAGCCATAGAAAAATTTGAAAAAAAGTCGAAGAGACAGAAGCCATGGAAAAAGTCTAAGAAGTAGAAATCGAAGAGGCAGAAGCCATAGAAAAAGTCCAAGAAGTAGAAGTCGAAGAGGCAGAAGCCATAGAAAAAAATCGAAGAAAATGTCGAAGTGGTAGAAGCCATAGAAAAATTTGAAAAAAAGTCGAAGAGACAGAAGCCATAGAAAAAGTCGAAGAAGTAGAAGTCGAAGAGGCAGAAGCCATGGAAAAAAATCAAAGTAAAAGTCGAAGAGGCAGAAGCCATAGAAAAAGTCGAAGAAAAAGTTGAAGAGACAGAAGCCATAGAAAAAGTCTAAGAAGGAGAAGTCAAAGAGACAGAAGCCATGGAAAAAGTCTAAGAAGTAGAAGTCGAAGAGGCAGAAGCCATAGAAAAAGTCGAACAAGTAGAAGTCAAACAAGCAGAAGCCATAGAAAAAAATCGAAGTAAAAGACCAAGAGGCAGAAGCCATAGAAAAAGTCGAAGAAGGAGAATTCGAAGAAAAAGTCGAAGAGGCAGAAGCCATAGAAAAAAATCAAAGTAAAAGTCGAAGAGGCAGAAGCCATGGAAAAAGTTGAAGAAGCAGAAGTCGAAGAGGCAGAAGCCATAGGAAAAAGTCTAAGTAGAAGTCGAAGAAAAAGTCGAAGATGTAGAAGTCATAGAAAAAGCCGAAGAGGCAGAAGGCATAGAAAAATTTCGAAGTAAAAGTCGAACAGGCAGAAGGCAAAGAAAAAGTCGAAGAAGTAGAAGTCGAAGACGAAGAAAAAGTCGAAGAGGCAGAAGCCATAGAAAAAAATCGAATAAAAAGTCGAAGAGGCAGAAGCCATAGAAAGAGTCGAAGAAAAAGTCGAAGAGACAGAAGCCATGGAAAAAGTCTAAGAAGTAGAAGCCGAAGAGGCAGAAGCCATAGAAAAAGTCCAAGAAGTAGAAGTCGAAGAGGCAGAAGCCATAGAAAAAAATCGAAGAAAATGTCGAAGTGGTAGAAGCCATAGAAAAATTTGAAAAAAAGTCGAAGAGACAGAAGCCATGGAAAAAGTCTAAGAAGTAGAAATCGAAGAGGCAGAAGCCATAGAAAAAGTCCAAGAAGTAGAAGTCGAAGAGGCAGAAGCCATAGAAAAAAATCGAAGAAAATGTCGAAGTGGTAGAAGCCATAGAAAAATTTGAAAAAAAGTCGAAGAGACAGAAGCCATAGAAAAAGTCGAAGAAGTAGAAGTCGAAGAGGCAGAAGCCATGGAAAAAAATCAAAGTAAAATTCGAAGAGGCAGAAGCCATAGAAAAAGTCGAAGAAAAAGTTGAAGAGACAGAAGCCATAGAAAAAGTCTAAGAAGGAGAAGTCAAAGAGACAGAAGCCATGGAAAAAGTCTAAGAAGTAGAAGTCGAAGAGGCAGAAGCCATAGAAAAAGTCGAACAAGTAGAAGTCAAACAAGCAGAAGCCATAGAAAAAAATCGAAGTAAAAGACCAAGAGGCAGAAGCCATAGAAAAAGTCGAAGAAGGAGAATTCGAAGAAAAAGTCGAAGAGGCAGAAGCCATAGAAAAAAATCAAAGTAAAAGTCGAAGAGGCAGAAGCCATGGAAAAAGTTGAAGAAGCAGAAGTCGAAGAGGCAGAAGCCATAGGAAAAAGTCTAAGTAGAAGTCGAAGAAAAAGTCGAAGATGTAGAAGTCATAGAAAAAGCCGAAGAGGCAGAAGGCATAGAAAAATTTCGAAGTAAAAGTCGAACAGGCAGAAGGCAAAGAAAAAGTCGAAGAAGTAGAAGTCGAAGACGAAGAAAAAGTCGAAGAGGCAGAAGCAATAGAAAAAATTCTAAGAAAATTCGAAGAGGCAGAAGTCATAGGAAAAAGTCGAAGAAGTAGAAGTCGAAGAGGCAGAAGCCATGAAAAAAGTCAAAGAAGTAGAAGTCGAAGAAAAAGTCGAAGAGGTAGAAGCCATGGATATAGTCTAAGAAGTAGAAGTCGAAGAAAAAGTCGAAGAGGCAGAAGCCATAGAAAAAGTCGAAGAACTAGAAATCAAAGTCGAAGAAAAAGTCGAAGATGCAAAAGTTATACAAAAATTCGAAAAAAAAGTCGTAGAGGCAGAGGCCATAGAAAAAGTTGAAGACGAAGAAAAAGTCGAAGGGGCAGAAGCCACAGAAAACGTCGAAGAAGTAGAATTCGAAGAAAAAGTCGAAGAGGCAGAAGCCATAGAAAAATTTGAAAAAAAAAGTCGAAGAAGTAGAATTCGCAGAAAAAGTCGAAGAGGCAGAAGCCATAGAAGCAGTCGAAGAAAAAGTCGAAGAAGCAGAAGTCGAAGAAAAAGTCGAAGAGGCAGAAGCCATGGAAAAAGTCGAAGAAGTAGAAGTCAAAGAAAAAGTTGAAAAGGCAGAAGCCATAGAAAAATTTCGAAGTAAAAGTCGAACAGGCAGAAGGCTAAGAAAAAGTCGAAGAAGCCGAAGTCGAAGAAAAAGTCGAAGAGGCAGAAGCCATAGAAAAAAATCTAAGAAAAAGTCGAAGAGGCAGAAGTCATAGGAAAAAGTCGAAGAAGTAGAAGTCGAAGAGGCAGAAGCCATGAAAAAAGTCAAAGAAGTAGAAGTCGAAGAAAAAGTCGAAGAGGTAGAAGCCATGGATATAGTCTAAGAAGTAGAAGTCGAAGAGGCAGAAGCCATGGATATAGTCTAAGAAGTAGAAGTCGAAGAAAAAGTCGAAGAGGTCGAAGCCATGGAAAAAGTCGAAGAAATAGAAGTCGAAGAAAAAGTCGAAGAGGCAGAAGCCATAGAAAAAAATAGAGGAAAAAGTCGAAGAGGCTGAAGCCATAGAAAAAGTCGAAGAACTAGAAGTCGAAGTCGAAGAAATAGTCGAAGATGCAGAAGTTATAGAAAAAATCGAAGTAAAAGTCGAAGAGGCAGAAGCCATAGAAAAAGTCGAAGAAGTAGAAGTGGAAGAAAAAGTAGAAGAGGCAGAAGCCATAGAAAAATTCGAAAAAAAGTTGAAGAAGCAGAAGCCATTGAAAAAGTCAAAGAAGTAGAAGTCGAAGAAAAAGTCGAAGAGGCAGAAGCCATAGAAAAAGTCTAAGAAGTAGAAGTCGAAGAAAAAGTCTAAGAGGCAGAAGCCATAGAAAAAGTCGAAGAACTAGAAATCAAAGTCGAAGAAAAAGTCGAAGATGCAGAAGTTATAGAAAAATTCGAAAAAAAAGTCGTAGAGGCAGAGGCCATAGAAAAAGTTGAAGACGAAGAAAAAGTCGAAGGGGCAGAAGCCACAGAAAACTTCGAAGAAGTAGAATTCGAAGAAAAAGTCGAAGATGTAGAAGTCATAGAAAAAGTCGAAGAAGCAGAAGTCGAAGAGGCCGAAGCCATAGGAAAAAGTCGAAGAAGTAGAAGTCGAAGAAAAAGTCGAAAGGGCAGAAGCCATAGAAAAAAATCAAAGAAAAAGTCGAAGAGGCAGAAGCCATAGAAAAAGTCGAAGAAGCAGAAGTCGAAGAAAAAGTCGAAGATGCAGAAGTCATAGAAAAATTAGAAAAGAAAAAGTCGAAGAAGTAGAAGTCGAAGAAAAAGTCGAAGAGGCAGAATCCACAGAAAAAGTCAAAGAAAAAGTAGAAGCAGCAGAAGCCATAGAAAAAAATCAAAGTAAAAGTCGAAGAGGCAAAAGCCATAGAAAAAAATTCAAGAAAAAGTCGAAGAGGCAGAAGCAATAGAAAAAGTCTAAGAAGTAGAGGTCAAAGAAAAAGTCGAAGAGGCAGAAGCCATAGAAAAAAATCGAAGAAAAAGTCAAAGAGGCAGAAGCCAAAGAAAAAGTCGAAGAAGTAGAAGTCGAAGAAAAAGTCGAATGTCGAAGTGGTAGAAGCCATAGAAAAATACGAAAAAAAGTCGAAGAAGCAGAAGCCATAGAAAAAGTGAAAGAAGTAGAAGTCGACGAAAAAGTCGAAGAGGCAGAAGGTAGAGAAAAAAATCGAAGTAAAAGTCAAACCGGCAGAAGCCATAGAAAAAAATCGAAGAAAATGTCGAAGAGGCAGAAGCCATAGAAACAGTCGAAGAAAAAGTTGAAGAAACAGAAGCCATGGAAAAAGTCGAAGAAGTAGAAGTCGAAGAAAAAGTCGAAGAGGAAGAAGCCATAGAAAAAAATCTAAGAAAATGTCAAAGAGGCAGAAGCCATAGAAAAAAGTCGAAGAGACAGAAGCCATAGAAAAAGTCTAAGAAGGAGAAGTCAAAGAGACAGAAGCCATAGAAAAAGTCTAAGAAGGAGAAGTCGAAGAGACAGAAGCCATGCAAAAAGTCTAAGAAGTAGAAGTCGAAGAAAAAGTCGAAGAGGCAGAAGCCATAGAAAAACTCGAAGAAGTAGAAGTCGAAAAGGCAGATGCCATAGAAAAAAATCAAAGAAAAAGTCGAACCAGCAGAAGCCATAGAAAAAGTCCAAGAATTAGAAGTCAAAGAAAAAGTAGAAGCAGCAGAAGCCATAGAAAAAAATCAAAGAAAAAGCCGAAGAGGCAGAAGCCATAGAAAAAAGTCGAAGCAGTAGAAGTCGAAGAAAAAGTCGAAGATGCAGAAGTCATAGAAAAAGTCGAAGAAGTAGAAGTCGAAAAGGCAGATGCCATAGGAAAAAGTGGAAGAAGTAGAATTCGAAGAAAAAGTCGAAGATGCAGAAGTCATTGAAAAAGTCGAAGAAGTAGAAGTCGGAGAAAAAGTCGAAGAGGCAGAAGCCATAGAATAAAATCGAAGAAGTAGAAGTCGAAAAAAAAATCGAAGATGCAGAAGTCATAGAAGAATACGAAAAGAAAAATTCGAAGAAGTAGAAGTCGAAGAAAAAGTCGAAGAGGCAGAGCCATAGAAAAAGTCTAAGTAGAAGACGAAGAGGCAGAAGTCATAGGAAAAAGTGGAAGAAGTAGAAGTCGAAGAAAAAGTCGAAGTTGCAGAAGTCATAGAAAAATTCGAAAAGAAAAATTCGAAGAAGTAGAAGTCGAAGGAAAAGTCGAAGAGGCAGAGCCATGGCAAAAGTCTAAGTAGAAGTCATAGAGGCAGAAGCCATAGAAAAAAATCTAAGTAAAAGTCGAACAGGCAGAAGCCATAGAAAAAGTTGAAGAAGTAGAAGTCGAAGAGGCAGAAGCCATAGAAAAAAATCGAAGTAAAAGTCGAAGAGGCAGAAGCCATAGAAAGAGTCGAAGAAAAAGTCGAAGAGACAGAAGCCATGGAAAAAGTCTAAGAAGTAGAAGTCGAAGAGGCAGAAGCCATAGAAAAAGTCCAAGAAGTAGAAGTCGAAGAGGCAGAAGCCATAGAAAAAAATCGAAGAAAATGTCGAAGTGGTAGAAGCCATAGAAAAATTTGAAAAAAAGTCGAAGAAGCAGAAGCCATAGAAAAAGTCTAGGTAGAAGTCGAAGAGGCAGAAGCCATAGTAAAAGTCGAAGAAGTAGAAGTCGAAGAAAAAGTAGAAGCGGCAGAAGCCATAGAAAAAAATCGAATAAAATGTCAAAGAGGCAGAAGCCATAGAAAAATTCGAAAATAAGTCGAAGATGCAGAAGTCATAGAAAAATTCGAAGAAGTAGAAGTCGAAGAAAAAGTCGAAGAGGCAGAGCCATAGAAAAAGTCTAAGTAGAAGACGAAGAGGCAGAAGTCATAGGAAAAAGTGGAAGAAGTAGAAGTCGAAGAAAAAGTCGAAGTTGCAGAAGTCATAGAAAAATTCGAAAAGAAAAATTCGAAGAAGTAGAAGTCGGAGGAAAAGTCGGAGAGGCAGAGCCATGGAAAAAGTCTAAGTAGAAGTCATAGAGGCAGAAGCCATAGAAAAAAATCTAAGTAAAAGTCGAACAGGCAGAAGCCATAGAAAAAGTTGAAGAAGTAGAAGTCGAAGAGGCAGAAGCCATAGAAAAAAATCAAAGAAAAAGTCGAAGAGGCAGACGCCATAGAATAAGTCGAAGAAGTAGAAGTCGAAGAGGCAGAAGCCATAGAAAAAAAATCGAAGTAAAAGTCGAAGAGGCAGAAGCCATAGAAAGAGTTGAAGAAAAGGTCGAAGAGACAGAAGCCATGGAAAAAGTCTAAGAAGTAGAAGTCGAAGAGGCAGAAGCCATAGAAAAAGTCGAACAAGTAGAAGTCAAACAAGCAGAAGCCATAGAAAAAAATCTAAGTAAAAGTCGAAGAGGCAGAAACCATGGAAAAAGTTGAAGAAGCAGAAGTCGAAGAGGCAGAAGCCATAGGAAAAAGTCTAAGTAGAAGTCGAAGAAAAAGTCGAAGATGTAGAAGTCATAGAAAAAGCCCGAAGAGGCAGAAGGCATAGAAAAATTTCGAAGTAAAAGTCGAACAGGCAGAAGGCAAAGAAAAAGTCGAAGAAGTAGAAGTCGAAGTCGAAGAAAAAGTCGAAGAGGCAGAAGCCATAGAAAAAATTCTAAGAAAATTCGAAGAGGCAGAAGTCATAGGAAAAAGTCGAAGAAGTAGAAGTCGAAGAGGCAGAAGCCATGAAAAAAGTCAAAGAAGTAGAAGTCGAAGAAAAAGTCGAAGAGGCAGAAGGTAGAGAAAAAAATCGAAGTAAAAGTCAAACCGGCAGAAGCCATAGAAAAAAATCGAAGAAAATGTCGAAGAGGCAGAAGCCATAGAAACAGTCGAAGAAAAAGTTGAAGAAACAGAAGCCATGGAAAAAGTCGAAGAAGTAGAAGTCGAAGAAAAAGTCGAAGAGGCAGAAGCCATAGAAAAAATCTAAGAAAAGTCAAAGAGGCAGAAGCCATAGAAAAAAGTCGAAGAGACAGAAGCCATAGAAAAAGTCTAAGAAGGAGAAGTCGAAGAGACAGAAGCCATAGAAAAAGTCTAGAAGTAGAAGTCGAAGAGACAGAAGCCATGCAAAAAGTCTAAGAAGTAGAAGTCGAAGAAAAAGTCGAAGAGGCAGAAGCCATAGAAAAACTCGAAGAATAGAAGTCGAAAAGGCAGAAGCCATAGAAAAAAATCGAAGAAAAAGTCGAACAGCAGAAGCCATAGAAAAAGTCCAAGAATAGAAGTCAAGAAAAAGTAGAAGCAGCAGAAGCCATAGAAAAAATCAAAGAAAAAGTCGAAGAGGCAGAAGCCATAGGAAAAAGTCGAAGCAGTAGAAGTCGAAGAAAAAGTCGAAGATGCAGAAGTCATAGAAAAAGTCGAAGAAGTAGAAGTCGAAAAGGCAGAAGCCATAGGAAAAAGTGGAAGAAGTAGAATTCGAAGAAAAAAGTCGAAGATGCAGAAGTCATAGAAAAAGTCGAAGAAGTAGAAGTCGAGAAAAAGTCGAAGAGGCAGAAGCCATAGAAAAAATCGAAGAAGTAGAAGTCGAAGAAAAAAATCGAAGATGCAGAAGTCATAGAAGAATCGAAAGAAAAATTCGAAGAAGTAGAAGTCGAAGAAAAAGTCGAAGAGGCAGAAGCCATAGAAAAAGTCTAAGTAGAAGTCGAAGAGGCAGAAGTCATAGGAAAAAGTGGAAGAAGTAGAAGTCGAAGAAAAAGTCGAAGTGCAGAAGTCATAGAAAAATTCGAAAGAAAAATTCGAAGAAGTAGAAGTCGAAGGAAAAGTCGAAGAGGCAGAAGCCATAGAAAAAGTCTAAGATAGAAGTCGAAGAGGCAGAAGCCATAGAAAAAATCGAAGAAAAAGTCGAAGAGGCAGAAGCCATAGAAAAAGTTGAAGAAGTAGAAGTCGAAGAGGCAGAAGCCATAGAAAAAAATCGAAGTAAAAGTCGAAGAGGCAGAAGCCATAGAAAGAGTCGAAGAAAAAGTCGAAGAGACAGAAGCCATGGAAAAAGTCTAAGAAGTAGAAGTCGAAGAGGCAGAAGCCATAGAAAAAGTCCAAGAAGTAGAAGTCGAAGAGGCAGAAGCCATAGAAAAAAATCGAAGAAAATGTCGAAGTGGTAGAAGCCATAGAAAAATTTGAAAAAAAGTCGAAGAAGCAGAAGCCATAGAAAAAGTCTAGGTAGAAGTCGAAGAGGCAGAAGCCATAGAAAAAGTCGAAGAAGTAGAAGTCGAAGAAAAAGTCGAAGAGGCAGAAGCCATAGAAAAAAATCGAAGTAAAAGTCGAAGAGGCAGAAGCCATAGAAAAATTCGAAAAAAGTCGAAGATGCAGAAGTCATAGAAAAATTCGAAGAAGTAGAAGTCGAAGAAAAAGTCGAAGAGGCAGAGCCATAGAAAAAGTCTAAGTAGAAGACGAAGAGGCAGAAGTCATAGGAAAAAGTCGAAGAAGTAGAAGTCGAAGAAAAGTCGAAGTTGCAGAAGTCATAGAAAAATTCGAAAGAAAAATTCGAAGAAGTAGAAGTCGAGGAAAAGTCGAAGAGGCAGAGCCATAGAAAAAGTCTAAGTAGAAGTCATAGAGGCAGAAGCCATAGAAAAAAATCTAAGTAAAAGTCGAACAGGCAGAAGCCATAGAAAAAGTTGAAGAAGTAGAAGTCGAAGAGGCAGAAGCCATAGAAAAAAATCAAAGAAAAAGTCGAAGAGGCAGACGCCATAGAAAAAGTCGAAGAAGTAGAAGTCGAAGAGGCAGAAGCCATAGAAAAAAAATCGAAGTAAAAGTCGAAGAGGCAGAAGCCATAGAAAGAGTCGAAGAAAAAGTCGAAGAGACAGAAGCCATGGAAAAAGTCTAAGAAGTAGAAGTCGAAGAGGCAGAAGCCATAGAAAAAGTCGAACAAGTAGAAGTCAAACAAGCAGAAGCCATAGAAAAAATCTAAGTAAAAGTCGAAGAGGCAGAAGCCATGGAAAAAGTTGAAGAAGCAGAAGTCGAAGAGGCAGAAGCCATAGGAAAAAGTCTAAGTAGAAGTCGAAGAAAAAGTCGAAGATGTAGAAGTCATAGAAAAAGCCCGAAGAGGCAGAAGGCATAGAAAAATTTCGAAGTAAAAGTCGAACAGGCAGAAGGCAAAGAAAAAGTCGAAGAAGTAGAAGTCGAAGTCGAAGAAAAAGTCGAAGAGGCAGAAGCCATAGAAAAAATTCTAAGAAAATTCGAAGAGGCAGAAGTCATAGGAAAAAGTCGAAGAAGTAGAAGTCGAAGAGGCAGAAGCCATGAAAAAAGTCAAAGAAGTAGAAGTCGAAGAAAAAGTCGAAGAGGTAGAAGCCATGGATATAGTCTAAGAAGTAGAAGTCGAAGAGGCAGAAGCCATGGATATAGTCTAAGAAGTAGAAGTCGAAGAAAAAGTCGAAGAGGTCGAAGCCATGGAAAAAGTCTAAGAAGTAGAAGTCGAAGAAAAAGTCGAAGAGGCAGAAGCCATAGAAAAAAATCGAAGAAAAAGTCGAAGAGACAGAAGCCATAGAAACAGTCTAATTAGAAGTCGAAGAGGCAGAAGCCATAGAAAAAAATTGAACTAAAAGTCGAACAGGCAGAGGCCATAGAAAAAGTCAAAGAAGTAGAAGTTGAAGAAAAAGTCGAAGAGGCAGAAGCCATAGAAAAAATTTTAAAAAAGACGAAGAGGCAGAAGCTATAGAAAAAGTCGAAGTAAAAGTCGAAGAGACAGAAGCCAAAGGAAAAAGTCGAAGAAGTAGAGGTCGAAGAGGCAGAAGCCATAGGAAAAGGTCGAAGAAGTAGAAGTCGAAGAAAACCTTGAAGATGCAGAAGTCATAGAAAAAGTTGAAGAAGTAGAAGTCGAAGAGGCAGAAGCCATAGGAAAAAGTTGAAGAGGCAGAAGCTATAGAAAAATTCGAAAAAAAAGTCAAAAAGGCAGAAGCCATAGAAAAAGTCGAAGAAGTAGACGTCGAACAGGCAGAAGCCATAGAAAAAAATCGAAGTAAAGTCGAAGAAGGCAGAAGCCATAGAAAACAGTAGAAGAAGAAAAAGTCGAAGATGCAAGTCAAAGAAAAATTCGAAAAAAAGAAAAAGTCGAAGAGGCAGAAGCTATAGAAAAAGTCGAAGAAAAAGTCGAAGATGCAGAAGTCATAGAAAAATTTGAAAAGAAAAAGTAGAAGAAGGAGAAGTGGAAGAAAAAGTCGAAGAGGCAGAAGCCATAGAAAAAAATCGAACTAAAAGTCGAAGAGGCAGAAGCCATAGAAAAAATAAAAAAAACAGTTGAAGAGGCAGAAGCCATAGCAAAAGTCGAAGAAGTAGAAGTCAAAGAGGCAGAATCCATAGGAAAAAGTTGAAGAGGCAGAAGCCATAGAAAAAAGTTGAAGAGGCAGAAGCCATAGAAAAATTCGAAAAAAAAGTCGAAGAGGCAGAAGTCATAGAAAAAGTCGAAGAAGTAGAAGTTGAAGAAAAAGTCGAAGAGGCAGAAGCCGTGGAAAAAGTCGAAGAAGTAGAAGTCGAAGAAAAAGTCGAGGAGGCAGAAGCCATAGAAAAAGTCCAAGAAGTAGAAGTCGAAGAGGCAGAAGCCATAGAAAAAAATTGAAGAAAATGTCGAAGTGGTAGAAGCCATAGAAAAATTGAAAAAAAGTCGAAGAAGCAGAAGCCATAGAAAAAGTCTAGGTAGAAGTCGAAGAGGCAGAAGCTATAGAAAAAGTCGAATAAGGAGAAGTCGAAGAAAAAGTCGCAGAGGCAGAAGCCAGAGAAAAAAATCGAAGTAAAAGTCGAACTGGCAGAAGCCATAGAAAAAAATCGAAGAAAATGTCAAAGAGGCAGAAGCCATAGAAAAATTCGAAAAAAAGTCGAAGAAGTAGAATTCGAAGAAAAAGTCGAAGATGCAGAAGTCATAGAAAAAGTCGAAAAAGAAAAAAAAGTCGAAGAGGCAGATGCCATAGAAAAAGTCGAAGAAGTAGAAGTCGAAGAGGCAGAAGCCATAGAAAAAAATCGAAGTAAAAGTCGAAGAGGCAGAAGCCATAGAAACAGTCGAAGAAAAAGTTGAAGAGACAGAAGCCATAGAAAAAGTCTAAGAAGGAGAAGTTAAAGAGACAGAAGCCATGGAAAAAGTCTAAGAAGTAGAAGTCGAAGAGGCAGAAGCCATAGAAAAAAATCGAAGTAAAAGAGAAAGAGGCAGAAGCCATAGAAAAAGTCGAAGAAGTAGAAGTGGAAGAAAAAGTAGAAGAGGCAGAAGCCATAGAAAAATTCGAAAAAAAGTCGAAGAAGCAGAAGCCATAGAAAAAGTCGAAGTAGAAGTCGAAGAGGCAGAAGCCATAGAAAAAGTCGAAGAAGTAGAAGTCGAAGAAAAAGTCGAAGAGGCAGAAGCCATAGAAAAAGTCGAAGAAGTAAAAAAGTCGAAGATGGCAGAAGCCATAGAAAAAGTCGAAGAAAGAAGTCGAAGAGAGCAGAAGCCATAGAAAAAGTCGAAGAAAAAGTCGAAGAAGTAGAATTCGAAGAAAAAGTCGAAGATGCAGAAGTCATAGAAAAAGTCGAAAAAGAAAAAAAAAGTCGAAGAGGCAGAATGCCATAGAAAAAGTCGAAGAAGTAGAAGTCGAAGAGGCAGAAGCCATAGAAAAATCGAAGAAAAGTCGAAGGCAGAGCCATAGAAAGTCGAAGAAAAAGTCGAAGAGCAGAAGCCATAGAAAAAGTCGAAGAAGTAGAAGTCGAAAGAGCAGAAGCCATAGGAAAAAGTCGAAGAAGTAGAAGTCGAAGAGGCAGAAGCCATAGAAAAAATCGAAGTAAAAGTAGAAGAGGCAGAAGCCATAGAAAAAGTCGAAGAAGTAGAAGTCGAAGAAAAAGTCGAAGAGGCAGAAGCCATAGAAAAATTCGAAAAAAGTCGAAGAGCAGAAGCCATAGAAAAGTCGAAGAAGTAGAAGTCGAAGAAAAAGTCGAAGAGGCAGAAGCCATAGAAAAAGTCTAAGAAGTAGAAGTCGAAGAAAAAGTCGAAGAGCAGAAGCCATAGAAAAAGTCGAAGATAGAATCAAAGTCGAAGATGCAGAAGTCATAGAAAAATTCGAAGAAAAAGTCGAAGAGGCAGAAGCCATAGAAAAAGTCTGAAGTAGAAGTCGAAGAGGCAGAAGCCATAGAAAAGTCGAAGAAGTAGAATCGAAGAAAAGTCGAAGAGGCAGAAGCCATAGAAAAATTGAAGAAAAAGTCGAAGAGGCAGAAGCCATAGAAAAAGTCGAAGAAGTAGAAGTCGAAGAGGCAGAAGCCATAGAAACAGTCGAAGAAGTAGAAGTCGAAGAGGCAGAAGCAATAGAAAAAAATCAAAGAAAAAATCGAAGGGGCAGAAGCCATAGAAAAAAATAGAAGAAAAAGTCGAAGTGGCAGAAGCCATAGAAAAAGTCGAAGAAGCAGAAGTCGAAGAAACAGTCGAAGAGGCAGAAGCCATAGAAAAAAATCAAAGTAAAAGTCGAAGAGGCAGAAGCCATAGAAACAGTCCAAGAAGTAGAAGTCATAGAAAAAGTTGAAGAGTCAGAAGCCATAGAAAAAAGTCGAAGAGGCAGACGCCACAGAAAAAGTCGAAGAAGTAGAAGTCGAAGAGGCAGAAGCCATAGAAAAAGTCGAAGAAGTAGAAGTCGAAGAGGCAGAAGCCATAGAAAAAAAATCGAAGTAAAAGTCGAAGAGGCAGAAGCCATAGAAAAAGTCGAAGAAGTTGAAGTTACAGAAAAATTCGAAAAAAAAAAGTCGAAGAGGCAGAGGCCATAGAAAAAGTCTAAGTAGTAGAAGTCGAAGAGGCAGAGGGCATAGAAAAAGTCGAAGAAGCAGAAGTTGAAGAAAAAGTTGAAGAGGCAGAAGCCATGGAAAAAGTCAGAGAAGTAAAAGTCGAAGAAAGAGTCGAAGGGGCAGAAGCCATAGAAAAAACTCGAAGAAGTAGAAGTCGAAGAGACAGAAGCCAAAGAAAAAAATCGAAGAAAAAGTCTAAAAGGCAGAAGCCATAGAAAAAGTCAAAGAAGTAGAAGTCAAAGAAATGTCGAAGAGGCAGAAGCCATAGGAAAAAGTTGAAGAAGTAGAAGTCAAGGAAAATTCGAAGAGGCAGAAGCCATAGAAAAATTTGAAAAAAAAGTCGAAGAGGCAGAAGCCAAAGAAAAAGTCGATGAAGTATAAGTCGAAAAAAAGTCGAAGAGGCAGAAGCTATAGAAAAAAATCGAAGTAAAAGTCGAACCGGCAGAAGCCATAGAAAAAGTCGAAGAAGTAGAAGTCGAAGAAAACTCGAAGATGGAGAAGTCATAGAAAAAGTCGAAGTAGTAAAAGTCGAAGAGGCAGAAGCCATAGGAAAAAGTTGAAGAGGCAGAAGCCATAGAAAAATTCGAAAAAAAAGTCGAAGAGGCAGAAGACATAGAAAAAAGTCAAACAGGCAGAAGCCATAGAAAAATTAGAAAAAAAAGTCGAAGAGGCAGAAGACATAGAAAAAGTCGAAAAAGTAGAAGTCGAAGAAAAAGTTGAAGAGGCAGAAGCCATAGAAAAAGTCGAAGAAGTAGAAGTCGAAGAGACAGAAGCCATAGAAAAAAAATCGAAATAAAAGTCGACGAGGCAGAAGCCATAGAAAACGTAGAAGAAGTAGAAGTTGAAGAGGCAGAAGCCATAGAATAAAATCGAAGCAGAAGTCGAAAAAAAAGTCGAAGATGCAGAAGTCATAGAAAAATTTGAAAAGAAAAATTCGAAGAAGTAGAAGTCGAAGAAAAAGTCGAAAAGGCAGAGCCATAGAAAAAGTATAAGTATAAGTCGAAGAGGCAGAAGCCATAGAAAAAAAATCAAAGAAAAAGTCGAAGAGGCAGAAGTCATAGAAAAATTCGAAAAGAAAAAAAAGTCGAAGAAGTAGAAGTCGAAGAGGCAGAAGCCATAGAAAAAGTCGAAGAAGTAGAAGACGAAGAAAAAGTCGAAGATGCAGAAGTCATAGAAAAATTCGAAAAAAAAAAAAAAAGTCGAAGAAGTAGAAGTCGAAGAGGCAGAAGCCATAGAAAAAGTCGAAGAAGTAGAAGTTGAAGAAAAAGTCGAAGATGCAGAAGCCATAGAAAAACTCGAAGAAGTAGAAGTCGAAAAGGCAGATGCCATAGAAAAAAATCAAAGAAAAAGTTGAACCGGCAGAAGCCATAGAAAAAAATCAAAGAAAAAGTCGAAGAGGTAGAAACCATAGAAAAAAATCAAAGAAAAAGTCGAAGAGGCAGAAATCATAGGAAAAAGTCGAAAATAAAAATTCGAAGAAGTAGAAGTCGAAGAAAAAGTCGAAGTGGCAGAGCCATAGAAAAAGTCTTAGAAGACGAAGAGGCAGAAGCCATAGAAAAAAATCAAAGAAAAAGTCGAAGAGGCAGAAGTCATAGGAAGAAGTGGAAGAAGTAAAAGTCGAAGAAAAAGTCGAAGATGCAGAAGCCATAGAAAAACTCGAAGAAGTAGAAGTCGAAAAGGCAGATGCCATAGAAAAAAATCAAAGAAAGTCAAAGAAAAAGTCGAAGAGGCAGAAGCCATAGAAAAAAATCAAAGAAAAAGTCGAAGAGGCAGAAGTCATAGGAAAAAGTCGAAAATAAAAATTCGAAGAAGTAGAAGTCGAAGAAAAAGTCGAAGTGGCAGAGCCATAGAAAAAGTCTTAGAAGACGAAGAGGCAGAAGCCATAGAAAAAAATCAAAGAAAAAGTCGAAGAGGCAGAAGTCATAGGAAGAAGTGGAAGAAGTAGAAGTCGAAGAAAAAGTCGAAGATGCAGAAGCCATAGAAAAACTCGAAGAAGTAGAAGTCGAAAAGGCAGATGCCATAGAAAAAAATCAAAGAAAGTCAAAGAAAAAGTCGAAGAGGCAGAAGCCATAGAAAAAAATCAAAGAAAAAGTCGAAGAGGCAGAAGTCATAGGAAAAAGTCGAAGAAGTAGAAGTCGAAGAAAAAGGCGAAGAGGCAGAAGCCATAGAATAAAATCGAAGAAAATGTAGAAGAGGCAGAAGCCATAGAAAAAAATCGAAGAAAATGTAGAAGAGGCAGAAGCCATAGAAAAAGTCGAAGAAGTAGAAGTCGAAGAAAAAGTCGAAGAGGCAGAAGCCATAGAAAAAAATCGAAGAAAATGTCGAAGAGGTAGAAGCCAAAGAAAAATTAAAAAAAAAGTCGAAGAAGCAGAAGCCATAGAAAAATTCTAAGTAGAAGTCGAAGAGGCAGAAGCCATAGAAAAAGTCGAAGAAGTAGAAGTCGAAGAAAAAGTCGAAGAGGCAGAAGCCATAAAAACAGTCGAAGAAGCAGAAGTCGAAGAAAAAGTCGAAGAAGCAGAAGTCGAAGAAAAAGTGGAAGATGCAGAAGTCATAGAAAAATTCGAAAAGAAAAAGTCGAAGAAGTAGAAGTCGAAGAAAAAGTGGAAGAGGCAGAATCCATAGGAAAAAGTCGAAGAAAAAGTGGAAGAGGCAGAATCCATAGGAAAAAGTCGAAGAAAAAGTCGAAGAGGCAGAAGCCATAGAAAAAGTCAAAGAAGTAGAAGTCGAAGAAAAAGTCGAAGAGGCAGAAGCGATATAAAAATTAGAAAAAAAAGTCGAAGAGGCAGAAGATATAGAATAAAATCGAAGAAGTAGAAGTTGAAAAAAAGTTGAAGATGCAGAAGTCAAAGAAAAATTAGAAAAAAAAAAAAAAGTAGAAGAGGCAGAAGGCATAGACAAAGTCGAAGTAAAAGTCAAAGAGGCAGAAGCCATAGAAAAAGTCGAAGTAGAAGTCGAAGAGGCAGAAGCCATAGAAAAAAATCGAAGTAAAAGTCGTAGAGGCAGAAGCCATAGAAAAAGTCGAAGAAGTAGAATTCGAAGAAAAAGTCGAAGAGGCAGAAGCCATAGAAACAGTCGAAGAAGTAGAAGTCGAAGAGGCAGAAGCCATAAAAAAGTAGAAGAAGTAGAAGTCGAAGAAAAAGTCGAAGATGAAGAAGTTGTAGAAATATTTGAAAAAAAAAAAGTCGAAGAGGCAGAGGCCATAGAAAAAGTTGAAGTAGTAGAAGTCGAAGAGGCAGAGGCCATAGAAAAAGTCGAAGAAGTAGAAGCCGAAGAAAAAGTCGAAGAGGCAGAAGCCATAGAAAAAACTCGAAGTAGTAGAAGTCGAAGAGGCAGAAGCCACAGAAAAAAATTGAGGAAAAAGTCGAAGAGGCAGAAGCCATAGAAAAACTCGAAGAACTAGAAGTCGAAGTCGAAGAAAAATTCGAAGATGCAGAAGTTATAGAAAAATTCGAAAAAAAAGTCGAAGAGGCATGGGCCATAGAAAAAGTCTAAGATGAAGAAGACGAAGAAAAAGTCGAAGGGGCAGAATCCATAGAAAAAGTCGAAGAAAAAGTCGAAGAGGAAGAAGCCATAGAAAAAAATTGAGGAAAAAGTCGAAGAGGCAGAAGCCATAGAAAAAGTCGAAGAACTAGTAGTCGAAGTCGAAGAAAAAGTCGAAGGGGCAGAAGTCATAAAAAAAGTTGAAGGAGTAGAAGTCGAAGAAAAAGTCGAAGAGGCAGAAGCCATAGAAAAAAATGGAAGTAAAAGTTGAACAGGCAGAAGCCATAGAAAAATTAAAAAAAAAGTCGAAGAAGCAGAAGCCATAGAAAAAGTCGAAGTAGAAGTCGAAGAAGCAGAAGCCATAGATAAAACTCGAAAAAGTAGAAGTCGAAGAAAAAGTCGAAGAAGCAGAAGCCATAGAAAAAGTCAAAGAAGTAGAATTCGAAGAAAAAGTCGAAGATGCAGAAGCCATAGAAAAAGTCGAAGAAGTAGAAGTCGAAGAGGCAGAAGCCATAGAAAGAGTCGAAGAAGTAGAAGTTGAAGAAAAAGTGGAAGAGGCAGAAGCCATAGAAAAAAATCGAAGTAAAAGTCGAAGAGGCAGAAGATATAGAATAAAATCGAAGAATTAGAAGTTGAAAAAAAGTTGAAGATGCAGAAGTCAAAGAAAAATTAGAAAAAAAAAAAAAAAGTAGAAAAGGCAGAAGCCATAGACAAAGTCGAAGTAAAAGTCAAAGAGGCAGAAGCCATAGAAAAAGTCGAAGTAGAAGTCGAAGAGACAGAAACCATAGAAAAAAATCGAAGTAAAAGTCGAAGAGGCAGAAGCCATAGAAAAAGTCGAAGAAGTAGAATTCGAAGAAAAAGTCGAAGAGGCAGAAGCCATAGAAACAGTCGAAGAAGTAGAAGTCGAAGATGCAGAAGCCATAGAAAAAGTCGAAGAAGTAGAAGTCGAAGTAAAAGTCGAAGATGAAGAAGTTGTAGAAAAATTTGAAAAAAAAAAAGTCGAAGAGGCAGAGGCCATAGAAAAAGTTGAAGTAGTAGAAGTCGAAGAGGCAGAGGCCATAGAAAAAGTCGAAGAAGTAGAAGCCGAAGAAAAAGTCGAAGAGGCAGAAGCCATAGAAAAAACTCGAAGTAGTAGAAGTCGAAGAGGCAGAAGCCACAGAAAAAAATTGAGGAAAAAGTCGAAGAGGCAGAAGCCATAGAAAAACTCGAAGAACTAGAAGTCGAAGTCGAAGAAAAAGTCGAAGATGCAGAAGTTATAGAAAAATTCGAAAAAAAAGTCGAAGAGGCATGGGCCATAGAAAAAGTCTAAGACGAAGAAGTCGGAGAAAAAGTCGAAGGGGCAGAATCCATAGAAAAAGTCGAAGAAGTAGAAGTCGAAGAAAATGTCGAAGAGGCAGAAACCATAGAAAAAAATCGAAGAAAAAGTCGAAGAGGCAGAAGTTATAGAAAAATTAGAAAAAAAAGTCGAAGAGGCAGAAGCCATAGAAAATGTCGAAGAAGTAGAAGTCGAAGAAAAAGTCGAAAGGGCAGTAGCCATAGAAAAAAATCGAAGAAAAAGTCGAAAGGGCAGAAGCCATAGAAAAAAATCGAAGAAAAAGTCGAAGAGGCAGAAGCCATAGAAAAAGTCGAAAGGGCAGAAGCCATAGAAAAAAATCGAAGAAAAAGTCGAAGAGGCAGAAGCCATAGAAAAAGTCGAAGAAGCAGAAGTCGTAGAAAAAGTCGAAAATGCAGAAGTCATAGAAAAATTCGAAAAGAAAAAGTCAAAGAAGAAGAAATCGAAGAAAAAGTCGAAGAGGCAGAATCCATAGAAAAATTCGAAGAAAAAGTCGAAGAGGCAGAAGCCATAGAAAAATTCGAAGAAAAGTCGAAGAAGCAGAAGCCATAGAATAAGTCTAAGTAGAAGTCGATGAGGCAGAAGCTATAGAAAAAGTCGAAGAAGTAGAAGTCGAAGAAAAAGTCGAAGAGGCAGAAGCCAGAGAAAAATTTGAAAAAAAGTCTAAGAAGTAGAATTCGAAGAAAAAGTCGAAGATGCAGAAGTCATAGAAAAATGAAAAAAAAAAAAAAAAGTCGAAGAGGCAGACGCCATAGAAAAAGCCGAAGAAGTAGAAGTCGAAGAGGCAGAAGCCATAGCAAAAAATCGAAGTAAAAGTCGAAGAGGCAGAAGCCATAGAAACAGTCGAAGAAAAAGTCGAAGAGACAAAAGCCATGGAAAAAGTCTAAGAATTAGAAGTCGAACAAAAAGTCGAAGAGGCAGAAGCCATAGAAACAGTCGAAGAAAAATTCGAAGAGACAGAAGCCATAGAAAAATTCGAAGAAGTAGAATTCGAAGAAAAAGTCGAAGATACAGAAGTCATAGAAAAAGTCGAAGAAGTAGAAGTCGAAGAGGCAGAAGACATGGAAAAAGTCTAAGATGTAGAAGTCGAAGAGGCAGAAGCCATAGAAAAAGTCGAACAAGTAGAAGTCAAACAAGCAGAAGCCATAGAAAAAAATCGAAGTAAAAGACCAAGAGGGAGAAGCCATAGAAAAAGTCGAAGAAGTAGAAGTTGAAGAAAAAGTCGAAGATGCAGAAGCCATAGAAAAACTCGAAGAAGTAGAAGTCGAAAAGGCAGATGCCATAGAAAAAAATCAAAGAAAAAGTTGAACCGGCAAAAGCCATAGAAA
The DNA here is from genome assembly GCA_036247105.1 of Cirrhinus mrigala. NCBI lineage: Eukaryota > Metazoa > Chordata > Actinopteri > Cypriniformes > Cyprinidae > Cirrhinus > Cirrhinus mrigala. The sequence continues at coordinate 366,230 of JAMKFB010000304.1, forward strand.
AAGTCAAAGAAGTAGAAGTCGAAGAAAAAGTCGAAGAGGCAGAAGCCATAAAAACAGTCGAAGAAGCAGAAGTCGAAGAAAAAGTCGAAGAAGCAGAAGTCGAAGAAAAAGTGGAAGATGCAGAAGTCATAGAAAAATTCGAAAAGAAAAAGTCGAAGAAGTAGAAGTCGAAGAAAAAGTGGAAGAGGCAGAATCCATAGGAAAAAGTCGAAGAAAAAGTGGAAGAGGCAGAATCCATAGGAAAAAGTCGAAGAAAAAGTCGAAGAGGCAGAAGCCATAGAAAAAGTCAAAGAAGTAGAAGTCGAAGAAAAAGTCGAAGAGGCAGAAGCCATAGAAAAAAATCGAAGAAAATGTCGAAGAGGCAGAAGCCATAGAAACATTCGAAAAAAAGTCGAAGAAGCAGAAGCCATAGAAAAAGTCTAAGTAGAAGTCGAAGAGGCAGAAGCTATAGAAAAATTCGAAGAAGTAGAAGTCGAAGAAAAAGTCGAAGAGGCAAAAGCCATAGAAAAAACTCGAAGTAGTAGACGTCGAAGAGGCAGAAGCCACAGAAAAAAATTGAGGAAAAAGCCGAAGAGGCAGAAGCCATAGAAAAAGTCGAAGAACTAGAAGTCGAAGAAAAAGTCGAAGATGCAGAGGCCATAGAAAAAGTCGAAGACGAAGAAGTCGAAGAAAAAGTCGAAGGGGCAGAAGCCATAAAAAAAGTTGAAGGAGTAGAAGCCGAAGAAAAAGTCGAAGGGGCAAAAGCCATAGAAAAAAATCGAAGTAAAAGTCGAACAGGCAGAAGCCATAGAAAAAGTCGAAGAAGTAGAAGTCGAAGAGGCAGAAGCCATAGAAAAAAATCGAAGAAAATGTCGAAAAGGCAGAAGCCATAGAAAAATTCGAAAAAAAGTCGAAGAAGCAGAAGCCATAGAAAAAGTCTAAGTAGAAGTCGAAGAGGCAGAAGCCATAGATAAAACTCGAAAAAGTAGAAGTCGAAGAAAAAGTCGAAGAAGCAGAAGCCATAGAAAAAGTTGAAGAAGTAGAATTCGAAGAAAAAGTCAAAGAAGCAGAAGCCATAGAAAAAGACGAAGAAGTAGAAGTCGAAGAGGCAGAAGCCATAGAAAAAGTCGAAGAAGTAGAAGTCGAAGAAAAAGTCGAAGAGGCAGAAGCGATAGAAAAATTAGAAAAAAAAGTCGAAGAGGCAGAAGATATAGAATAAAATCGAAGAAGTAGAAGTTGAAAAAAAGTTGAAGATGCAGAAGTCAAAGAAAAATTAGAAAAAAAAAAAAAAGTAGAAGAGGCAGAAGGCATAGACAAAGTCGAAGTAAAAGTCAAAGAGGCAGAAGCCATAGAAAAAGTCGAAGTAGAAGTCGAAGAGGCAGAAGCCATAGAAAAAAATCGAAGTAAAAGTCGTAGAGGCAGAAGCCATAGAAAAAGTCGAAGAAGTAGAATTCGAAGAAAAAGTCGAAGAGGCAGAAGCCATAGAAACAGTCGAAGAAGTAGAAGTCGAAGAGGCAGAAGCCATAAAAAAGTAGAAGAAGTAGAAGTCGAAGAAAAAGTCGAAGATGAAGAAGTTGTAGAAATATTTGAAAAAAAAAAAGTCGAAGAGGCAGAGGCCATAGAAAAAGTTGAAGTAGTAGAAGTCGAAGAGGCAGAGGCCATAGAAAACGTCGAAGAAGTAGAAGCCGAAGAAAAAGTCGAAGAGGCAGAAGCCATAGAAAAAACTCGAAGTAGTAGAAGTCGAAGAGGCAGAAGCCACAGAAAAAAATTGAGGAAAAAGTCGAAGAGGCAGAAGCCATAGAAAAACTCGAAGAACTAGAAGTCGAAGTCGAAGAAAAAGTCGAAGATGCAGAAGTTATAGAAAAATTCGAAAAAAAAGTCGAAGAGGCATGGGCCATAGAAAAAGTCTAAGATGAAGAAGACGAAGAAAAAGTCGAAGGGGCAGAATCCATAGAAAAAGTCGAAGAAAAAGTCGAAGAGGAAGAAGCCATAGAAAAAAATTGAGGAAAAAGTCGAAGAGGCAGAAGCCATAGAAAAAGTCGAAGAACTAGAAGTCGAAGTCGAAGAAAAAGTCGAAGGGGCAGAAGTCATAAAAAAAGTTGAAGGAGTAGAAGTCGAAGAAAAAGTCGAAGAGGCAGAAGCCATAGAAAAAAATGGAAGTAAAAGTTGAACAGGCAGAAGCCATAGAAAAATTCAAAAAAAAGTCGAAGAAGCAGAAGCCATAGAAAAAGTCGAAGTAGAAGTCGAAGAGGCAGAAGCCATAGATAAAACTCAAAAAAGTAGAAGTCGAAGAAAAAGTCGAAGAAGCAGAAGCCATGGAAAAAGTCGAAGAAGTAGAATTCGAAGAAAAAGTCGAAGAAGCAGAAGCCATAGAAAAAGTCGAAGAAGTAGAAGTCGAAGAGGCAGAAGCCATAGAAAGAGTCGAAGAAGTAGAAGTTGAAGAAAAAGTGGAAGAGGCAGAAGCCATAGAAAAAAATCGAAGTAAAAGTCGAAGAGGCAGAAGATATAGAATAAAATCGAAGAAGTAGAAGTTGAAAAAAAGTTGAAGATGCAGAAGTCAAAGAAAAATTAGAAAAAAAAAAAAAAAGTAGAAGAGGCAGAAGCCATAGACAAAGTCGAAGTAAAAGTCAAAGAGGCAGAAGCCATAGAAAAAGTCGAAGTAGAAGTCGAAGAGGCAGAAGCCATAGAAAAAAATCGAAGTAAAAGTCGTAGAGGCAGAAGCCATAGAAAAAGTCGAAGAAGTAGAATTCGAAGAAAAAGTCGAAGAGGCAGAAGCCATAGAAACAGTCGAAGAAGTAGAAGTCGAAGAGGCAGAAGCCATAAAAAAGTAGAAGAAGTAGAAGTCGAAGAAAAAGTCGAAGATGAAGAAGTTGTAGAAATATTTGAAAAAAAAAAAGTCGAAGAGGCAGAGGCCATAGAAAAAGTTGAAGTAGTAGAAGTCGAAGAGGCAGAGGCCATAGAAAACGTCGAAGAAGTAGAAGCCGAAGAAAAAGTCGAAGAGGCAGAAGCCATAGAAAAAACTCGAAGTAGTAGAAGTCGAAGAGGCAGAAGCCACAGAAAAAAATTGAGGAAAAAGTCGAAGAGGCAGAAGCCATAGAAAAACTCGAAGAACTAGAAGTCGAAGTCGAAGAAAAAGTCGAAGATGCAGAAGTTATAGAAAAATTCGAAAAAAAAGTCGAAGAGGCATGGGCCATAGAAAAAGTCTAAGATGAAGAAGACGAAGAAAAAGTCGAAGGGGCAGAATCCATAGAAAAAGTCGAAGAAAAAGTCGAAGAGGAAGAAGCCATAGAAAAAAATTGAGGAAAAAGTCGAAGAGGCAGAAGCCATAGAAAAAGTCGAAGAACTAGAAGTCGAAGTCGAAGAAAAAGTCGAAGGGGCAGAAGTCATAAAAAAAGTTGAAGGAGTAGAAGTCGAAGAAAAAGTCGAAGAGGCAGAAGCCATAGAAAAAAATGGAAGTAAAAGTTGAACAGGCAGAAGCCATAGAAAAATTCAAAAAAAAGTCGAAGAAGCAGAAGCCATAGAAAAAGTCGAAGTAGAAGTCGAAGAGGCAGAAGCCATAGATAAAACTCGAAAAAGTAGAAGTCGAAGAAAAAGTCGAAGAAGCAGAAGCCATGGAAAAAGTCGAAGAAGTAGAATTCGAAGAAAAAGTCGAAGAAGCAGAAGCCATAGAAAAAGTCGAAGAAGTAGAAGTCGAAGAGGCAGAAGCCATAGAAAGAGTCGAAGAAGTAGAAGTTGAAGAAAAAGTGGAAGAGGCAGAAGCCATAGAAAAAAATCGAAGTAAAAGTCGAAGAGGCAGAAGATATAGAATAAAATCGAAGAAGTAGAAGTTGAAAAAAAGTTGAAGATGCAGAAGTCAAAGAAAAATTAGAAAAAAAAAAAAAAAGTAGAAGAGGCAGAAGCCATAGACAAAGTCGAAGTAAAAGTCAAAGAGGCAGAAGCCATAGAAAAAGTCGAAGTAGAAGTCGAAGAGACAGAAACCATAGAAAAAAATCGAAGTAAAAGTCGAAGAGGCAGAAGCCATAGAAAAAGTCGAAGAAGTAGAATTCGAAGAAAAAGTCGAAGAGGCAGAAGCCATAGAAACAGTCGAAGAAGTAGAAGTCGAAGATGCAGAAGCCATAGAAAAAGTCGAAGAAGTAGAAGTCGAAGTAAAAGTCGAAGATGAAGAAGTTGTAGAAAAATTTGAAAAAAAAAAAGTCGAAGAGGCAAAGGCCATAGAAAAAGTTGAAGTAGTAGAAGTCGAAGAGGCAGAGGCCATAGAAAAAGTCGAAGAAGTAGAAGCCGAAGAAAAAGTCGAAGAGGCAGAAGCCATAGAAAAAACTCGAAGTAGTAGAAGTCGAAGAGGCAGAAGCCACAGAAAAAAATTGAGGAAAAAGTCGAAGAGGCAGAAGCCATAGAAAAACTCGAAGAACTAGAAGTCGAAGTCGAAGAAAAAGTCGAAGATGCAGAAGTTATAGAAAAATTCGAAAAAAAAGTCGAAGAGGCATGGGCCATAGAAAAAGTCTAAGACGAAGAAGTCGAAGAAAAAGTCGAAGGGGCAGAATCCATAGAAAAAGTCGAAGAAGTAGAAGTCGAAGAAAATGTCGAAGAGGCAGAAACCATAGAAAAAAATCGAAGAAAAAGTCGAAGAGGCAGAAGTTATAGAAAAATTAGAAAAAAAAGTCGAAGAGGCAGAAGCCATAGAAAATGTCGAAGAAGTAGAAGTCGAAGAAAAAGTCGAAAGGGCAGTAGCCATAGAAAAAAATCGAAGAAAAAGTCGAAAGGGCAGAAGCCATAGAAAAAAATCGAAGAAAAAGTCGAAGAGGCAGAAGCCATAGAAAAAGTCGAAAGGGCAGAAGCCATAGAAAAAAATCGAAGAAAAAGTCGAAGAGGCAGAAGCCATAGAAAAAGTCGAAGAAGCAGAAGTCGTAGAAAAAGTCGAAAATGCAGAAGTCATAGAAAAATTCGAAAAGAAAAAGTCAAAGAAGAAGAAATCGAAGAAAAAGTCGAAGAGGCAGAATCCATAGAAAAATTCGAAGAAAAAGTCGAAGAGGCAGAAGCCATAGAAAAATTCGAAGAAAAGTCGAAGAAGCAGAAGCCATAGAATAAGTCTAAGTAGAAGTCGATGAGGCAGAAGCTATAGAAAAAGTCGAAGAAGTAGAAGTCGAAGAAAAAGTCGAAGAGGCAGAAGCCAGAGAAAAATTTGAAAAAAAGTCTAAGAAGTAGAATTCGAAGAAAAAGTCGAAGATGCAGAAGTCATAGAAAAATGAAAAAAAAAAAAAAAGTCGAAGAGGCAGACGCCATAGAAAAAGCCGAAGAAGTAGAAGTCGAAGAGGCAGAAGCCATAGCAAAAAATCGAAGTAAAAGTCGAAGAGGCAGAAGCCATAGAAACAGTCGAAGAAAAAGTCGAAGAGACAAAAGCCATGGAAAAAGTCTAAGAATTAGAAGTCGAACAAAAAGTCGAAGAGGCAGAAGCCATAGAAACAGTCGAAGAAAAATTCGAAGAGACAGAAGCCATAGAAAAATTCGAAGAAGTAGAATTCGAAGAAAAAGTCGAAGATACAGAAGTCATAGAAAAAGTCGAAGAAGTAGAAGTCGAAGAGGCAGAAGACATGGAAAAAGTCTAAGATGTAGAAGTCGAAGAGGCAGAAGCCATAGAAAAAGTCGAACAAGTAGAAGTCAAACAAGCAGAAGCCATAGAAAAAAATCGAAGTAAAAGACCAAGAGGGAGAAGCCATAGAAAAAGTCGAAGAAGTAGAAGTTGAAGAAAAAGTCGAAGATGCAGAAGCCATAGAAAAACTCGAAGAAGTAGAAGTCGAAAAGGCAGATGCCATAGAAAAAAATCAAAGAAAAAGTTGAACCGGCAAAAGCCATAGAAAAAGTCAAAGAAGTAGAAGTCGAAGAAAAAGTCGAAGAGGCAGAAGCCATAAAAACAGTCGAAGAAGCAGAAGTCGAAGAAAAAGTCGAAGAAGCAGAAGTCGAAGAAAAAGTGGAAGATGCAGAAGTCATAGAAAAATTCGAAAAGAAAAAGTCGAAGAAGTAGAAGTCGAAGAAAAAGTGGAAGAGGCAGAATCCATAGGAAAAAGTCGAAGAAAAAGTGGAAGAGGCAGAATCCATAGGAAAAAGTCGAAGAAAAAGTCGAAGAGGCAGAAGCCATAGAAAAAGTCAAAGAAGTAGAAGTCGAAGAAAAAGTCGAAGAGGCAGAAGCCATAGAAAAAAATCGAAGAAAATGTCGAAGAGGCAGAAGCCATAGAAACATTCGAAAAAAAGTCGAAGAAGCAGAAGCCATAGAAAAAGTCTAAGTAGAAGTCGAAGAGGCAGAAGCTATAGAAAAATTCGAAGAAGTAGAAGTCGAAGAAAAAGTCGAAGAGGCAAAAGCCATAGAAAAAACTCGAAGTAGTAGACGTCGAAGAGGCAGAAGCCACAGAAAAAAATTGAGGAAAAAGCCGAAGAGGCAGAAGCCATAGAAAAAGTCGAAGAACTAGAAGTCGAAGAAAAAGTCGAAGATGCAGAGGCCATAGAAAAAGTCGAAGACGAAGAAGTCGAAGAAAAAGTCGTAGGGGCAGAAGCCATAAAAAAAGTTGAAGGAGTAGAAGCCGAAGAAAAAGTCGAAGGGGCAAAAGCCATAGAAAAAAATCGAAGTAAAAGTCGAACAGGCAGAAGCCATAGAAAAAGTCGAAGAAGTAGAAGTCGAAGAGGCAGAAGCCATAGAAAAAAATCGAAGAAAATGTCGAAAAGGCAGAAGCCATAGAAAAATTCGAAAAAAAGTCGAAGAAGCAGAAGCCATAGAAAAAGTCTAAGTAGAAGTCGAAGAGGCAGAAGCCATAGATAAAACTCGAAAAAGTAGAAGTCGAAGAAAAAGTCGAAGAAGCAGAAGCCATAGAAAAAGTTGAAGAAGTAGAATTCGAAGAAAAAGTCAAAGAAGCAGAAGCCATAGAAAACGACGAAGAAGTAGAAGTCGAAGAGGCAGAAGCCATAGAAAAAGTCGAAGAAGTAGAAGTCGAAGAAAAAGTCGAAGAGGCAGAAGCGATAGAAAAATTAGAAAAAAAAGTCGAAGAGGCAGAAGATATAGAATAAAATCGAAGAAGTAGAAGTTGAAAAAAAGTTGAAGATGCAGAAGTCAAAGAAAAATTAGAAAAAAAAAAAAAAGTAGAAGAGGCAGAAGGCATAGACAAAGTCGAAGTAAAAGTGGAAGAGGCAGAAGCCATAGAAAAAGTCGAAGAAAAAGTGGAAGAGGCAGAATCCATAGGAAAAAGTCGAAGAAAAAGTCGAAGAGGCAGAAGCCATAGAAAAAGTCGAAGAAGTAGAAGTCGAAGAAAAAGTCGAAGAGGCAGAAGCCATAGAAAAAAAGTCGAAGAAAAATGTCGAAGAGGCAGAAGCCATAGAAACATTCGAAAAAAAGTCGAAGAAGCAGAAGCCATAGAAAAAGTCTAAGTAGAAGTCGAAGAGGCAGAAGCTATAGAAAAATTCGAAGAAGTAGAAGTCGAAGAAAAAGTCGAAGAGGCAGAAGCCATAGAAAAAACTCGAAGTAGTAGAAGTCGAAGAGGCAGAAGCCACAGAAAAAATTGAGAAAAAGTCGAAGAGGCAGAAGCCATAGAAAAAGTCGAAGAGGCAGAAGCCATAGAAAAATCGAAGAAAAAGTCGAAGAGGCAGAAGCCATAGAAAAAGTCGAAGAAAAAGTCGAAGAGGCAGAAGCCATAGAAAAAGTCGAAGATAGAAGAAGTCGAAGAAAAAGTCGAAGAGGCAGAAGCCATAGAAAAAATCGAAGAAAAAGTCGAAGAGGCAGAAGCCATAGAAAAATCAAATGAAGAAGCGAAGAAAAAGTCGAAGAGGCAGAAGCCATAGAAAAAGTCGAAGAAGTAGAAGTCGAAGAAAAAGTCGAAGAGGCATGGTCCATAGAAAAAGTCGAAGACGAAGAAGTCGAAGAAAAAGTCGAAGGGGCAGAAGCCATAAAAAAAGTTGAAGGAGTAGAAGCCGAAGAAAAAGTCGAAGGGGCAAAAGCCATAGAAAAAAATCGAAGTAAAAGTCGAACAGGCAGAAGCCATAGAAAAAGTCGAAGAAGTAGAAGTCGAAGAGGCAGAAGCCATAGAAAAAAATCGAAGAAAATATCGAAAAGGCAGAAGCCATAGAAAAATTCGAAAAAAAGTCGAAGAAGCAGAAGCCATAGAAAAAGTCTAAGTAGAAGTCGAAGAGGCAGAAGCCATAGATAAAACTCGAAAAAGTAGAAGTCGAAGAAAAAGTCGAAGAAGCAGAAGCCATAGAAAAAGTTGAAGAAGTAGAATTCGAAGAAAAAGTCAAAGAAGCAGAAGCCATAGAAAAAGACGAAGAAGTAGAAGTCGAAGAGGCAGAAGCCATAGAAAAAGTCGAAGAAGTAGAAGTCGAAGAAAAAGTCGAAGAGGCAGAAGCGATAGAAAAAATTAGAAAAAAAAGTCGAAGAGGCAGAAGATATAGAATAAAATCGAAGAAGTAGAAGTTGAAAAAAAGTTGAAGATGCAGAAGTCAAAGAAAAATTAGAAAAAAAAAAAAAAAGTAGAAGAGGCAGAAGGCATAGACAAAGTCGAAGTAAAAGTCAAAGAGGCAGAAGCCATAGAAAAAGTCGAAGTAGAAGTCGAAGAGGCAGAAGCCATAGAAAAAAATCGAAGTAAAAGTCGTAGAGGCAGAAGCCATAGAAAAAGTCGAAGAAGTAGAATTCGAAGAAAAAGTCGAAGAGGCAGAAGCCATAGAAACAGTCGAAGAAGTAGAAGTCGAAGAGGCAGAAGCCATAAAAAAGTAGAAGAAGTAGAAGTCGAAGAAAAAGTCGAAGATGAAGAAGTTGTAGAAATATTTGAAAAAAAAAAAGTCGAAGAGGCAGAGGCCATAGAAAAAGTTGAAGTAGTAGAAGTCGAAGAGGCAGAGGCCATAGAAAAAGTCGAAGAAGTAGAAGCCGAAGAAAAAGTCGAAGAGGCAGAAGCCATAGAAAAAACTCGAAGTAGTAGAAGTCGAAGAGGCAGAAGCCACAGAAAAAAATTGAGGAAAAAGTCGAAGAGGCAGAAGCCATAGAAAAACTCGAAGAACTAGAAGTCGAAGTCGAAGAAAAAGTCGAAGAGGCAGAAGCCATAGAAAAAGTAGAAGAACTAGAAGTCGAAGTCGAAGAAAAAGTCGAAGATGCAGAAGTTATAGAAAAATTCGAAAAAAAAAGTTGAAGAGGCAGAGGCCATAGAAAAAGTCGAAGACGAAGAAGTCGAAGAAAAAGTCGAAGGGGCAGAAGCCATAGAAAAAGTCGAAGAAGTAGAAGTCGAAGAAAAAGTCGAAGAGGCAGAAGCCATAGAAAAAAATCGAAGTAAAAGTCGAACAGGCAGAAGCCATAAAAAAAGTCGAAGAAGTAGAAGTCGAAGAAAAAGTCGAAGAGGCAGAAGCCATAGAAAAAAATCAAAGAAAAAGTTGAAGAGGTAGAGGCTTTAGAAAAAAATCGAAGAAAAACTCGAAGAGACAGAGGCCATAGAAAAAAATCGAAGTAAAAGTCGAAGAGGCAGAAGCAATAGAAAAAGTCGAAAAAAAGTCGAAGAAGCAGAAGCCATAGAAAAAGTCAAAGAAGTAGAAGTCGAAGAAAAATTCGAAGCGGCAGAAGCCATAGAAAAAAATCGAAGAAGTAGAAGTCGAAGCGGCAGAAGCCATAGAAACAGTCGAAGAAACAGTCTTCGAGTTCTTCGAGTTTTTTATATGACTTCTGCCTTTTCAAGTTCTACTTCTTCGACTTTTTCTATGGGTTCTGCCTCTTCGATTTCTACTTCTTCGACTTTTTTTTTTTTTTTTCGAATTTTTCTATGACTTCTGCATCTTCGACTTTTTCTTCGACCTCTACTTCTTCGACTTTTTCTATGGCTTCTGCCTGTTCGACTTTTACTTCAATTTTTTTCTATGGCTGCTGCCTCTACGACTTCTACTTAGACTTTTTCTATGGCTTCTGTCTCTTCGACATTTCCTTCGACTTTTTCTTTTCGAATTTTTCAATGACTTCTGCATCTTCGACTTTTTCTTCTACTTCTTCGACTTTTTCCATGGCTTCTACTTCTTCGACTTTTTCTTCGACTTTTTTCCATGGCTTCTGCCTCTTCGACTTTTTCTTCGACTTTTTCTATGGCTTCTGCTTCTTCAAAAACTCGAAAAAGTAGGGGTCGAAGAAAAAGTAGAAGAGGCAGAAGCCATAGAAAAAGTCGAAGAAGTAGAAGTCGAAGTCGAAGAAAAAGTCAAAGAGGCAGAAGCCATAGAAAAAAATCGAAGAAAAAGTCAAAGAGGCAGAAGCCATAGAAAAAGTCGAAGAAGTAGAAGTCGAAGAAAAAGTCGAAGAGGCAGAAGCCATAGAAAAAATCGAAGAAAATGTCGAAGAGGCAGAAGCCATAGAAAAATTCGAAAAAAAGTCGAAGAATCAGAAGCCATAGAAAAAGTCTAAGTAGAAGTCGAAGAGGCAGAAGCCATAGATAAAACTCGAAAAAGTAGGAGTCGGAGAAAAAGTAGAAGAGGCAGAAGCCATAGAAAATTTCGGAGAAGTAGAAGTCGAAGTCGAAGAAAAAGTCGAAGAGGCAGAAACCATAGAATAAAATCGAAGAAGTAGAAGTCGAAAAAAAAGTTGAAGATGCAGAAGTCATAGAAAAATTCGAAAAGAAAAATTCGAAGAAGTAGAAGTCGAAGAAAAAGTCGAATAGGCAGAGCCATAGAAAAAGTCTAAGTAGAAGACGAAGAGGCAGAAGCCATAGAAAAAAATCAAAGAAAAAGTCGAAGAGGCAGAAGTCATAGGAAGAAGTGGAAGAAGTAAAAGTTGAAGAAAAAGCCGAAGATGCAGAAGTCATAGAAAAAGTCGAAGAAGTAGAAGTCGAAGAGGCAGAAGACATAGGAAAAAGTTGAAGAGGCAGAAGCCATAGAAAAAGTCGAAAAAAAAGTCGAAGAGGCAGAAGCCATAGAAAAAAATCGAAGAAAAAGTCAAAGAGACAGAAGCCAAAGGAAAATGTTGAAAAAGTAGAAGGTGAAGAAAAAGTCGAAGATGCAGAATTCATAGAAGAATTAGAAAAAAAAGTCGAAGAAGTAGAAGTCAAAAAGGCAGAAGCCATAGAAAAAACTCGAAGTAGTAGAAGTCGTAGAGGCAGAAGCCATAGAAAAAAAATCAAAGAAAAAGTCGAAGAGGTAGAAGCCATAGAAAAAGTCGAAGAAGTAGAAGTCGAAGAAAAAGTCGAAGAGGCAGAAGCCTTAGAAAAAAATCAAAGAAAAAGTCGAAGAGGCAGAAGCCATAGAAAAAAATCAAAGAAAAAGTCGAAGAGGCAGAAGTTATAGGAAAAAGTCGCAGAGGCAGAAGCCATAGAATAAAAACGAAGAAGTAGAAGTCGAAAAAAAAGTTGAAGAGGCAGAAGTCGTAGGAAAAACCGGAAGAAGTAGAAGTCGAAGAAAAAGTCGAAGATGCAGAAATCATAGAAAAATTCGAAAAGAAAAAGTCGAAGAAAAAGTTGAAGAGGCAGAGCCATAGAAAAAGTCTAAGTAGAAGTCGTAGAGGCAGAAGCCATAGAAAAAAATCGAAGTAAAAGTCTAACAGGCAGAAGCCATAGAAAAATTCGAAAAAAAAGTTGAAGAAGCAGAAGCCATAGAAAAAGTCGAAGAAGTAAAATTCGAAGAAAAAGTCGAAGAAGCAGAAGCCATAGAAAAAGTCAAAGAAGTAGAAGTCGAAGAGGCAGAAGCCATAGAAAAAGTCGAATAAGTAGAAGTCGAAGAAAAAGTCGAAGAGGCAGAAGCCATAGAAAAATTTTAAAAAAAGTCGAAGAAGCAGAAGCCTTTGAAAAAGTCGAAGTAGAAATTATAGAAAAATTCGAAAAAAAAAAGTCGAAGAGGCAGAAGCCATAGAAAAATTCGAAAAAAAGTCGAAGAGGCAGAAGCCATAGAAAAAGTCGAAGAAAAAGTCGAAGAGGCAGAAGCCATAGAAAAAGTCGAAGAAAAAGTCAAAGAGACAGAAGCGATAGAAAAAGTCTAAGAAGGAGAAGTTGAAGAGACAGAAGCCATGGAAAAAGTCGAAGAAGTAGATGTCGAAGAAAAAGTCGAAAAGGCAGAAGCCATAGAAAAAGTCTAAGAAGGAGAAGTCGAAGAGGCAGAAGCCATAGAAAAAGTCAAACAAGTAGAAGTCAAACAAGCAGAAGCCATAGTAAAAAATCGAAGTAAAAGACCAAGAGGCAGAAGCCATAGAAAAAGTCTAAGTAAAAGTCGAACCGGCAGAAGCCATAGAAAAAGTCGAAGAAGTAGAAGTCGAAGAAAAAGGAGAAGCGGCAGAAGATATAGAAATAAATCGAAGAAAAACTCGAAGAGGCAGAGGCCATAGAAAAAGTCGAAGACGAAGAAGTCGAAGAAAAAGTCGAAGGAGCAGAAGCCATAGAAAAAGTAGAAGAAGTAGAAGCCATAGAAAAAAATCGAAGTAAAATTCGAAGAGGCAGAAGCAATAGAAAAAGTCGAAAATAAGTCGAAGAAGCACAAGCCATAGAAAAAGTCTAAGTAGAAGCCGAAGAGGCAGAAGCCATAGAAAAAGTCGAAGAAGTAGAAGTCGAAGAAAAAGTCAAAGAGGCAGAAGCCAGAGAAAAAAATCAAAGTAAAAGTCGAACCGGCAGAAGCCATAGAAAAAGTAGAAGCGGCAGAAGGCATAGAAAAAAATCGAAGACAATGTCGAAGAAGCAGAAGCCATAGAAAAAGTCGAAGAAGTAGAATTCGAAGAAAAAGTCAAAGATGCAGAAGCCATAGAAAAAGTCTAAGTAGAAGCCGAAGAGGCAGAAGCCATAGAAAACTCGAAGAGGGAGAAGCCATAGAAAAACTCAAAGAAGTAGAAGTCGAAAAGGCAGAAGCCATAGAAAAAACTTGAATTAGTAGAAGTCGAAGATGCAGAAGTTATAGAAAAATTTGAAAAAAAAGTCGAAGAGGCAGAGGCCATAGAAAAAGTCGAAGACAAAGAAGTCGAAGTCGAAGGAAAAGTCGAAGATGCAGAAGTTATAGAAAAATTCGAAAAAAAAGTAGAAGAGGCAGAGGCCATAGAAAAAGTCGAAGACAAAGAAGTCGAAGAAAAACTCGAAGAGGCAGAAGCCATAGAAAAACTCAAAGAAGTAGAAGTCAAAAAGGCAGAAGCCACAGAAAAAAATTGAGGAAAAAGTCGAAGAGGCAGAAGCCATAGAAAAAACTCGAATTAGTAGAAGTCGAAGAGGCAGAAGCCACAGAAAAAAATTGAGGAAAAAGTCGAAGAGGCAGAAGCCATAGAAAAAGTCGAAGAACTAGAAGTCGAAGTCGAAGGAAAAGTCGAAGATGCAGAAGTTATAGAAAAATTTTTTAAAAAAAGTCGAAGAGGCAGAGGCCATAGAAAAAGTCGAAGACGAAGAAGTTGAAGAAAAAGTCGAAGATGCAGAAGCCATAGAAAAACTCGAAGAAGTAGAAGTCGAACCGGCAGAAGCCATAGAAAAAGTCAAAGAAGTAGAACTCGAGGAAAAAGTAGAAGCGGCAGAAGCCATAGAGAAAAATCGAAGAAAAAGTTGAAGATTCAGAAACCATAGAAAAATTCGAAAAAAAGTTGAAAAAGCAGAAGCCATAGAAAAAGTCGAAGAAGTAGAATTCGAAAAAAAAGTCGAAGATGCAGAAGTCATAGAAAAATGAAAAAAAAAAAAAAAAGTCGAAGAGGCAGACGCCATAGAAAAAGACGAAGTAGAAGTCGAAGAGGCAGAAGCCATAGAAAAAACTCGAAAAAGTGGAAGTCGAAGAAAAAGTCGAAGAGGCAGAAGCCATGGAAAAAGTATAAGAAGAAGTCGAAGAAGCAGAAGCCGTAGAAAAAAATCGAAGTAAAAGTCAAAGAGGCAGAAGCCAAAGGAAAAAGTTGAAGAAGAAAAAGTCGAAGAGACAGAAGCCTTGGAAAAAGTCTAAGAAGTAGAAGTCGAAGAAAAAGTCGAAGAGGCAGAAGCCTTAGGAAAAAGTCGAAGAAGTAGAAGTCATAGAAAAAAATCTAAGAAAAGGTGGAAGAGGCAGAAGTCATAGAAAAATTCGAAAATAAAAAGTCGAAGAAGTAGAAGTCGAAGAAAAAGTCGAAGAGGCAGAAGCCATAGAAAAAGTCAAAGAAGTAGAACTCGAGGAAAAAGTAGAAGCGGCAGAAGCCATAGAGAAAAATCGAAGAAAAAGTTGAAGAGGCAGAAACCATAGAAAAATTCGAAAAAAAGTTGAAAAAGCAGAAGCCATAGAAAAAGTCGAAGAAGTAGAATTCGAAAAAAAAGTCGAAGATGCAGAAGTCATAGAAAAATGAAAAAAAAAAAAAAAAGTCGAAGAGGTAGACGCCATAGAAAAAGACGAAGTAGAAGTCGAAGAGGCAGAAGCCATAGAAAAAACTCGAAAAAGTGGAAGTCGAAGAAAAAGTCGAAGAGGCAGAAGCCATGGAAAAAGTATAAGAAGAAGTCGAAGAAGCAGAAGCCGTAGAAAAAAATCGAAGTAAAAGTCAAAGAGGCAGAAGCCAAAGGAAAAAGTTGAAGAAGAAAAAGTCGAAGAGACAGAAGCCTTGGAAAAAGTCTAAGAAGTAGAAGTCGAAGAAAAAGATGAAGAGGCAGAAGCCTTAGGAAAAAGTCGAAGAAGTAGAAGTCATAGAAAAAAATCTAAGAAAAGGTGGAAGAGGCAGAAGTCATAGAAAAATTTGAAAAGAAAAAGTCGAAGAAGTAGAAGTCGCAGAAAAAGTCGAAGATGCAGAAGTCATAGAAAAATTCGAAAATAAAAAGTCGAAGAAGTAGAAGTCGAAGAAAAAGTCGAAGAGGCAGAAGCCATAGAAAAAGTCGAAGAAGTAGAAGCCATAGAAAAAAATCTAAGTAAAAGTCGAAGAGGCAGAAGCCATAGAAAAAGTCGAAGAAGTAGAAGTCGAACAAAAAGTTGAAGAGGCCGAAGCCATAGAAAAAAATCAAAGAAAAAGCGGAAGAGGCAGAAGTCATAGAAACAGTCGAAGAAAAAGTCGAAGAGACAGAAGCCATAGAAAAAGTCTAAGAAGGAGAAGTCGAAGAGACAGAAGCCATGGAAAAAGTCGAAGAAGTAGAAGTCGAAGAAAAAGTCGAAGAGGCAGAAGCCATAGAAAAAGTCTAAGAAGGAGAAGTCGAACAGGCAGAAGCCATAGAAAAAGTCAAACAAGTAGAAGTCAAACAAGCAGAAGCCATAGAAAAAAATCGAAGTAAAAGACCAAGAGGCAGAAGCCATAGAAAAAGTCGAAGAAGTAGAAGTTGAAGAAAAAGTCGAAGATGCAGAAGCCATAGAAAAACTCGAAGAAGTAGAAGTCGAAAAGGCAGATGCCATAGAAAAAAATCAAAGAAAAAGTCGAACCGGCAGAAGCCATAGAAAAAGTCGAAGAAGTAGAAGTCGAAGAAAAAGTAGAAGTGGCAGAAGCCATAGAAAAAAATCGAAGGAAATGTCGAAGAGGCAGAAGACAAAGAACAATTCGAAAAAAAGTCAAAGAAGCAGAAGCCATAGAAAAAGTCGAAGAAGTAGAATTCGAAGAAAAAGTCAAAGATGCAGAAGTCATAGAAAACTGAAAAAAAAAAAAAAGTCGAAGAGGCAGACCCTATAGAAAAAGTCGAAGAAGTAGAAGCCATAGAAAAAAATCTAAGTAAAAGTCGAAGAGGCAGAAGCCATAGAAAAAGTCGAAGAAGTAGAAGTCGAACAAAAAGTTGAAGAGGCCGAAGCCATAGAAAAAAATCAAAGAAAAAGCGGAAGAGGCAGAAGTCATAGAAAAATTTGAAAAAAAAGTCGAAGAAGTAGAAGTTGAAGAAAAAGTCGAAGATGCAGAAGTCATAGAAAAATTCGAAAAGAAAAAGTCGAAGAAGTAGAAGTCGAAGAAAAAGTCGAAGAGGCAGAAGCCATAGAAAAAGTTGAAGAAGTAGAAGTCAAAGAAAAAGTCGACGATGCAGAAGTCATAAAAAAATTCAAAAAGAAAAAGTCGAAGAGGCAGAAGCCATAGAAAAAGTCGAAGAAGTAGAAGTTGAAGAAAAAGTCGAAGAGACAGAGGCCATAGGAAAAGTCTAAGAAGGAGAAGTCGAAGAGACAGAAGCCATGGAAAAAGTCGAAGAAGTAGAAGTCGAAGAAAAAGTCGAAGAGGCAGAAGCCTTAGAAAAAGTCTAAGAAGGGGAAGTCGAAGAGGCAGAAGCCATAGAAAAAGTCAAACAAGTAGAAGTCAAACAAGCAGAAGCCATAGAAAAAAATCGAAGTAAAAGACCAAGAGGCAGAGGCCATAGAAAAAGTCGAAGAAGTAGAAGTTGAAGAAAATGTCGAAGATGCAGAAGCCATAGAAAAACTCGAAGAAGTAGAAGTCGAAAAGGCAGATGCCATAGAAAAAAATCAAAGAAAAAGTCGAACCGGCAGAAGCCATAGAAAAAGTCGAAGAAGTAGAAGTCGAAGAAAAAGTAGAAGTGGCAGAAGCCATAGAAAAAAATCGAAGGAAATGTCGAAGAGGCAGAAGCCAAAGAACAATTCGAAAAAAAGTCGAAGAAGCAGAAGCCATAGTAAAAGTCGAAGAAGTAGAATTCGAAGAAAAAGTCGACGATGCAGAAGTCATAAAAAAATTCAAAAAGAAAAAGTCGAAGAGGCAGAAGCCATAGAAAAAGTCGAAGAAGTAGAAGTTGAAGAAAAAGTCGAAGATGCAGAAGCCATAGAAAAACTCGAAGAAGTAGAAGTCGAAAAGGCAGAAGGCATAGAAAAAAATCAAAGAAAAAGTCGAAGAGGCAGAATCCATAGAAAAAGTCGAAGAGGCAGAAGCCTTAGAAAAAGTTGAAGAGGCAGACGCCATAGAAAAAAATCAAAGAAAAAGTGGAAGAGGCAGAAGTCATAGAAAAATTGGAAAAGAAAAAGTCGAAGTAGAAGTCGAAGAAAAAGTCGAAGAGGCAAAAGCCATAGAAAAACTCGAAGAAGAAGAAGTCGACAAGGCAGAAGTCATAGAAAAAACTCGAAGAAGCAGAAGTCGAAGAGGCAGAAGCCATAGAAAAAAATCGAAGAAAATGGAGAAGAGGCAGAAGCCATAGAAAAAGTCGAAGAAGTAGAAGTCGAAGAAAAAGTCGAAGATGCAGAAGTCATAGAAAAAGTCGAAGAAGTAGAAGTCGAAGAGGCAGAAGCCATAGAAAAAAATTGAAGTAAAAGTCGAAGAGGCAGAAGCCATAGAAACAGTCAAAGAAAATGTCGAAGAGACAGAAGCCATAGAAAAAGTCTAAGAATTAGAAGTCGAAGAAAAAGTCAAAGAGGCAGAAGCCACAGAAAAAAATTGAAGAAAATGTCCAAGAGGCAGAAGACATAGAAAAATTCGAAAAAAAAGTCTAAGAAGTAGAAATCGAAGAAAAAGTCGAAGAGGCAGACGCCATAGAAAAAGTCGAAGAAGTAGAAGTCGAAGAGGCAGAAGCCATAGAAAAAAATCGAAGTAAAAGTCGAAGATGCAGAAGCCATAGAAACAGTCGAAGAAAAAGTCGAAGAGATAGAAGCCATGGAAAAAGTCTAAGAAGTAGAAGTCGAAGAGGCAGAAGCCATAGAAAAAGTCGAACAAGTAGGTCAAACAAGCAGAAGCCATAGAAAAAAATCGGAGTAAAAGACCAAGAGGCAGAAGCCATAGAAAAAGTCGAAGAAGTAGAAGTTGAAGAAAAAGTCGAAGATGCAGAAGCCATAGAAAAACTCAAAGAAGTAGAAGTCGAAAAGCCAGATGCCATAGAAAAAAATCAAAGAAAAAGTCGAACCGGCAGAAGCCATAGAAAAAGTCAAAGAAGTAGAAGTCGAGGAAAAAGTAGAAGCGGCAGAAGCCATAGATAAAAATCGAAGAAAAAGTCGAAGAAGCAGAAGCCATAGAAAAATTCGAAAAAAAGTAGAAAAAGCAGAAGCCATAGAAAAAGTCGAAGAAGTAGAATTCGAAAAAAAGTCGAAGAGCAGAACTCATAGAAAAATGAAAAAAAAGAAAAAAGTCGAAGAGGCAGACGCCATAGAAAAAGTCGAAGAAGTAGAAGTCGAAGAGGCAGAAGCCATAGAAAAAACTCGAAAAAGTGGAAGTCGAAGAAAAAGTCGAAGAGGCAGAAGCCATGGAAAAAGTATAAGAAGAAGTCGAAGAGGCAGAAGCCATAGAAAAAATCGAAGTAAAAGTCAAAGAGGCAGAAGCCAAAGGAAAAAGTTGAAGAAGAAAAAGTCGAAGAGACAGAAGCCATGGAAAAAGTCTAAGAAGTAGAAGTCGAAGAAAAAGTCGTAGAGGCAGAATCCATAGAAAAAAATAGAAGAAAATGTCGAAGAGGCAGAAGCCATAGAAAAATTCGAAAAAAAGTCGAAGAAGCAGAAGCCATAGAAAAAGTCGAAGAAGTAGAAGTCGAAGAAAAAGTCGAAGAGGCAGAAGCCACAGAAAAAAATCGAAGAAAAAGTCGAAGAGGCAGAAGCCATAGAAAAAATCGAAGAAGTAGAAGTCTTAGAAAAAGTCGAAGAGATAGAAGCCATGGAAAAAGTCTAAGAAGTAGAAGTCGTAGAAAAAGTCGAAGGGGTAGAAGCCATGGAAAAAGTCGAAGAAGTAGAAGTCGAAGAGGCAGAAGCCATAGAAAAAAATCGAAGTAAAGGTCGAAGAGACAGAAGCCAAAGGAAAATGTCGAAGAAGTAGAAGGTGAAGAAAAAGTCGAAGATGCAGAATTCATAGAAAAATTCGAAAAAAAAGTCGAAGAAGTAGAAGTCGAAGAGGCAGAAGCCATAGGACAAAGTGGAAGAAGTAGAAGTCGAAGAGGCAGAAGACATAGGAAAAAGTTGAAGAGGCAGAAGCCATAGAAAAAAATCGAAGAAAAATTCAAAGAGACAGAAGCCAAAGGAAAATCTCGAAAAAGTAGAAGGTGAAGAAAAAGTCGAAGATGCAGAATTCATAGAAAAATTAGAAAAAAAAAGTAGAAGTAGAATTCAAAAAGGCAGAAGCCATAGAAAAAACTCGAAGTAGTAGAAGTCGTAGAGGCAGAAGCCATAGAAAAAAATCAAAGAAAAAGTCGAAGAGGCAGAAGCCATAGAAAAAAATCAAAGAAAAAGTCGAAGAGGCAGAAGTCATAGGAAAAAGTCGAAGAGGCAGAAACCATAGAATAAAATTGAAGAAGTAGAAGTGAAAAAAAAAGTCGAAGATGCAGAAGTCATAGAAAAATTCGAAAACAAAAATTCGAAGAGAAAAATTCGAAGAAGTAGAAGTCGAAAAAAAAGTCGAAGAGGCAGAGCCATAGAAAAAGTCTAAGTAGAAGACGAAGAGGGAGAAGCCATGGAAAAAAATCAAAGAAAAAGTCGAAGAGGCAGAAGTCATAAGAAGAAGTGGAAGAAGTAGAAGTCGAAGAAAAAGTTGAAGAGGCAGAGCCATAGAAAAAGTCTAAGTAGAAGTCATAGAGGCAGAAGCGATAGAAAAAAATCGAAGTAAAAGTCGAACAGGTAGAAGCCATAGAAAAAGTTGAAGAAGTAGAAGTCGAAGAGGCAGAAGCCATAGGAAAAAGTCGAAGCAGTAGAAGTCGAAGAAAAAGTCGAAGAAGCAGAAACCATAGAAAAAGTCGAAGAAGTAGAAGTCAAAGAGGCAGAAGCCATAGAAAAAGTCGAATAAGTAGAAGTCGAAGAAAAAGTCGAAGTGGCAGAAGCCATAGGAAAAAGTCGAAGAAGTAGAAGTCAAAGAAAAAGTCGAAAAGGCAGAAGCCATAGAAAAATTCGCAAAAAAAGTCAAAGAGGCAGAAGCCATAGGAAAAAGTCGAAGAAGTAGAAGTCGAAGTTAAAGTCGAAGAGGCAGAAGCCATAGAAAAAAGTCGAAGAACTAGAAGTCGAAATCGAAAAAAAAGTCGAAGATGCAGAAGTTATAGAAAAAGTCGAAGACAAAGAATTCGAAGAAAAAGTCGAAGAGGCAGAAGCCATAGAAAAAGTCGAAGAACTAGAAGTCGAAGTCGAAGAAAAAGTCGAAGATGCAGAATTTATAGAAAAATTCGAAAAAAAAGTCGAAGAGGCAGAGGCCATAGAAAAAGTCGAAGACGAAAAAGTCGAAGGGGCAGAAGCCATAGAAAATGTCAAAGAAGTAGAATTCGAAGAAAAAGTCGAAGAGGCAGAAGCCATAGAAGCAGAAGCCATAGGAAAAAGTCAAAGAAGTAGAAGTCGAAGAGGCAGAAGCCATAGGAAAAAGTTGAAAAAGCAGAAGCCATAGAAAAATTTGAAAAAAAAGTCGAAGACGCAGAAGCCATAGAAAAAGTCGAAGAAGTAGAAGTCGAAGAAAAAGTCGAAGAGGCAGAAGCCATAGAAAAAGTCGAAGAAGCAGAAGTCGAAGAAAAAGTAGAAGCGGCAGAAGCTATAGAAAAAAATCGAAGAAAATGTCGAAGAGGCAGAAGCCATAGAAAAATTCAAAGTAAAAGTCAAAGAGGCAGAAGCCAAAGGAAAAAGTTGAAGAAGAAAAAGTCGAAGAGACAGAAGCCATGGAAAAAGTCTAAGTAGAAGTCGAAGAAAAAGTCGAAGAGGCAGAATCCATAGAAAAAAATAGAAGAAAATGTCGAAGAGGCAGAAGCCATAGAAAAATTCGAAAAAAAGTCGAAGAAGCAGAAGCCATAGAAAAAGTCGAAGAAGTAGAAGTCGAAGAAAAAGTCGAAGAGGCAGAAGCCACAGAAAAAAATCGAAGAAAAAGTCGAAGAGGCAGAAGCCATAGAAAAAGTCGAAGAAGTAGAAGTCTTAGAAAAAGTCGAAGAGATAGAAGCCATGGAAAAAGTCTAAGAAGTAGAAGTCGTAGAAAAAGTCGAAGGGGTAGAAGCCATGGAAAAAGTCGAAGAAGTAGAAGTCGAAGAGGCAGAAGCCATAGAAAAAAATCGAAGTAAAAGTCGAAGAGACAGAAGCCAAAGGAAAATGTCGAAGAAGTAGAAGGTGAAGAAAAAGTCGAAGATGCAGAATTCATAGAAAAATTCGAAAAAAAAGTCGAAGAAGTAGAAGTCGAAGAGGCAGAAGCCATAGGACAAAGTGGAAGAAGTAGAAGTCGAAGAGGCAGAAGACATAGGAAAAAGTTGAAGAGCCAGAAGCCATAGAAAAAAATCGAAGAAAAATTCAAAGAGACAGAAGCCAAAGGAAAATCTCGAAAAAGTAGAAGGTGAAGAAAAAGTCGAAGATGCAGAATTCATAGAAAAATTAGAAAAAAAAAGTAGAAGTAGAATTCAAAAAGGCAGAAGCCATAGAAAAAACTCGAAGTAGTAGAAGTCGTAGAGGCAGAAGCCATAGAAAAAAATCAAAGTAAAAGTCGAAGAGTTAGAAGCCATAGAAAAAGTCGAAGAAGTAGAAGTCGAAGTTGAAGAAAAAGTCGAAGAGGCAGAAGCCATAGAAAAAAATCAAAGAAAAAGTCGAAGAGGCAGAAGCCATAGAAAAAAATCAAAGAAAAAGTCGAAGAGGCAGAAGTCATAGGAAAAAGTCGAAGAGGCAGAAATCATAGAATAAAATTGAAGAAGTAGAAGTGAAAAAAAAAAGTCGAAGATGCAGAAGTCATAGAAAAATTCGAAAACAAAAATTAGAAGAGAAAAATTCGAAGAAGTAGAAGTCGAAAAAAAAGTCGAAGAGGCAGAGCCATAGAAAAAGTCTAAGTAGAAGACGAAGAGGGAGAAGCCATGGAAAAAAATCAAAGAAAAAGTCGAAGAGGCAGAAGTCATAAGAAGAAGTGGAAGAAGTAGAAGTCGAAGAAAAAGTTGAAGAGGCAGAGCCATAGAAAAAGTCTAAGTAGAAGTCATAGAGGCAGAAGCGATAGAAAAAAATCAAAGTAAAAGTCGAACAGGTAGAAGCCATAGAAAAAGTTGAAGAAGTAGAAGTCGAAGAGGCAGAAGCCATAGGAAAAAGTCGAAGAAGTAGAAGTCGAAGAAAAAGTCGAAGAAGCAGAAACCATAGAAAAAGTCGAAGAAGTAGAAGTCGAAGAGGCAGAAGCCATAGAAAAAGTCGAATAAGTAGAAGTCGAAGAAAAAGTCGAAGTGGCAGAAGCCATAGGAAAAAGTCGAAGAAGTAGAAGTCAAAGAAAAAGTCGAAAAGGCAGAAGCCATAGAAAAATTCGCAAAAAAAGTCAAAGAGGCAGAAACCATAGGAAAAAGTCGAAGAAGTAGAAGTCGAAGTTAAAGTCGAAGAGGCAGAAGCCATAGAAAAAAGTCGAAGAAATAGAAGTCGAAATCGAAAAAAAAGTCGAAGATGCAGAAGTTATAGAAAAAGTCGAAGACAAAGAATTCGAAGAAAAAGTCGAAGAGGCAGAAGCTATAGAAAAAAGTCGAAGAACTAGAAGTTGAACAGGCTGAAGCCATAGAAAAAGTAGAAGAAGTAGAAGTCGAAGAAAAAGTAGAAGAGGCAGAAGCCATAGAAAAATTCAAAAAAAAGTCAAAGAAGCAGAAGCCATAGAAAAAGTCAAAGAAGCAGAAGTCGACTAAAAAGTCGAAGAGGCAGAAGCCATGGAAAAAGTCTAAGAAGTAGAAGTCGAAGAAAAAGTCGAAGAGGCAGAAGCCATAGAAAAAGTCGAAGAACTAGAAGTCGAAGTCGAAGAAAAAGTCGAAGATGCAGAATTTATAGAAAAATTCTAAAAAAAAGTCGAAGAGGCAGAGGCCATAGAAAAAGTCGAAGACGAAGAAGTCGAAGAAAAAGTCGAAGGGGCAGAAGCCATAGAAAATGTCGAAGAAGTAGAATTCGAAGAAAAAGTTGAAGAGGCAGAAGCCATAGAAGCAGAAGCCATAGGAAAAAGTCAAAGAAGTAGAAGTCGAAGAGGCAGAAGCCATAGGAAAAAGTTGAAAAGGCAGAAGCCATAGAAAAATTTGAAAATAAAGTCGAAGACGCAGAAGCCATAGAAAAAGTCGAAGAAGTAGAAGTCGAAGAAAAAGTCGAAGAGGCAGAAGCCATAGAAAAAGTCGAAGAAGCAGAAGTCGAAGAAAAAGTAGAAGCGGCAGAAGCTATAGAAAAAAATCGAAGAAAATGTCGAAGAGGCAGAAGCCATAGAAAAATTCGAAAAAAAAAAGTCGAAGAAGCAGAAGCTATAGAAAAAGTCGAAGTAGAATTCGAAGAAAAAGTCAAAGATGGAGAAGTCATAGAAAAATGAAAAAATAAAAAAAAAAAAAAGTTGAAGAGGCAGACGCCATAGAAAAAGTCGCAGAAGTAGAGGTCAAAGAGGCAGAAGCCATAGAAACATTCGAAGAAAAAGTCGAAGAGACAGAAGCCATGGAAAAAGTCTAAGAAGTAGAAGTCGAAGAAAAAGTCGAAGAGGCAGAAGCCATAGAAAAATTTTTTAAAAAAAGTCAAAGAGGCAGAAGCCATTGAAACAGTCGAAGAAAAAGTCGAAGAGACAGAAGCCATGGAAAAAGTCGAAGAAGTAGAAGTCGTAGAAAAAGTCGAAGGAGCAGAAGCCATAGAAAAAGTCGAAGAAGTAGAAGTCGAAGAAAAAGTTGAAGAGGCAAAAGCCATAAAAAAAATCAAAGAAAAATTGGAAGAGGCAGAAGTCATAGAAAAATTTGAAAAGAAAAAGTCGAAGAAGTAGAATTCGAAGAAAAAGTCGCAGAAGCAGAAGCCATAGAAAAAGTCGAAGAAGTAGAAGTCGAAGAGGCAGAAGCCATAGAAAAATTCGAAGAAGTAGAAGTCGAAGAAAAAGTCGAAGCGTCAGAAGCCATAGAAAAAAATCGAAGAAAATGTTGAAGAGGCAGAAGCCATAGAAAAAGTCGAAGAAGTAGAAGCCGAAGAAAAAGTCGAAGAGGCAGAAGCCATAGAAAAAGTCAAAGAAGCACAAGTCGAAGAAAAAGTCGAAGATGCAGAAGTCATAGAAAAATTCGAAAAGAAAAAGTCGAAGAAGTAGAAGTCGAAGAAAAAGTCGAAGAGGCAGAAGCCATAGAAAAAAATCGAAGAAAATGTAGAAGAGGCAGAAGCCATAGAAAAAGTCGAAGAAGTAGAAGTCGAAGAAAAAGTCGAAAGGGCAGAAGCCATAGAAAAAAATAGAAGAAAATGTCGAAGAGGCAGAAGCCATAGAAAAATTCGAAAAAAAGTCGAAGAGGCAGAAGCCACAGAAAAAAATTGAGGAAAAAGTCGAAGAGGCAGAAGCCATAAAAAAAGTGGAAGAACTAGAAGTCGAAGAAAAAGTCGAAGATGCAGAAGTTATAGAAAAATTCGAAAAAAAAGTCGAAGAGACATGGGCCATAGAAAAAGTCGAAGACGAAGAAGTCGAAGAAAAAGTCGAAGGGGCAGAAGCCATAGAAAAAGTCGAAGAAGTAGAAGTCGAAGAAAAAGTCGAAGAAGTAGAAGTCACAGAAAAAAATCGAAGAAGTAGAAGCCATAGAAAAAGTCGAAGAAGTAGAATTCGAAGAAAAAGTCGAAGAGGCAGAAGCCATAGAAAAATTTGAAAAAAAAAGTCGAAGAAGTAGAATTCGCAGAAAAAGTCGAAGAGGCAGAAGCCATAGAAGCAGTCGAAGAAAAAGTCGAAGAAGCAGAAGTCGAAGAAAAAGTCGAAGAGGCAGAAGCCATGGAAAAAGTCGAAGAAGTAGAAGTCAAAGAAAAAGTTGAAAAGGCAGAAGCCATAGAAAAATTTCGAAGTAAAAGTCGAACAGGCAGAAGGCTAAGAAAAAGTCGAAGAAGCCGAAGTCGAAGAAAAAGTCGAAGAGGCAGAAGCCATAGAAAAAAATCTAAGAAAAAGTCGAAGAGGCAGAAGTCATAGGAAAAAGTCGAAGAAGTAGAAGTCGAAGAGGCAGAAGCCATGAAAAAAGTCAAAGAAGTAGAAGTCGAAGAAAAAGTCGAAGAGGTAGAAGCCATGGATATAGTCTAAGAAGTAGAAGTCGAAGAAAAAGTCGAAGAGGTCGAAGCCATGGAAAAAGTCGAAGAAATAGAAGTCGAAGAAAAAGTCGAAGAGGCAGAAGCCATAGAAAAAAATTGAGGAAAAAGTCGAAGAGGCTGAAGCCATAGAAAAAGTCGAAGAAGTAGAAGTGGAAGAAAAAGTAGAAGAGGCAGAAGCCATAGAAAAATTCGAAAAAAAGTTGAAGAAGCAGAAGCCATTGAAAAAGTCAAAGAAGTAGAAGTCGAAGAAAAAGTCGAAGAGGCAGAAGCCATAGAAAAAGTCGAAGAACTAGAAATCAAAGTCGAAGAAAAAGTCGAAGATGCAGAAGTTATAGAAAAATTCGAAAAAAAAGTCGTAGAGGCAGAGGCCATAGAAAAAGTTGAAGACGAAGAAAAAGTCGAAGGGGCAGAAGCCACAGAAAACTTCGAAGAAGTAGAATTCGAAGAAAAAGTCGAAGAGGCAGAAGCCATAGAAAAATTTGAAAAAAAAAGTCGAAGAAGTAGAATTCGCAGAAAAAGTCGAAGAAGTAGAAGTCGAAGAGGCAGAAGCCATAGAAGCAGTCGTAGAAAAAGTCGAAGAAGCAGAAGTCGAAGAAAAAGTCGAAGAGGCAGGAACCATGGAAAAAGTCGAAGAAGTAGAAGTCAAAGAAAAAGTTGAAAAGGCAGAAGCCACAGAAAAATTTCGAAGTAAAAGTCGAACAGGCAGAAGGCAAAGAAAAAGTCGAAGTCGAAGTCGAAGAAAAAGTCGAAGAGGCAGAAGCCATAGAAAAAAATCTAAGAAAAAGTCGAAGAGGCAGAAGTCATAGGAAAAAGTCGAAGAAGTAGAAGTCGAAGAGGCAGAAGCCATGAAAAAAGTCAAAGAAGTAGAAGTCGAAGAAAAAGTCGAAGAGGTAGAAGCCATGGATATAGTCTAAGAAGTAGAAGGTGAAGAAAAAGACAAAGATGCAGAAGTCATACAAAAAGTCGAAGAAGTAGAAGTCGAAGAAAAAGTCGAAGAGGCAGGAACCATGGAAAAAGTCGAAGAAGTAGAAGTCGAAGAAAAAGTCGAAGAGGCAGAAGCCATGGAAAAAGTTGAAGAAGCAGAAGTCGAAGAAAAAGTCGAAGAGGCAGAAGCCACAGGAAAAAGTCGAAGATGTAGAAGTCGAAGAAAAAGTCGAAGATGTAGAAGTCATAGAAAAAGTCGAAGAAGCAGAAGTCGAAGAGGCCGAAGCCATAGGAAAAAGTCGAAGAAGTAGAAGTCGAAGAAAAAGTCGAAAGGGCAGAAGCCATAGAAAAAAATCAAAGAAAAAGTCGAAGAGGCAGACGCCATAGAAAAAGTCGAAGAAGTAGAAGTCGAAGAGGCAGAAGCCATAGAAAAAAAATCGAAGTAAAAGTCGAAGAGGCAGAAGCCATAGAAAGAGTCGAAGAAAAAGTCGAAGAGGCAGAAGCCATAGAAAAAGTCCAAGAAGTAGAAGTCGAAGAGGCAGAAGCCATAGAAAAAAATCGAAGAAAATGTCGAAGTGGTAGAAGCCATAGAAAAATTTGAAAAAAAGTCAAAGAAGCAGAAGCCATAGAAAAAGTCTAGGTAGAAGTCGAAGAGGCAGAAGCTATAGAAATAGTCGAAGAAGTAGAAGTCGAAGAAAAAGTCGAAGAGGCAGAAGCCAGAGAAAAAAAATCGAAGTAAAAGTCGAACTGGCAGAAGCCATAGTAAAAGTCGAAGAAGTAGAAGTCGAAGAAAAAGTAGAAGCGGCAGAAGCCATAGAAAAAAATCGGTTCTGCCGCTTCTACTTTTTCTACTTTTTCTTCGACTTCTACTTCTTCGACTTTTTCTATGGCTTCTGCCGGTTCGACTTTTACTTCGATTTTTTTCTCTGGCTTCTGCCTCTTTGACTTTTTCTTCGACTTCTACTTCTTCGACTTTTTCTATGGCTTCTGCCTCTTCGGCTTTTTTTCGAATTTTTCTATGGCTTCTACCACTTCGGCATTTTCTTCGATTTTTTTCTATGGCTTCTGCCTCTTTGACTTTTTCTTCGACTTCTACTTCTTTGACTTTTTCTATGGCTTCTGCTTCTTCGACTTTTTTTCAACTTTTTCTATTGCTTCTGCCTCTTCGACTTTTACTTCAATTTTTTTCTATGGCTTCTATTTCTTCAACTTTTTCTATGGCTTCTGCTCCTTCGACTTTTTCTTCGACTTCTTCGTCTTCGACTTTTTCTATGGCCTCTGCCTCTTCGACTTTTTTTTCGAATTTTTCTATAACTTCTGCATCTTCGACTTTTTCTTCGACTTCGACTTCTAGTTCTTCGACTTTTTCTTTGGCTTCTGCCTCTTCGACTTCTCCTTCTTCGACTTTTTCTATGGCTTCTGTCTCTTTGACTTTTTCTTCGACTGTTTCTATGGCTTCTGCCTCTTCGACTTTTTCTTCGACTTCTACTTCTTCGACTTTTTCTATGGCTTCTGCCTCTTCGACTTCTACTTCGACTTTTTTTATGGCTTCTGCTTCTTCAACTTTTTTTCGAATTTTTCTATGGCTTCTGCCTCTTCTACATTTTCTTCGATTTTTTTCTATGGCTTCTGCCTCTTCGACTTTTTCTATGGATTCTGCCTCTTCGACTTCTACTTCTTCGACTTTTTCTTTTCGAATTTTTCTATGACTTCTGCATCTCCGACTTTTTCTTTGACTTCTGCTTCTTCGACTTTTTGTATGGCTTCTGCCTCTTCGACTTTTTCTTTGATTTTTTTCTATGGCTTCTACCCTTTCGACTTTTTCTTCGACTTGTACTTCTTCGACTTTTTCTATGGCTTCTGCCTCTTTGACATTTTCTTCGATTTTTTTCTATGGATTCTGCCTCTTCGACTTCTACTTCTTCGACTTTTTCCTATGGCTTCTGCCTCTTCGACTTTTTCCTATGGCTTCTGCCTCTTCGACTTTTTCTTCGACTTCTACTTCTTCGATTTTTTTCTGTGACTTCTACTTCTTCGACTTTTTCTATGGCTTCTACTTCTTCGACTTTTTCTATGGCTCCTGCCTCTTCGACATTTTCTTCGACTTCTACTTCTTCGACTTTTTCTATGGCTTCTGCCTCTTCTACATTTTTTTCGATGTTTTTCTATGGCTTCTGCCTCTTCGACTTTTTCTTTGACTTTTTCTGTGGATTCTGCCCCTTCGACTTTTTCTTCGACTTCTTCGTCTTCGACTTTTTCTATGGCCCATGTCTCTTCGACTTTTTTTTCGAATTTTTCTATAACTTCTGCATCTTCGACTTTTTCTTCGACTTCTAGTTCTTCCACTTTTTTTATGGCTTCTGCCTCTTCGACTTTTTCCTCAATTTTTTTCTGTGGCTTCTGCCTCTTCGACTTCTACTACTTCAAATTTTTTCTATGGCTTCTGCCTTTTCGACTTCTACTACTTCGAGTTTTTTCTATGGCTTCTGCTTCTTCGACTTTTTTTCGAATTTTTCTATGGCTTCTGCCTCTTCGACATTTTCTTCGATTTTTTTCTATGGCTTCTGCCTCTTCGACTTTTTCTTCGACTTCTACTTCTTCGACTTTTTCTGTGGCTTCTGCCTCTTCTACATTTTCTTCTATTTTTTTCTATGCCTTCTGTCTCTTCTACATTTTCTTTGATTTTTTTCTATGACTTCTGCCTCTTCGACTTTTTCTTCGACTTTTTCTATGGATTCTGCCCCTTTGACTTTTTCGTCGACTTCTACTTCTTCGACTTTTTCTTTTCGAATTTTTCTATGACTTCTGCAGCTTCGACTTTTTCTTCGACTTCTGCTTCTTCGACTTTTTCTATGGCATCTGCCTCTTCGACTTTTTTTTCAAATTTTTCTATGGCTTCTGCCTTTTCAGCTTTTTCCTATGGCTTCTGCCTCTTCGACTTCTGCTTCTTCGACTTTTTCTATGACTTCTACATCTTCGAATTTAGTTCAACTTCTACTTCTTTGACTTTTTCCTATGGCTTCTGCTTCTTCGACTTTTTCTTCGACTGCTTCTATGGCTTCTGCCTCTTCGACATTTTCTTCGATTTTTTTCTATGGCTTCTGCCGCTTCTACTTTTTCTTCGACTTCTACTTCTTCGACTTTTTCTATGGCTTCTGCCTCTTCGACTTCTACTTCTTCGACTTTTTTTCGAATTTTTCTATGGCTTCTGCCTCTTCGACATTTTCTTCGATTTTTTTCTATGGCTTCTGCCGCTTCTACTTTTTCTTCGACTTCTACTTCTTCGACTTTTTCTATGGCTTCTGCCGGTTCGACTTTTACTTCGATTTTTTTCTCTGGCTTCTGCCTCTTTGACTTTTTCTTCGACTTCTACTTCTTCGACTTTTTCTATGGCTTCTGCCTCTTCGGCTTTTTTTCGAATTTTTCTATGGCTTTTACCACTTCGGCATTTTCTTCGATTTTTTTCTATGGCTTCTGCCTCTTCGACTTTTTCTTCGACTTCTACTTCTTTGACTTTTTCTATGGCTTCTGCTTCTTCGACTTTTTTTCAACTTTTTCTATTGCTTCTGCCTCTTCGACTTTTACTTCAATTTTTTTCTATGGCTTCTACTTCTTCAACTTTTTCTTTGGCTTCTGCTCCTTCGACTTTTTCTTCGACTTCTTCGTCTCCGACTTTTTCTATGGCCTCTGCCTCTTCGACTTTTTTTTCGAATTTTTCTATAACTTCTGCATCTTCGACTTTTTCTTCGACTTCGACTTCTAGTTCTTCGACTTTTTCTTTGGCTTCTGCCTCTTCGACTTCTCCTTCTTCGACTTTTTCTATGGCTTCTGTCTCTTTGACTTTTTCTTCGACTGTTTCTATGGCTTCTGCCTCTTCGACTTTTTCTTCGACTTCTACTTCTTCGACTTTTTCTATGGCTTCTGCCTCTTCGACTTCTACTTCGACTTTTTTTATGGCTTCTGCTTCTTCGACTTTTTTTCGAATTTTTCTATGGCTTCTGCCTCTTCTACATTTTCTTCGATTTTTTTCTATGGCTTCTGCCTCTTCGACTTTTTCTATGGATTCTGCCTCTTCGACTTCTACTTCTTCGACTTTTTCTTTTCGAATTTTTCTATGACTTCTGCATCTCCGACTTTTTCTTTGACTTCTGCTTCTTCGACTTTTTGTATGGCTTCTGCCTCTTCGACTTTTTCTTCGATTTTTTTCTATGGCTTCTACCCTTTCGACTTTTTCTTCGACTTGTACTTCTTCGATTTTTTTCTATGGCTTCTGCCTCTTCGACTTCTACTTCTTCGACTTTTTCCTATGGCTTCTGCCTCTTCGACTTTTTCCTATGGCTTCTGCCTCTTCCACTTTTTCTTCGACTTCTACTTCTTCGATTTTTTCTGTGACTTCTACTTCTTCGACTTTTTCTATGGCTTCTACTTCTTCGACTTTTTCTATGGCTCCTGCCTCTTCGACATTTTCTTCGACTTCTACTTCTTCGACTTTTTCTATGGCTTCTGCCTCTTCGACTTTTTTTCGAATTTTTCTATGGCTTCTGCCTCTTCGACTTTTTCTTCGACTTCTACTTCTTCGACTTTTTCTATGGCTTCTGCCCCTTCGACTTTTTCTTCGACTTCTTCGTCTTCGACTTTTTCTATGGCCCATGTCTCTTCGACTTTTTTTTTCGAATTTTTCTATAATTTCTGCATCTTCGACTTTTTCTTCGACTTCTAGTTCTTCCACTTTTTTTATGGCTTCTGCCTCTTCGACTTTTTCCTCAATTTTTTTCTGTGGCTTCTGCCTCTTCGACTTCTACTACTTCGAATTTTTTCTATGGCTTCTGCCTTTTCGACTTCTACTAATTTGAGTTTTTTCTATGGCTTCTGCTTCTTCGACTTTTTTTTCGAATTTTTCTATGGCTTCTGCCTCTTCGACATTTTCTTCGATTTTTTTCTATGGCTTCTGCCTCTTCGACTTTTTCTTCGACTTCTACTTCTTCGACTTTTTCTGTGGCTTCTGCCTCTTCTACATTTTCTTCTATTTTTTTCTATGGCTTCTGCCTCTTCGACTTTTTCTTCGACTTTTTCTATGGCTTCTGCCCTTTCGACTTTTTCTTCGACTTCTACTTCTTCGACTTTTTCTATGGCTTCTGCCTCTTCTACATTTTCTTCGATTTTTTTCTATGGCTTCTGCCTCTTCGACTTTTTCTTCGACTTCTACTTCTTCGACTTTTTCTTTTCGAATTTTTCTATGACTTCTGCATCTTCGACTTTTTCTTCGACTTGTGCTTCTTTGACTTTTTCTATGGCTTCTGCCTCTTCGACTTTTTCTTCGGCTTCTACTTCTTCGACTTTTTCTATGGCTTCTGCCTCTTCAACATTTTCTTCGATTTTTTTCTATGGCTTCTGACGCTTCGACTTTTTCTTCGACTTCTACTTCTTCGAATTTTTCTATGGCTTCTGCCTCTTCGACTTCTACTTCTTCGACTTTTTCTATGGCTTCTGCTTCTGCGACTTTTTCTTCGAATTCTACTTCTTCGACTTTTTCTTTTCAAATTTTTCTATGACTTCTGCCTCTTCCAATTTTTCTTTGATTTTTTTTTATGGCTTTTGCCTCTTCAACTTTTTCTTCGACTTCTACTTCTTCGACTTTTTCTATGGCTTCTGCTCCTTCGACTTTTTCTACGACTTCTACTTCTTCGACTTTTTCCATGGCTTCTGTCTCTTCGACTTTTTCTTCGACTGTTTCTATGGCTTCTGCCTCTTTGACTTTTTTTAAAAAAATTTTCTATGGCTTCTGCCTCTTCGACTTTTTCTTCGACTTCTACTTCTTAGACTTTTTCCATGGCTTCTGCCTCTTTGACTTCTACTTCTTCGACTTTTTCTATGGCGTCTGCCTCTTCAACTTTTTTTTTTTTTTTTTTTTCATTTTTCTATGACTTCTCCATCTTTGACTTTTTCTTCGAATTCTACTTCGACTTTTTCTATAGCTTCTGCTTCTTCGATTTTTTTTCGAATTTTTCTATGGCTTCTGCCTCTTCGACATTTTCTTCAATTTTTTTCTATAGCTTCTGCCGCTTCTACTTTTTCTTCGACTTCTGCTTCTTCGACTTTTTCTATGGCTTCTGCCTCTTCGACTTTTTCTTCGACTTCTACTTCTTCGACTTTTTCTATGGCTTCTGCGTCTTCGACTTTTTTTTCAAATTTTTCTATGGCTTCTGCCTTTTCAACTTTTTCCTATGGCTTCTGCCTCTTCGACTTCTACTTCTTTGACTTTTTCCTATGGCTTCTGCTTCTATGGCTTCTGCCTCTTCGACTTTTTCTTCGAATTCTACTTCTTCGACATTTTCTATGGCTTCTGCCCCTTCGACTTTTTCTTCGACTTCTTCGTCTTCGACTTTTTCTATGGCCTCTGCCTCTTCGACTTTTTTTTCGAATTTTTCTATAAATTCTGCATCTTCGACTTTTTCTTCGACTTCGACTTCTAGTTCTTCGACTTTTTCTATGGCTTCTGCCTCTTCGACTTTTTCTTCGACTTCTACTTCTTAGACTTTTTCCATGGCTTCTGCCTCTTCGACTTTTTAGTCGACTTCTGCTTCTTTGACTTTTTCTATGGCTTCTGCTTCTTTGACTTTTTTTCGAATTTTTCTATGGCTTCTGCCTCTTCTACTTTTTCTTCGACTTCTACTACTTCGAATTTTTTCTATGGCTTCTGCCTTTTCGACTTCTACTACTTTGAGTTTTTTCTATGGCTTCTGCTTCTTCGACTTTTTTTCGTATTTTTCTATGGCTTCTGCCTCTTCGACATTTTCTTCGATTTTTTTCTATGGCTTCTGCCTCTTCGACTTTTTCTTCGACTTCTACTTCTTCGACTTTTTCTGTGGCTTCTGCCTCTTCTACATTTTCTTCTATTTTTTTCTATGGCTTCTGCCTCTTCGACTTTTTCTTCGACTTTTTCTATGGCTTCTGCCCTTTCGACTTTTTCTTCGACTTCTACTTCTTCGACTTTTTCTATGGCTTCTGCCTCTTCTACATTTTCTTCGATTTTTTTCTATGGCTTCTGCCTCTTCGACTTTTTCTTCGACTTCTACTTCTTCGACTTTTTCTTTTCGAATTTTTCTATGACTTCTGCATCTTCGACTTTTTCTTCGACTTGTGCTTCTTTGATTTTTTTCTATGGCTTCTGCCTTTTCGACTTTTTCTTTGACTTCTAATTCTTCGACTTTTTCCTATGGCTTCTGCCACTTCGACTTTTTCTTCGACTTCTACTTATTCGACTTTTTCTATGGCTTCTGCCTCTTCGACTTCTACTTCTTCGACTTTTTCTATGGTTTCTGCTTCTTCGACTTTTTCTTCGACTTCTACTTCTTCGACTTTTTCCTATGGCTTCTGCCTCTTCGACTTCTACTTCTTCAACTTTTTCTATGGCTTCTACCTGTTCGACTTTTACTTCGATTTTTTTCTATCGCTTCTGCCTCTATGACTTCTACTTAGACTTTTTCTATGGCTCTGCCTCTTCTACTTTTTCTTCGACTTCTACTTCTTCTACTTTTTCTATGGCTTCAGCCTGTTCGACTTTTACTTCGACTTTTTATATAACTTCTGCCTCTTCGACTTTTTCTTCGAATTCTTTGTCTTCGACTTTTTCTATAACTTCTGCATCTTCGACTTTTTTTTCGATTTCGACTTCTAGTTCTTCGACTTTTTTCTATGGCTTCTGCCTCTTCGACTTTAACTTCGACTTCTACTTCTTCGACTTTTTCCTATGGCTTCTGCCTCTTTGACTTTTTTTGCGAATTTTTCTATGGCTTCTGCCTTTTCGACTTTTTCTTTGACTTCTACTTCTTCGACTTTTTCCTATGGCTTCTGCCACTTCGACTTTTTCTTCGACTTCTACTTATTCGACTTTTTCTATGGCTTCTGCCTCTTCGACTTCTACTTCTTCGACTTTTTCTATGGTTTCTGCTTCTTCGACTTTTTCTTCGACTTCTACTTCTTCGACTTTTTCCTATGGCTTCTGCCTCTTCGACTTCTACTTCTTCAACTTTTTCTATGGCTTCTACCTGTTCGACTTTTACTTCGATTTTTTTCTATCGCTTCTGCCTCTATGACTTCTACTTAGACTTTTTCTATGGCTCTGCCTCTTCAACTTTTTCTTCGACTTCTACTTCTTCCACTTCTTCTTATGACTTCTGCCTCTTCGACTTTTTCTTTGATTTTTTTCCATGGCTTCTCCCTCTTCGTCTTCTACTTAGACTTTTTCTATGGCTCTGCCTCTTCGACTTTTTTTTCGACTTCTACTTCTTCGAATTTTTCTCTTCGAATTCTTTGTCTTCGACTTTTTCTATAACTTCTGCATCTTCGACTTTTTTTTCGATTTCGACTTCTAGTTCTTCGACTTTTTTCTATGGCTTCTGCCTCTTCGACTTTAACTTCGACTTCTACTTCTTCGACTTTTTCCTATGGCTTCTGCCTCTTTGACTTTTTTTGCGAATTTTTCTATGGCTTCTGCCTTTTCGACTTTTTCTTTGACTTCTACTTCTTCGACTTTTTCCTATGGCTTCTGCCACTTCGACTTTTTCTTCGACTTCTACTTATTCGACTTTTTCTATGGCTTCTGCCTCTTCGACTTCTACTTCTTCGACTTTTTCTATGGTTTCTGCTTCTTCGACTTTTTCTTCGACTTCTACTTCTTCGACTTTTTCCTATGGCTTCTGCCTCTTCGACTTCTACTTCTTCAACTTTTTCTATGGCTTCTACCTGTTCGACTTTTACTTCGATTTTTTTCTATCGCTTCTGCCTCTATGACTTCTACTTAGACTTTTTCTATGGCTCTGCCTCTTCAACTTTTTCTTCGACTTCTACTTCTTCCACTTCTTCTTATGACTTCTGCCTCTTCGACTTTTTCTTTGATTTTTTTCCATGGCTTCTCCCTCTTCGTCTTCTACTTAGACTTTTTCTATGGCTCTGCCTCTTCGACTTTTTTTTCGACTTCTACTTCTTCGAATTTTTCTCTTCGAATTTTTGTTTTCGAATTTTTCTATGACTTCTGCATCTTCGACTTTTTTTTTTCACTTCTACTTCTTCAATTTTATTCTATGGTTTCTGCCTCTTCGACTTTTTCCTATGACTTCTGCCTCTTCGACTTTTTCTTTGATTTTTTTCTATGGCTTCTGCCTCTTCGACTTTTTCTTTGATTTTTTTCTATGGCTTCTGCCTCTTCGACTTTTTCTTCAACTTCGACATCTACTTCTTCGACTTTTTCTATGGCTTCTAACTCTTCCACTTTTACTTTGATTTTTTTCTATGGCTTCTGCCTCTACGACTTCTACTACTTCGAGTTTTTTCTATGGCTTCTGCCTTTTTGAATTCTACTTCTACTTTTTTTTTATAATTTTTCTATGAATTCTGCATCTTCGACTTTTTCTTCACCTTCTACTTTTTCGAGATTTTCCTTTGGCTTCTGTCTCTTTGAATTTTTCTTTTTTTGACTTTTTCTTCAACTTCGACTTCTACTTCTTCGACTTTTTCTATGGCTTCTAACTCTTCGACTTTTACTTTGATTTTTTTCTATGGCTTCTGCCTCTACGACTTCTACTACTTCGAGTTTTTTCTATGGCTTCTGCCTTTTTGAATTCTACTTCTACTTTTTTTTTCTAATTTTTCTATGAATTCTGCATCTTCGACTTTTTCTTCACCTTCTACTTTTTCGAGATTTTCCTTTGGCTTCTGTCTCTTTGAATTTTTCTTCGATTTTTTTCTATGGCTTCTGCCTCTTCAACTTTTTCCTATGTCTTCTGCCTCTTCGACTTCTACTTCTTCCACTTTGTCCTATGGCTTCTGCCTCTTCGACTTCTACTTCTTCGACTTTTTTTTCGAATTTTTCTATGAATTCTGCATCTTCGACTTTTTCTTCACCTTCTACTTCTTCGACATTTTCCTTTGGCTTCTGTCTCTTCGACTTTTACTTCTTCGACTTTTTCCATGGTTTCTACCCCTTCGACTTTTTCTACGACTTCTACTTCTTAGACTTTTTCCATGGCTTCTATCTCTTCGACTTTTTCTAAGACTTCTACTTCTTCGACTTTTTCTATGGCTTCTGCCTCTTCGACTTTTTCTTCGATTTTTTTCTGTGGCTTCTGCCTCTTCGACTTTTTCTTCGACTTCTACTTCTTCGACTTTTTCTATGGCTTCTGCTTCTTCGACTTTTTTTCGAATTTTTCTATGGCTTCTGCCTCTTCGACATTTTCTTCTATTTTTTTCTATGGATTCTGCCTCTTCGACTTTTTCTTCGACTTCTACTTCTTAGACTTTTTCCATGGCTTCTGTCTCTTCGACTTTTTCTTCTTCAACTTTTTCCTTTGGCTTCTGCCTCTTTGACTTTTACTTCGATTTTTTCTATGGCTTCTGCCTCTTCGAATTCTTCTTATACTTTTTCCATGGCTTCTGCCTCTTCGACTTTTTCTTCGACTTCCACTTTTTCGAGTTTTTTCTATGGCTTCTGCCTCTTCGACTTCTACTTCTTAGACTTTTCCTATGGCCTCTGTCTCTTCGACTTTTTCTTCAACTTCTACTTCTTCGACTTTTTCTATGGCTTCTGCCTCTTCGACTTTTTCTTTTTGAATTTTTTTTATGACTTCTGCATCGTCGACTTTTTCTTTGACTTCTACTTCTTCGACTTTTTCTATGGCTTCTGCCTCTTCGACTTTTTCTTCGACTTCTACTTCTTCGACTTTTTCTTTTCGAATTTTTCTATGACTTCTGCATCTTCGACTTTTTCTTCAACTTCTACTTCTTCGACTTTTTTTTCAAATTTTTCTATGACTTCTGCCTCTTCCGCTTTTTCTTTGATTTTTTTCTATGGCTTCGGCCTCTTCAACTTTTTGTTTGACTTCTACTTCTTCGACTTTTTCTATGGCTTCTGCCTCTTCGACTTTTACTTAGATTTTTTTCTATGGCTTCTACTTCTTCGACTTTTTCTATGGCGTCTGCCTCTTCGACTTTTTTTTTTTTTTCAGTTTTCTATGACTTCTATATCTTTGACTTTTTCTTCGAATTCTACTTCTTCGACTTTTTCTATGGCTTCTGCTTCTTCGACTTTTTTTCGAATTGTTCTTTGTCTTCTGCCTCTTCGACATTTCCTTCGATTTTTTTCTATGGCTTCTGCCACTTCTACTTTTTCTTCGACTTCTACTTCTTCGACTTTTTCTATGGCTTCTGCCGGTTCGACTTTTTCTTTGATTTTTTTCTATGGCATCTGCCTTTTCGACTTCTACTTCTTCGAGTTTTTCTATGGCTTCTGCATCTTCGACTTTTTCTTCAACTTCTACTTCTTCGACTTTTTCTATGGCTTCTGCCTCTTGGTCTTTTACTTCGATTTTTTTCTATGGCTTCTGCTTGTTTGACTTCTACTTGTTTGACTTTTTCTATGGCTTCTGCCTGTTCGACTTCTCCTTCTTAGACTTTTTCTATGGCTTCTGCCTCTTCGACTTTTTCTTCGACTTCTACTTCTTCGACTTTTTCCATGGCTTCTGTCTCTTCGACTTCTCCTTCTTAGACTTTTTCTATGGCTTCTGTCTCTTCGACTTTTTCTTCGACTGTTTCTATGACTTCTGCCTCTTCCGCTTTTTCTTTGATTTTTTTCTATGGCTTCGGCCTCTTCAACTTTTTGTTCGACTTCTACTTCTTCGACTTTTTCTATGGCTTCTGCCTCTTCGACTTTTACTTAGATTTTTTTCTATGGCTTCTACTTCTTCGACTTTTTCTATGGCTTCTGCCTCTTCGACTTTTTCTTCGACTTCTACTTCTTCGACTTTTTATTTTCGAATTTTTCTATGACTTCTGCATCTTCGACTTTTTCTGCGACTTCTACTTCTTCGACTTTTTCTTTTCAAATTTTTCTATGACTTCTGCCTCTTCCACCTTTTCTTAGATTTTTTTCTATAACTTCTGCATCTTCGACTTTTTCTTCGACTTCGACTTCTAGTTCTTCGACTTTTTCTATGGCTTCTGCCTCTTCGACTTCGACTTCTAGTTCTTCGACTTTTTCTATGGCTTCTGCCTCTTCGACTTTTTCCTCAATTTTTTTCTGTGGCTTCTGCCTCTTCGACTTCTACTATTTCAAGTTTTTTCTATGGCTTCTGCCTCTTCGAGTTTTTCTTCACCTTCTACTTCGTCGACTTTTTCTATGGCTTCTGCCTCTTCGACTTCTACTTCTTCGACTGTTTCTATGGCTTCTGCCTCTTCGACTTTTTCTTCGAATTCTACTTCTTCGACTTTTTCTATGGCTTCTGCCTCTTCGACTTTTACTTCGATTTTTTCCTATGGCTTCTGCCTCTTCGACTTCTACTTCGACTTTTTCTATGGCTTCTGCCTCTTTGATTTTTACTTCGACTTTATCTATGGCTTCTGCCTCTTCTACTTTTTTTTTTTTTTTTTCTAATTTTTCTTTGACTTCTGCATCTTCAACTTTTTTTCAACTTCTACTTCTTCGATTTTATTCTATATCTTCTGCCTCTTCGATTTTTACTTCGATTTTTTTCTATGGCTTCTGCCTCTTCGACTT
The DNA here is from genome assembly GCA_036247105.1 of Cirrhinus mrigala. Taxonomy (NCBI): domain Eukaryota; kingdom Metazoa; phylum Chordata; class Actinopteri; order Cypriniformes; family Cyprinidae; genus Cirrhinus; species Cirrhinus mrigala. The sequence goes on from JAMKFB010000304.1 coordinate 404,427, forward strand.
TTTCTTCGATTTCTACTTCTTAGACTTTTTCCATGGCTTCTGTCTCTTCGACTTCTCTTTCTTAGACTTTTTCTATGGCTTCTGCCTCTTCGACTTCTACTTAGACTTTTTCTATGGCTTCTGTCTCTTCGTCTTTTTCTTCGACTTCTTTTTCTTCGAATTTTTCTATGGCTTCTGCCGCTACGACTTCTACTTAGACTTTTTCTATGGCTTCTGTCTCTTCGACTTTTTCTTCGACTGTTTCTATGAATTCTGCATCTTCGACTTTTTCTTCGACTTCTGCTTCTTCGACTTTTTCTATGGCTTCTGCCTCTTCGACTTCTACTTCGATTTTTTCTATGGCTTCTGCTTCTTCGACTTTTTTTCGAATTTTTCTATGGCTTCTGCCTCTTCGACTTTTTCTTCGATTTCTACTTCTTCGACTTTTTCTATGGCTTCTGCCTCTTCTACATTTTCTTCGATTTTTTTCTATGGCTTCTGCCTCTTCGACTTTTTCTTCGACTTTTTCCATGGATTCTGCCTCTTCGACTTTTTCTTCGACTTCTACTTCTTCGACTTTTTCTTTTAGAATTTTTCTATGACTTCTGCCTCTTTGATATTTTCTTCGATTTTTTTCTATGGCTTCTGCCGCTTCTACTTTTTCTTCGACTTCTGCTTCTTCGACATTTTCTATGGCTTCTGCCGGTTCGACGTATTCTTAGATTTTTTTCTATGGCATCTGCCTTTTCGACTTCTACTTCTTTGAGTTTTTCTATGGCTTCTGCCTCTTGGTATTTTACTTCGATTTTTTTCTATGGCTTCTGCTTGTTTGACGTCTACTTGTTCAACTTTTTCTATGGCTTCTGCCTCTTCGACTTTTTCTTCGATTTCTACTTCTTAGACTTTTTCCATGGCTTCTGTCTCTTCGACTTCTCTTTCTTAGACTTTTTCTATGGCTTCTGCCTCTTCGACTTCTACTTAGACTTTTTCTATGGCTTCTGCTTCTTCGACTTTTTTTCGAATTTTTCTATGGCTTCTACCACTTCGATATTTTCTTCGATTTTTTTCTATGGCTTCTGCCTCTTCGACTTTTTCTTCGACTTCTACTTTGACTTTTTCTATGGCTTCTGCTTCTTCGACTTTTTTTCGACTTTTTCTATTGCTTCTGCCTCTTCGACCTTTGCTTCGATTTGTTTCTATGGCTTCTGCCTCTTCGACTTTTTCTTCGACTTCTACTTCTTCGACTTTTTCTATGGCTTCTGCTCCTTCGACTTTTTCTTCGACTTCTACTCCTTCAACTTTTTTTATGGCTTCTGCCCCTTCGACTTTTTCTTCGACTTCTTCGTCTTCGACTTTTTCTATGGCCTCTGCATCTTCGAATTTTTCTTCGACTTCGAATTCTAGTTCTTCGACTTTTTCTATGGCTTCTGCCTCTTCGACTTTTTCCTCAATTTTTTTCTATGGCTTCTGCTTCTTCGACTTTTTTTCGACTTTTTCTATGGCTTCTGCCTTTTCGACTTTTTCTTCGACTTCTACTTCTTTGACTTTTTCTATGGCTTCTGCTCCTTCGACTTTTTCTTCGACTTCTACTCCTTCAACTTTTTTTATGGCTTCTGCCCCTTCGACTTTTTCTTCGACTTCTTCGTCTTCGACTTTTTCTATGGCCTCTGCATCTTCGAATTTTTCTTCGACTTCGAATTCTAGTTCTTCGACTTTTTCTATGGCTTCTGCCTCTTCGACTTTTTCCTCAATTTTTTTCTGTGGCTTCTGCCTCTTCGACTCTTACTACTTCGAGTTTTTTCTATGGCTTCTGCCTTTTCGACTTCTACTTCTTCGACTTTTTATTTTCGAATTTTTCTGTGACTTCTGCCTCTTCGACTTTTTCTTCGACTTCTACTTCTTCCACTTTTTCTATGGCTTCTGTCTCTTCGACTTCTACTTAGACTTTTTCTATGGCTGCTGCTTCTTCGACTTTTTTTCGAATTTTTCTATGGCTTCTGCCTCTTCGACATTTTCTTCGATTTTTTCTATGGCTTCTGCCTCTTCGACTTTTTCTTCGACTTCTACTTCTTTGACTTTTTTTATGGCTTCTGCCTCTTCTACATTTTCTTCGATTTTTTTCTATGGCTTCTGCCTCTTCCACTTTTTCCTATGGATTCTGCCTCTTCGACTTTTTCTTCGACTTCTACTTCTTCGACTTTTTCTTTTCGAATTTTTCTATGACTTCTGCATCTTCTACTTTTTCTTCGACTTCTGCTTCTTCGACTTTTTCTTCGACTTCTGCTTCTTCGATTTTATTCTATGGGTTCTGCCTCTTCGACTTTTTCTTCGACTTCTACTTCTTCGACTTTTTCCTTTGATTTCTGCCTCTTCGACTTTTTCTTTGATTTTTTTCTATGGCTTCTACCTCTTCGACTTTTTCTTTGATTTTTTTCTATGGCTTCTGCCTCTTCGTCTTCTAAGACTTTTTCTATGGCTCTGCCACTTCGACTATTTCTTCGACTTCTACTTCTTCGAATTTTTCTTTTCGAATTTTTCTATGGCTTCTGCCTCTTCGCCTTTTTCTTCGACTTCTACTTCTTCGACTTTTTCCTATGATTTCTGCCTCTTCGACTTTCTCTTTGATTTTTTTCTATGGCTTCTACCTCTTCGACTTTTTCTTTGATTTTTTTCTATGGCTTCTGCCTCTTCGACTTTTTCTTCGACTTCTACTTCTTCGACTTTTTCTATGGCTTCTACCTCTTTGACTTTTCTTTGATTTTTTTCTATGGCTTCTGCCTCTTCGACTTTTTCCTATGGCTTCTGCCTCTTTGACTTTTTCTTCGACAACGACTTTTTCGACTTTTTCAATGGCCTCTGCCTCTTTGACTTTTTTTTTTTCTCATTTTTCTATAACTTCTGCCTCTTCGACTTTTTCTTCGCTGTTTTCCATGGCTTCTGCCTCTTCGACTTTTTCTTCAACTTCTACTACTTCGACTTTTTCTATGGCTTCTGCCTCTTCGGCTTTTTCTTCGACTTTTTCTAAGGCTTCTGCCTCTTCGACTTTTTTTTTCGAATTTTTCTATAACTTCTACTTCTCCGACTTTTTCAATGGCTTCTGCTTCTTCGACCTTTTTTCGAATTTTTCTATGGCTTCTGCCTCTTCGACATTTTCTTCGATTTTTTCTATGGCTTCTGCCGCTTCTACTTTTTCTTCGACTTCTACTTCTTTGACTTTTTCTATGGCTTTTGCCGGTTCAACTTTTTCTTTGATTTTTTTCTATGGCATCTGCCTTTTCGACTTCTACTTCTTCGAGTTTTTCTATGGCTTCTGCATCTTCGACTTTTTCTTCAACTTCTACTTCTTCGACTTTTTCTATGGCTTCTCCCTCTTGGTCTTTTACTTCGATTTTTTTCTATGGCTTCTGCTTGTTTGACTTCTACTTGTTCGACTTTTTCTATGGCTTCTGCCTCTTCGACTTCTACATCTTAGACTTTTTCCATGTCTTCTGCCTCTTCGACTTCTACTTCTTCGACTTTTTCTATGACTTCTGTATCTTCGACTTTTTCTTCGAATTCTACTTCTTCGAATTTTTCTATGGCTTCTGTCTCTTCGACTTTTTCTTCGACTGTTTCTATGGCTTCTGCCTCTTTGACTTTTTGTTCGACTTCTAATTCTTAGACTTTTTCCATGGCTTCTGTCTCTTCGACTTTTTCTTCGACTGTTTCTATGGCTTCTGCCTCTTCGACTTTTACTTCGATTTTTTGCTATGGCTTCTGCCTCTTCGACTTCTACTTCTTCGGCTTTTTCTATGGCGTCTGCCTCTTCGACTTTTTTTTTTTTTTTTCATTTTTCTATGACTTCTGCATCTTCGACTTTTTCTTCGAATTCTACTTCTTAGACTTTTTTTCAAATTTTTCTCTGGCTTCTGCCTCTTCGACTTTTTCTTCGACTTCTACTTCTTCGACTTTTTCTATAGCTTCTGCCTCTTCGACTTCTACTTAGACTTATTCTATGGCTTCTGCTTCTTCGACTTTTTTTCGAATTTTTCTATGGCTTCTACCACTTCAACATTTTCTTCGATTTTTATCTGTGGCTTCTGCCTCTACAACTTCTACTACTTCGAGTTTTTTCTTTGGCATCTGCCTTTTCGACTTCTACTTCTTCGACTTTTTTTTTTTAAATTTTTCTATGAATTCTGTATCTTCGACTTTTTCTTCACCTTATACTTCTTCGACATTTTCCTTTGGCTTCTGTCTCTTCGACTTTTACTTCGTTTTTTTTCTATGGCTTCTGCCGCTTCTAATTTTTCTTCGACTTCTACTTCTTCGACTTTTTCTATGGCTTCTTCCGGTTCGACTTTTACTTCGATTTTTTTCTCTGGCTTCTGCCTCTTTGACTTTTTCTTCGACTTCTACTTCTTCGACTTTTTGTATAGCTTCTGCCTCTTCGACTTCTACTTAGACTTTTCTATGGCTTCTGCTGCTTCGACTTTTTTTCGAATTTTTCTATGGCTTCTACCACTTCAACATTTTCTTCGATTTTTTTCTATGGCTTCTGCCTCTTCAACTTTTTCTTCGAATTCTACTTCTTCGACTTTTTCTATGGCTTCTGCCTCTTCGACTTTTTCTTCGACTTCTACTTCTTCGACTTTTTCTATGGCTTCTGCCTCTTCGACTTCTACTTAGACTTTTTCTATGGCTTCTGCTTCTTCGACTTTTTTTCGAATTTTTCTATGGCTTCTGCCTCTTCGACATTTTCTTCGATTTTTTTCTGTGGCTTCTGCCTCTTCGACTTTTTTTTTTAATTTTTCTATGGCTTCTGCCTCTTCTAATTTTTTTTCAAATTTTTCTATAACTTCTACTTCTTCGATTTTTTTCCATGGATTCTGCCTCTTCGACTTCTGCTTCTTTGACTTTTTCTATGGCTTCTGCTTCTTCGACTTTTCTTCGAATTTTTCTATGGCTTCTGCCTCTTCGACTTTTTCTTCGAATTTTTCTATGGATTCTGCCTCTTCGACTTTTTCTTCGATTTTTTTCTATGGCTTCTGCCTCTTCAACTTTTTCTTCGATTTTTTTCTATGGCTACTGCCCTTTCGACTTTTTCTTCGACTTCTACTTCTTCGACATTTTCTATGGCTTCTGCCTCTTCGACTTTTTTTTCAAATTTTTCTATAACTTCTGCCTCTTCGACATTTTCTTCGATTTTTTTCTATGGTTTCTGCCTCTTCGACATTTTCTTCGACTTCTACTTCTTCGACTTTTTCTATGGCTTCTTCCTCTTCGACTTTTTCTTCGACTTTTTCTATGGATTCTGCCCCTTCGACTTTTTCTTCGACTTCTTCGTCTTAGACTTTTTCTATGGCCCATGCCTCTTCGACTTTTTTTTCGAATTTTTCTATAACTTCTGCATCTTCGACTTTTTCTTCGACTTCGACTTCTAGTTCTTCGAGTTTTTCTATGGCTTCTGCCTCTTCGACTTTTTCCTCAATTTTTTTCTGTGGCTTCTGCCTCTTCGACTTCTACTTCTTCGAGTTTTTTCTATGGCTTCTGCCTCTTCGACTTTTTCTTCGGCTTCTACTTCTTCGACTTTTTCTATGGCCTCTGCCTCTTCGACTTCTACTACTTCAACTTTTTCTATGGCCTCTGCCTCTTCGACTTTTTTTTTTTCAAATTTTTCTACAACTTCTTCATCTTCGACTTTTACTTCGACTTCTACTTCTTCGACTTTTTCTATGGCTTCTGCATCTTCGACTTCTACTTCTTCGACTGTTTCTATGGCTTCTGCCTCTTCGACTTTTTCTTCGAATTCTACTTCTTCGACTTTTTCTATGGCTTCTGCCTCTTTGACTTTTACTTCGACTTTGTCTATGGCTTCTGCCTCTTCTACTTTTTTTTTTTTTTTCTAATTTTTCTTTGACTTCTGCATCTTCAACTTTTTTTCAACTTCTACTTCTTCGATTTTATTCTATATCTTCTGCCTCTTCGACTTTTACTTCGATTTTTTTCTATGGCTTCTGCCTCTTCGACTTTTTCTTCAACTTCTACTTCTTCGACTCTTTCTATGGCTTCTGCCTCTTCGACTTCTACTTCTTCGACTTTTTCTATGGCTTCTGCTTCTTCGACTTTTTCTTCGAATTCTACTTCTTCGACTTTTTCTATGGCTTCTGCTTCTTCGACTTTTTCTTCGACTTTTTCTATGGCTTCTGCTTCTTCGACTTTTTTTTGAATTTTTCTATGGCTTCTGCCTGTTCAACTTTTACTTCCATTTTTTTCTATGGCTTCTGCCTCTTCGACTTTTTCTTTGACTTCTACTCCTTCAACTTTTTTTATGACTTCTGCCCCTTCGACTTTTTCTTCGACTTCGACTTCTAGTTCTTCGACTTTTTCTATGGCTTCTGCCTCTTCGACTTTTTCCTCAATTTTTTTCTATGGCTTCTTCCTCTTCGACTTTTTCTTCGACTTTTTCTATGGATTCTGCCCCTTCGACTTTTTCTTCGTCTTCTTCATCTTAGACTTTTTCTATGGCCCATGCCTCTTCGACTTTTTTTTCGAATTTTTCTATAACTTCTGCATCTTCGACTTTTTCTTCGACTTCGACTTCTAGTTCTTCGAGTTTTTCTATGGCTTCTGCCTCTTCGACTTTTTCCTCAATTTTTTTCTGTGGCTTCTGCCTCTTCGACTTCTACTACTTCGAGTTTTTTCTATGGCTTCTGCCTCTTCGACTTTTTCTTCGGCTTCTACTTCTTCGACTTTTTCTATGGCCTCTGCCTCTTCGACTTCTACTACTTCAACTTTTTCTATGGCCTCTGCCTCTTCGACTTTTTTTTTTTCAAATATTTCTACAACTTCTTCATCTTCGACTTTTTCTTCGACTTCTACTTCTACTTCTTCTGACTTTTTCTTCATGGCTTCTGCCTCTTCGACTTTTTCTTCGAATTCTACTTCTTCGACTTTTTCTATGGCTTCTGCCTCTACGACTTTTACTTCGATTTTTTTCTATGGCTTCTGCCTCTTCGACTTCTACTTCGACTTTTTCTATGGCTTCTGCCTCTTTGACTTTTACTTCGACTTTGTCTATGCCTTCTGCCTCTTCTACTTTTTTTTTTTTTTTCTAATTTTTCTTTGACTTCTGCATCTTCAACTTTTTTTCAACTTCTACTTCTTCGATTTTATTCTATATCTTCTGCCTCTTCGACTTTTTTTTCTAATTTTTCTATCGCTTCTGCCTCTTCGACTTTTTCTTCGACTTCTACTTATTCGACTTTTTCTATGGCTTCTGCCTCTTCGACTTCTACTTCTTCGTCTTTTTCTATGGCTTCTGCTTCTTTGACTTTTTCTTCGAATTCTACTTCTTCAACTTTTTCTATGGCTTCTGCTTCTTCGACTTTTTCTTCGACTTCTACTTTTTCGAGTTTTATCTATGGCTTCTGCCTCTTCGACTTCTACTTAGACTTTTTTTATGGCTTCTGCTTCTTCGACTTTTTTTCGAATTTTTCTATGGCTTCTGCCTCTTCGACATTTTCTTCGATTTTTTTCTATGGCTTCTGCCTCTTCGACTTCTACTTCTTCGACTTTTTCTATGGCTTCTGCCTGTTCGACTTTTACTTCGATTTTTTTCTATGGCTTTTGCCCCTTCGACTTTTTCTTCGGCTTCTACTCCTTCAACTTTTTTTATGGCTTCTGCCCCTTCGACTTTTTCTTCGACTTCTTCGTCTTCGACTTTTTCTATGGCCTCTGCATCTTCGACTTTTTCTTCGACTTCTAGTTCTTCGACTTTTTCTATGGCTTCTGCCTCTTCGGCTTTTTCCTCAATTTTTTTCTGTGGCTTCTGCCTCTTCGACGTCTACTACTTCGAGTTTTTTCTATGGCTTTTGCCTCTTCGACTTTTTCTTCGACTTCTACTTCTTCGAATTTTTCTATGGCTTCTGCCTCTTCGACTTCTACTTAGACTTTTTCTATGGCTTCTGCTTCTTCGACTTTTTTTTCGAATGTTTCTATGGCTTCTGCCTCTTCGACATTTTCTTCGATTTTTTTCTATGGCTTCTGCCTCTTCGACTTTTTCTTCGACTTCTACTTCTTTGACTTTTTCTATGGCTTCTGCCTCTTCGACTTTTTCTTCGACTTTTTCCTATGGATTCTGCCTCTTCCACTTTTTCTTCGACTTCTGCTTCTTCGACTTTTTCTTCGACTTCTGCTTCTTCGACTGTTTTTATGGCTTCTGCCTCTTCGACTTTTTCTTCGACTTCTACTTCTTCGACTTTTTCTATGGCTTCTGCCTCTTCGACTTCTACTTAGAATTTTTCTATGGCTTCTACCTCTTCGACATTTTCTTCGATTTTTTTCTATGGCTTCTGCCTCTTCGACTTTTTCTTCGACTTCTACTTCTTCGACTTTTTCTATGGCTTCTGCCTCTTCTACATTTTCTTCGATTTTTTTCTATGGCTTCTGCCTCTTCTACATTTTCTTCGATTTTATTCTATGGCTTCTGCCTCTTCGCCTTTTTCTTCGACTTCTACTTCTTCGACTTTTTCCTATGACTTCTGCCTCTTCGACTTTTTCTTTGATTTTTTTCTATGGCTTCTGCCTCTTCGACTTTTTCTTTGACTTTCTTTGATTTTTTTCTATGGCATCTGCCTTTTCGACTTCTACTTCTTCGAGTTTTTCTATGGCTTCTGCATCTTCGACTTTTTCTTCGACTTCTACTTCTTCCACTTCTTCCTATGACTTCTGCCTCTTCGACTTTTTCTTTGATTTTTTTCTATGGCTTCTGCCTCTTCGTCTTCTAAGACTTTTTCTATGGCTCTGCCACTTAGACTTTTTCTTCGACTTCTACTTCTTCGAATTTTTCTTTTCGACTTTTTCCTATGATTTCTGCCTCTTCGACTTTTTCTTTGATTTTTTTCTATGGCTTCTACCTCTTCGACTTTTTCTTTGATTTTTTTCTATGGCTTCTGCCGGTTCAACTTTTTCTTTGATTTTTTTCTATGGCATCTGCCTTTTCGACTTCTACTTCTTCGAGTTTTTCTATGGCTTCTGCATCTTCGACTTTTTCTTCAACTTCTACTTCTTCGACTTTTTCTATGGCTTCTGCCTCTTCGACTTCTACTTCTTCGACTTTTTTTTTTTTTTCGAATTTTTCTATGACTTCTGCATCTTCGACTTTTTCTTCGTCTTCTACTTCTTCGACTTTTTCTATGGCTTCTGCCTCTTCGACTTCTACTTCTTCTACTTTTTTTTCTTTTCGAATTTTTCTGTGACTTCTGCCTCTTCGACTTTTTCTTTGATTTTTTTTCTATGGCTTCTGCCTCTTCGACTTATACTTTTTCTATGGCTCTGCCTTTTCGACTTTTTCTTCGACTTCTACTTCTTCGAATTTTTCTTTTCAAATTTTTCTATGACTTCTGCATCTTCGACTTTTTTTTCGACTTCTGCTTCTTCGATTTTATTCTATGGCTTCTGCCTCTTCAACTTCTACTTCTTCTACGTTTTCTATGGCTTCTGCCTCGTCGACTTTTATTTCGATTTTTTTTCTATGGCTTCTGTCTCTTCGACTTCTACTTCTTCGACTTTTTCTATGGCTTCTGCCTCTTCAACTTTTTCTTCGACTTCTACTTTTTCGACTTTTTCTATGTCTTCTGCCTCTTCGACTTTTTTTTCCAATTTTTCTATGGCTTCTGCCTGTTTGACTTTTTTCTATGTCTTCTGCCTCTTCGACTTTTTTTTCAAATTTTTCTATGGCTTCTGCCTCTTCAACTTTTTCCTATGGCTTCTACCTCTTCGACTTTTACTTCTTCGACTTTTTCTATGACTTCTCCATCTTCGAGTT
>JAMKFB010000304.1:414713-529843 GCA_036247105.1 Cirrhinus mrigala
CGAAGAAAAGGCGAAGAGGCAGAATCCGTAGAAAAAGTCGAAGAAAAAGTCGAAGAGGCAGAAGCCATAGAAAAATTCGAAAAAAAGTCGAAGAAGCAGAAGTCATAGAAAAAACTCGAAGTAGTAGAAGTCGAAGAGGCAGAAGCCACAGAAAAAAATTGAGGAAAAAGTCGAAGAGGCAGAAGCCATAGAAAAATTCGAAAAAAAGTCGAAGAAGCAGAAGCCATAGAAAAAGTCGAAGTAGAAGTCGAAGAGGCAGAAGCCATAGAAAAAGTCGAAGAAGTAGAAGTCGAAGAAAAAGTCGAAGAGGCAGAAGCCATAGAAAAAGTCGAAGAAGCAGAAGTCATAGAAAAAACTCGAAGTAGTAGAAGTCGAAAAGGCAGAAGCCATAGAAAAAACTCGAAGTAGTAGAAGTCGAAGAGGCAGAAGCCACAGAAAAAAAATTGAGGAAAAAGTCGAAGAGGCAGAAGCCATAGAAAAAGTCGAAGAAGTATAATTCGAAGAAAAAGTCGAAGAGGCAGAAGCCATAGAAAAATTAGAAGAAGTAGATGTCGAAGAAAAAGTCGAAGAGTCAGAAGCCATAGAAAAAAATCGAAGAAAATGTCAAAGACGCAGAAGCCATAGAAAAAGTCGAAGACGTAGAAGCCATAGAAAAAAATCGAAGAAAAATGTCGAAGAGGCAGAAGCCATAGAAAAAGTCGAAGAAGTAGAAGTCGAAGAGGCAGAAGCCATAGAAAAAGTCGAAGAAGTAGAAGTCGAACATGAAGAAGTTATAGAAAATTTTTTAAAAACAAAAAAGTCGAAGAGGCAGAGGCCATAGAAAAAGTTGAAGTAGTAGAAGTCAAAGAGGCAGAGGCCATAGAAAAAGTCGGAGAAGTAGAAGCCGAAGAAAAATTCGAAGAGGCAGAAGCCATAGGAAAAAGTCGAAGAAGTAGAAGTCGTAGAAAAAGTCGAAGAGGCAGAAGCCATAGAAAAAAATCGAAGAAAATGTAGGAGGCAGAAGCCATAGAAAAAGTCGAAGAAGTAGAAGTCGAAGAAAAAGTCGAAGAGGCAGAAGCCATAGAAAAATTCGAAAAAAAGTCGAAGAAGCAGAAGCCATAGAAAAAGTCGAAGTAGAAGTCGAAGAGGCAGAAGCGATAGAAAAAGTCGAAGAAGTAGAAGTCGAAGAAAAAGTCGAAGAGGCAGAAGCCATAGAAAAAGTCGAAGAAGCAGAAGTTGAAGAAAAAGTCGAAGATGCAGAAGTCATAGAAAAAGTCGAAGAAGTATAAGTCGAAGAAAAAGTCGAAGAGGCAGAAGCCATAGAAAAAGTCGAAGAAGTATAATTCGAAGAAAAAGTCGAAGAAGCAGAAGCCATAGAAAAAGTGGAAGAAGTAGAAGTCGAAGAAAAAGTCGAAGATGAAGAAGTTATAGAAAAATTTGAAAAAAAAAAAAGTCGAAGTGGCAGAAAGCCATAGAAAAATTTTAAAAAAAGTCGAAAAAGCAGAAGCCATAGAAAAAGTCGAAGTAGAAGTCGAAGAGGCAGAAGCCATAGAAAAAGTAGAAGAAGCAGAAGTCGAAGAAAAAGTCGAAGATGCAGAAGTCATAGAAAAATTCGAAAAGAAAAAGTCGAAGAAGTAGAAGTCGAAGAGGCAGAAGCCAAAGAAAAAAATCGAAGAAAATGTAGAAGAGGCAGAAGCCATAGAAAAAGTGGAAGAAGTAGAAGTCGAAGAAAAAGTCGAAGAGGCAGAAGCCATAGAAAAAGTCGAAGAAGCAGAAGTCGAAGAAAGAGTCGAAGATGCAGAAGTCATAGAAAAATTCGAAAAGAAAAAGTCGAAGAAGTAGAAGTCGAAGAAAAAGTCGAAGAGGCAGAAGCCATAGAAAAAAATCGAAGAAAATGTAGAAGAGGCAGAAGCCATAGAAAAAGTCAAAGAAGTATAATTCGAAGAAAAAGTCGAAGAAGCAGAAGCCATAGAAAAAGTCGAAGAAGTAGAAGTCGAAGAGGCAGAAGCCATAGAAAAAGTCGAAGAAGTAGAAGTCGAAGATGAAGAAGTTATAGAAAATTTTTTAAAAACAAAAAAGTCGAAGAGGCAGAGGCCATAGAAAAAGTTGAAGTAGTAGAAGTCAAAGAGGCAGAGGCCATAGAAAAAGTCGAAGAAGTAGAAGCCGAAGAAAAATTCGAAGAGGCAGAAGCCATAGGAAAAAGTCGAAGAAGTAGAAGTCGTAGAAAAAGTCGAAGAGGCAGAAGCCATAGAAAAAAATCGAAGAAAATGTGGGAGGCAGAAGCCATAGAAAAAGTCGAAGAAGTAGAAGTCGAAGAAAAAGTCGAAGAGGCAGAAGCCATAGAAAAAAATCGAAGAAAATGTCAAAGAGGCAGAAGCCATAGAAAAATGTAAAAAAAAGTTGAAGAAGCAGAAGCCATAGAAAAAGTCGAAGTAGAAGTCGAAGAGGCAGAAGCCATTGAAAAAGTCGAAGAAGTAGAAGTCGAAGAAAAAGTCGAAGAGGCAGAAGCCATAGAAAAAATCGAAGAAAAAGTCGAAGATGCAGAAGCCATAGAAAAAATCGAAGAAAAAGTCGAAGATGCAGAAGCCATAGAAAAATTCGAAAAAAAGTCGAAGAAGCAGAAGCCATAGAAAAAAATCGAAGAAAATGTCAAAGACGCTGAAGCCATAGAAAAAGTCGAAGAAGTAGAAGCCGAAGAAAAAGTCGAAGAGGCAGAAGCCATAGAAAAAGTCAAAGAAGTATAATTCGAAAAAAAGTCGAAGAAGCAGAAGCCATAGAAAAAAATCGAAGAAAATGTAGAAGAGGCAGAAGCCATAGAAAAAGTCAAAGAAGTAGAATTCGAAGAAAAAGTCGAAGAAGCAGAAGCCATAGAAAAAGTCGAAGAAGTAGAAGTCGGAGAGGCAGAAGCCATAGAAAAAGTCGAAGAAGTAGAAGTCGAAGATGAAGAAGTTATAGAAAATTTTTTAAAAACAAAAAAGTCGAAGAGGCAGAGGCCATAGAAAAAGTTGAAGTAGTAGAAGTCAAAGAGGCAGAGGCCATAGAAAAAGTCGAAGAAGTAGAAGTCGTAGAAAAAGTCGAAGAGGCAGAAGCCATAGAAAAAAATTGAAGAAAATGTAGGAGGCAGAAGCAATAGAAAAAGTCGAAGAAGTAGAAGTCGAAGAAAAAGTCGAAGAGGCAGAAGCCATAGAAAAAGTCGGAGAAGTAGAAGTCGAAGAAAAATTCGAAGAGGCAGAAGCCATAGAAAAAAATCGAAGGAAATGTCGAAGAGGCAGAAGCCATAGAAAAATTCAAAAAAAAGTCGAAGAAGCAGAAGCCATAGAAAAAGTCGAAGTAGAAGTCGAAGAGGCAGAAGCCATTGAAAAAGTCGAAGAAGTAGAAGTCGAAGAAAAAGTCGAAGAGGCTGAAGCCATAGAAAAAGTCGAAGAAGCAGAAGTCGAAGAAAAATTCGAAGATGCAGAAGTCATAGAAAAATTCGAAAAGAAAAAGTCGAAGAAGTAGAAGTCGAAGAAAAAGTCGAAGAGGCAGAAGCCAAAGAAAAAAATCGAAGAAAATGTAGAAGAGGCAGAAGCCATAGAAAAAGTGGAAGAAGTAGAAGTCGAAGAAAAAGTCGAAGAGGCAGAAGCCATAGAAAAATCTGAAAAAAAGTCGAAAAGGCAGAAGCCATAGAAAAAACTCGAAGTAGTAGAAGTCGAAGAGGCAGAAGCCACAGAAAAAAATTGAGGAAAAAGTCGAAGAGACAGAGGCCATAGAAAAATTCGAAAAAAAGTCGAAGAAGCAGAAGCCATAGAAAAAGTCGAAGTAGAAGTCGAAGAGGCAGAAGCGATAGAAAAAGTCGAAGAAGTAGAAGTCGAAGAAAAAGTCGAAGAAGCAGAAGCCATAGAAAAAGTCGAAGAAGTAGAAGTCGAAGAGGCAGAAGCCATAGAAAAAGTCGAAGAAGTAGAAGTCGAAGAAAAAGTCGAAGATGAAGAAGTTATAGAAAAATTTGAAAAAAAAAAAAGTCGAAGAGGCAGAAGCCATAGAAAAATTTTAAAAAAAGTCGAAGAAGCAGAAGCCATAGAAAAAGTCGAAGTAGAAGTCGAAGAGGCAGAAGCCATAGAAAAAGTCGAAGAAGTAGAAGTTGAAGAAAAAGTCGAAGAGGCAGAAGCCATAGAAAAAGTCGAAGAAGCAGAAGTCGAAGAAAAAGTCGAAGATGCAGAAGTCATAGAAAAATTAAAAAAGAAAAAGTCGAAGAGGCAGAAGCCATAGAAAAAAATCGAAGAAAATGTAGAAGAGGCAGAAGCCATAGAAAAAGTCGGAGAAGTAGAAGTCGAAGTCGAAGAAAAATTCGAAGAGGCAGAAGAAATAGAAAAAAATCGAAGGAAATGTCGAAGAGGCAGAAGCCATAGAAAAATTCGAAAAAAAAGTCGAAGAAGCAGAAGCCATAGAAAAAACTCGAAGTAGTAGAAGTCGAAAAGGCAGAAGCCATAGAAAAAAATCGAAGAAAATGTCGAAGAGGCAGAAGCCATAGAAAAAGTCGAAGAAGTAGAATTCGAAGAAAAAGTCGAAGAAGCAGAAGCCATAGAAAAAGTCGAAGAAGTAGAAGTCGAAGAGGCAGAAGCCATAGAAAAATTCGAAGAACTACAAGTCGAAGTCGAAGATGCAGAAGCCATAGAAAAAAATCGAAGAAAATGTCGAAGAGGCAGAAGCCATAGAAAAAGTCGAAGAAGTATAATTCGAAGAAAAAGTCGAAGAAGCAGAAGCCATAGAAAAAGTCGAAGAAGTATAATTCGAAGAAAAAGTCGAAGAGGCAGAAGCCATAGAAAAATTAGAAGAAGTAGAAGTCGAAGAAAAAGTCGAAGAGTCAGAAGCCATAGAAAAAAATCGAAGAAAATGTCAAAGACGCAGAAGCCATAGAAAAAGTCGAAGACGTAGAAGCCATAGAAAAAAATCGAAGAAAATGTCGAAGAGGCAGAAGCCATAGAAAAAGTCGAAGAAGTAGAAGTCGAAGAGGCAGAAGCCATAGAAAAAGTCGAAGAAGTAGAAGTCGAAGATGAAGAAGTTATAGAAAATTTTTTAAAAACAAAAAAGTCGAAGAGGCAGAGGCCATAGAAAAAGTTGAAGTAGTAGAAGTCAAAGAGGCAGAGGCCATAGAAAAAGTCGGAGAAGTAGAAGTCGTAGAAAAAGTCGAAGAGGCAGAAGCCATAGAAAAAAATCGAAGAAAATGTAGGAGGCAGAAGCCATAGAAAAAGTCGAAGAAGTAGAAGTCGAAGAAAAAGTCGAAGAGGCAGAAGCCATAGAAAAATTCGAAAAAAAGTCGAAGAAGCAGAAGCCATAGAAAAAGTCGAAGTAGAAGTCGAAGAGGCAGAAGCGATAGAAAAAGTCGAAGAAAAAGTCGAAGAGGCAGAAGCCATAGAAAACGTCGAAGAAGCAGAAGTTGAAGAAAAAGTCGAAGATGCAGAAGTCATAGAAAAATTCGAAAAGAAAAAGTCGAAGAAGTAGAAGTCGAAGAAAAAGTCGAAGAGGCAGAAGCCATAGAAAAAGTCGAAGAAGTAGAAGTCGAAGAAAAAGTCGAAGAGGCAGAAGCCATATAAAAATTCGAAAAAAAGTCGAAGAGGCAGAAGCGATAGAAAAAGTCGAAGAAGTATAATTCGAAGAAAAAGTCGAAGAAGCAGAAGCCATAGAAAAAGTAGAAGTCGAAGAGGCAGAAGCCATAGAAAAAGTAGAAGAAGTAGAAGTCGAAGAAAAAGTCGAAGATGCAGAAGTCATAGAAAAATTAGAAAACAAAAAGTCGAAGAGGCAGAAGCCATAGAAAAAAATCGAAGAAAATGTAGAAGAGGCAGAAGCCATAGAAAAAGTCGGAGAAGTAGAAGTCGAAGAAAAATTCGAAGAGGCAGAAGCCATAGAAAAAAATCGAAGAAAATGTCAAAGAGGCAGAAGCCATAGAAAAATGTAAAAAAAAGTCGAAGAAGCAGAAGCCATAGAAAAAGTCGAAGTAGAAGTCGAAGAGGCAGAAGCCATTGAAAAAGTCGAAGAAGTAGAAGTCGAAGAAAAAGTCGAAGAGGCAGAAGCCATAGAAAAAGTAGAAGAAGCAGAAGTCGAAGAAAAAGTCGAAGATGAAGAAGTTATAGAAAAATTTGAAAAAAAAAAAAGTCGAAGTGGCAGAAGCCATAGAAAAATTTAAAAAAAGTCGAAAAAGCAGAAGCCATAGAAAAAGTCGAAGTAGAAGTCGAAGAAGCAGAAGCCATAGAAAAAGTTGAAGAAGTAGAAGTCGAAGAAAAAGTCGAAGATGCAGAAGTCATAGAAAAATTAGAAAACAAAAAGTCGAAGAGGCAGAAGCCATAGAAAAAAATCGAAGAAAATGTAGAAGAGGCAGAAGCCATAGAAAAAGTCGGAGAAGTAGAAGTCGAAGAAAAATTCGAAGAGGCAGAAGCCATAGAAAAAAATCAAAGAAAATGTCAAAGAGGCAGAAGCCATAGAAAAATTTAAAAAAAGTCGAAGAAGCAGAAGCCATAGAAAAAGTCGAAGTAGAAGTCGAAGAGGCAGAAGCCATTGAAAAAGTCGAAGAAGTAGAAGTCGAAGAAAAAGTCGAAGAGGCAGAAGCCATAGAAAAAGTAGAAGAAGGAGAAGTCGAAGAAAAAGTCGAAGATGCAGAAGTCATAGAAAAATTCGAAAAGAAAAAGTCGAAGAAGTAGAAGTCGAAGAGGCAGAAGCCAAAGAAAAAAATCGAAGAAAATGTAGAAGAGGCAGAAGCCATAGAAAAAGTGGAAGAAGTAGAAGTCGAAGAAAAAGTCGAAGAGGCAGAAGCCATAGAAAAAGTCGAAGAAGCAGAAGTCGAAGAAAGAGTCGAAGATGCAGAAGTCATAGAAAAATTCGAAAAGAAAAAGTCGAAGAAGTAGAAGTCGAAGAAAAAGTCGAAGAGGCAGAAGCCATAGAAAAAAATCGAAGAAAATGTAGAAGAGGCAGAAGCCATAGAAAAAGTCAAAGAAGTATAATTCGAAGAAAAAGTCGAAGAAGCAGAAGCCATAGAAAAAGTCGAAGAAGTAGAAGTCGAAGAGGCAGAAGCCATAGAAAAAGTCGAAGAAGTAGAAGTCGAAGATGAAGAAGTTATAGAAAATTTTTTAAAAACAAAAAAGTCGAAGAGGCAGAGGCCATAGAAAAAGTTGAAGTAGTAGAAGTCAAAGAGGCAGAGGCCATAGAAAAAGTCGAAGAAGTAGAAGCCGAAGAAAAATTCGAAGAGGCAGAAGCCATAGGAAAAAGTCGAAGAAGTAGAAGTCGTAGAAAAAGTCGAAGAGGCAGAAGCCATAGAAAAAAATCGAAGAAAATGTGGGAGGCAGAAGCCATAGAAAAAGTCGAAGAAGTAGAAGTCGAAGAAAAAGTCGAAGAGGCAGAAGCCATAGAAAAAAATCGAAGAAAATGTCAAAGAGGCAGAAGCCATAGAAAAATGTAAAAAAAAGTTGAAGCAGAAGCCATAGAAAAAGTCGAAGTAGAAGTCGAAGAGGCAGAAGCCATTGAAAAAGTCGAAGAAGTAGAAGTCGAAGAAAAAGTCGAAGAGGCAGAAGCCATAGAAAAAATCGAAGAAAAAGTCGAAGATGCAGAAGTCATAGAAAAATTCGAAAAGAAAAAGTCGAAGAAGTAGAAGTCGAAGAAAAAGTCGAAGAGGCAGAAGCCAAAGAAAAAAATCGAAGAAAATGTAGAAGAGGCAGAAGCCATAGAAAAAGTGGAAGAAGTAGAAGTCGAAGAAAAAGTCGAAGAGGCAGAAGCCATAGAAAAATTTGAAAAAGAGTCGAAAAGGCAGAAGCCATAGAAAAAACTCGAAGTAATAGAAGTCGAAGAGGCAGAAGCCACAGAAAAAAATTGAGGAAAAAGTCGAAGAGGCAGAAGCCATAGAAAAATTCGAAAAAAAGTCGAAGAAGCAGAAGCCATAGAAAAAAATCGAAGAAAATGTCAAAGAAGCTGAAGCCATAGAAAAAGTCGAAGAAGTAGAAGCCGAAGAAAAAGTCGAAGAGGCAGAAGCCATAGAAAAAGTCAAAGAAGTATAATTCGAAAAAAAGTCGAAGAAGCAGAAGCCATAGAAAAAAATCGAAGAAAATGTAGAAGAGGCAGAAGCCATAGAAAAAGTCAAAGAAGTAGAATTCGAAGAAAAAGTCGAAGAAGCAGAAGCCATAGAAAAAGTCGAAGAAGTAGAAGTCGGAGAGGCAGAAGCCATAGAAAAAGTCGAAGAAGTAGAAGTCAAAGAGGCAGAGGCCATAGAAAAAGTTGAAGTAGTAGAAGTCAAAGAGGCAGAGGCCATAGAAAAAGTCGAAGAAGTAGAAGTCGTAGAAAAAGTCGAAGAGGCAGAAGCCATAGAAAAAAATTGAAGAAAATGTAGGAGGCAGAAGCAATAGAAAAAGTCGAAGAAGTAGAAGTCGAAGAAAAAGTCGAAGAGGCAGAAGCCATAGAAAAAGTCGGAGAAGTAGAAGTCGAAGAAAAATTCGAAGAGGCAGAAGCCATAGAAAAAAATCGAAGGAAATGTCGAAGAGGCAGAAGCCATAGAAAAATTCAAAAAAAAGTCGAAGAAGCAGAAGCCATAGAAAAAGTCGAAGTAGAAGTCGAAGAGGCAGAAGCCATTGAAAAAGTCGAAGAAGTAGAAGTCGAAGAAAAAGTCGAAGAGGCTGAAGCCATAGAAAAAGTCGAAGAAGCAGAAGTCGAAGAAAAATTCGAAGATGCAGAAGTCATAGAAAAATTCGAAAAGAAAAAGTCGAAGAAGTAGAAGTCGAAGAAAAAGTCGAAGAGGCAGAAGCCAAAGAAAAAAATCGAAGAAAATGTAGAAGAGGCAGAAGCCATAGAAAAAGTGGAAGAAGTAGAAGTCGAAGAAAAAGTCGAAGAGGCAGAAGCCATAGAAAAATCTGAAAAAAAGTCGAAAAGGCAGAAGCCATAGAAAAAACTCGAAGTAGTAGAAGTCGAAGAGGCAGAAGCCACAGAAAAAAATTGAGGAAAAAGTCGAAGAGACAGAGGCCATAGAAAAATTCGAAAAAAAGTCGAAGAAGCAGAAGCCATAGAAAAAGTCGAAGTAGAAGTCGAAGAGGCAGAAGCGATAGAAAAAGTCGAAGAAGTAGAAGTCGAAGAAAAAGTCGAAGAGGCAGAAGCCATAGAAAAAGTCGAAGAAGCAGAAGTTGAAGAAAAAGTCGAAGATGCAGAAGTCATAGAAAAATTCGAAAAGAAAAAGTCGAAGAAGTAGAAGTCGAAGAAAAAGTCGAAGAGGCAGAAGCCATAGAAAAAATTCCAAGAAAATGTAGAAGAGGCAAAAGCCATAGAAAAAGTCGAAGAAGTATAATTCGAAGAAAAAGTCGAAGAAGCAGAAGCCATAGAAAAAGTCGAAGTAGAAGTCGAAGAGGCAGAAGCCATAGAAAAAGTCGAAGAAGTAGAAGTCGAAGAAAAAGTCGAAGATGAAGAAGTTATAGAAAAATTTGAAAAAAAAAAAAAGTCGAAGAGGCAGAAGCCATAGAAAAATTTTAAAAAAAGTCGAAGAAGCAGAAGCCATAGAAAAAGTCGAAGTAGAAGTCGAAGAGGCAGAAGCCATAGAAAAAGTCGAAGAAGTAGAAGTTGAAGAAAAAGTCGAAGAGGCAGAAGCCATAGAAAAAGTCGAAGAAGCAGAAGTCGAAGAAAAAGTCGAAGATGCAGAAGTCATAGAAAAATTAGAAAAGAAAAAGTCGAAGAGGCAGAAGCCATAGAAAAAAATCGAAGAAAATGTAGAAGAGGCAGAAGCCATAGAAAAAGTCGGAGAAGTAGAAGTCGAAGTCGAAGAAAAATTCGAAGAGGCAGAAGAAATAGAAAAAAATCGAAGAAAATGTCGAAGAGGCAGAAGCCATAGAAAAATTCGAAAAAAAGTCGAAGAAGCAGAAGCCATAGAAAAAACTCGAAGTAGTAGAAGTCGAAAAGGCAGAAGCCATAGAAAAAAATCGAAGAAAATGTCGAAGAGGCAGAAGCCATAGAAAAAGTCGAAGAAGTAGAATTCGAAGAAAAAGTCGAAGAAGCAGAAGCCATAGAAAAAGTCGAAGAAGTAGAAGTCGAAGAGGCAGAAGCCATAGAAAAATTCGAAGAACTGCAAGTCGAAGTCGAAGATGCAGAAGCCATAGAAAAAAATCGAAGAAAATGTCGAAGAGGCAGAAGCCATAGAAAAAGTCGAAGAAGTATAATTCGAAGAAAAAGTCGAAGAAGCAGAAGCCATAGAAAAAGTCGAAGAAGTATAATTCGAAGAAAAAGTCGAAGAGGCAGAAGCCATAGAAAAATTAGAAGAAGTAGAAGTCGAAGAAAAAGTCGAAGAGTCAGAAGCCATAGAAAAAAATCGAAGAAAATGTCAAAGACGCAGAAGCCATAGAAAAAGTCGAAGACGTAGAAGCCATAGAAAAAAATCGAAGAAAATGTCGAAGAGGCAGAAGCCATAGAAAAAGTCGAAGAAGTAGAAGTCGAAGAGGCAGAAGCCATAGAAAAAGTCGAAGAAGTAGAAGTCGAAGATGAAGAAGTTATAGAAAATTTTTTAAAAACAAAAAAGTCGAAGAGGCAGAGGCCATAGAAAAAGTTGAAGTAGTAGAAGTCAAAGAGGCAGAGGCCATAGAAAAAGTCGGAGAAGTAGAAGTCGTAGAAAAAGTCGAAGAGGCAGAAGCCATAGAAAAAAATCGAAGAAAATGTAGGAGGCAGAAGCCATAGAAAAAGTCGAAGAAGTAGAAGTCGAAGAAAAAGTCGAAGAGGCAGAAGCCATAGAAAAATTCGAAAAAAAGTCGAAGAAGCAGAAGCCATAGAAAAAGTCGAAGTAGAAGTCGAAGAGGCAGAAGCGATAGAAAAAGTCGAAGAAAAAGTCGAAGAGGCAGAAGCCATAGAAAACGTCGAAGAAGCAGAAGTTGAAGAAAAAGTCGAAGATGCAGAAGTCATAGAAAAATTCGAAAAGAAAAAGTCGAAGAAGTAGAAGTCGAAGAAAAAGTCGAAGAGGCAGAAGCCATAGAAAAAGTCGAAGAAGTAGAAGTCGAAGAAAAAGTCGAAGAGGCAGAAGCCATATAAAAATTCGAAAAAAAGTCGAAGAGGCAGAAGCGATAGAAAAAGTCGAAGAAGTATAATTCGAAGAAAAAGTCGAAGAAGCAGAAGCCATAGAAAAAGTAGAAGTCGAAGAGGCAGAAGCCATAGAAAAAGTAGAAGAAGTAGAAGTCGAAGAAAAAGTCGAAGATGCAGAAGTCATAGAAAAATTAGAAAACAAAAAGTCGAAGAGGCAGAAGCCATAGAAAAAAATCGAAGAAAATGTAGAAGAGGCAGAAGCCATAGAAAAAGTCGGAGAAGTAGAAGTCGAAGAAAAATTCGAAGAGGCAGAAGCCATAGAAAAAAATCGAAGAAAATGTCAAAGAGGCAGAAGCCATAGAAAAATGTAAAAAAAAGTCGAAGAAGCAGAAGCCATAGAAAAAGTCGAAGTAGAAGTCGAAGAGGCAGAAGCCATTGAAAAAGTCGAAGTAGAAGTCGAAGAAAAAGTCGAAGAGGCAGAAGCCATAGAAAAAGTAGAAGAAGCGGAAGTCGAAGAAAAAGTCGAAGATGAAGAAGTTATAGAAAAATTTGAAAAAAAAAAAAAAGTCGAAGTGGCAGAAGCCATAGAAAAATTTTAAAAAAAGTCGAAAAAGCAGAAGCCATAGAAAAAGTCGAAGTAGAAGTCGAAGAAGCAGAAGCCATAGAAAAAGTTGAAGAAGTAGAAGTCGAAGAAAAAGTCGAAGATGCAGAAGTCATAGAAAAATTAGAAAACAAAAAGTCGAAGAGGCAGAAGCCATAGAAAAAAATCGAAGAAAATGTAGAAGAGGCAGAAGCCATAGAAAAAGTCGGAGAAGTAGAAGTCGAAGAAAAATTCGAAGAGGCAGAAGCCATAGAAAAAAATCAAAGAAAATGTCAAAGAGGCAGAAGCCATAGAAAAATTTTAAAAAAAGTCGAAGAAGCAGAAGCCATAGAAAAAGTCGAAGTAGAAGTCGAAGAGGCAGAAGCCATTGAAAAAGTCGAAGAAGTAGAAGTCGAAGAAAAAGTCGAAGAGGCAGAAGCCATAGAAAAAGTAGAAGAAGGAGAAGTCGAAGAAAAAGTCGAAGATGCAGAAGTCATAGAAAAATTCGAAAAGAAAAAGTCGAAGAAGTAGAAGTCGAAGAGGCAGAAGCCAAAGAAAAAAATCGAAGAAAATGTAGAAGAGGCAGAAGCCATAGAAAAAGTGGAAGAAGTAGAAGTCGAAGAAAAAGTCGAAGAGGCAGAAGCCATAGAAAAAGTCGAAGAAGCAGAAGTCGAAGAAAGAGTCGAAGATGCAGAAGTCATAGAAAAATTCGAAAAGAAAAAGTCGAAGAAGTAGAAGTCGAAGAAAAAGTCGAAGAGACAGAAGCCATAGAAAAAAATCGAAGAAAATGTAGAAGAGGCAGAAGCCATAGAAAAAGTCAAAGAAGTATAATTCGAAGAAAAAGTCGAAGAAGCAGAAGCCATAGAAAAAGTCGAAGAAGTAGAAGTCGAAGAGGCAGAAGCCATAGAAAAAGTCGAAGAAGTAGAAGTCGAAGATG
Source organism: Cirrhinus mrigala (assembly GCA_036247105.1). Classification (NCBI taxonomy): domain Eukaryota; kingdom Metazoa; phylum Chordata; class Actinopteri; order Cypriniformes; family Cyprinidae; genus Cirrhinus; species Cirrhinus mrigala. The sequence continues at coordinate 427,214 of JAMKFB010000304.1, forward strand.
AAGAAGTTATAGAAAATTTTTTAAAAACAAAAAAGTCGAAGAGGCAGAGGCCATAGAAAAAGTTGAAGTAGTAGAAGTCAAAGAGGCAGAGGCCATAGAAAAAGTCGAAGAAGTAGAAGCCGAAGAAAAATTCGAAGAGGCAGAAGCCATAGGAAAAAGTCGAAGAAGTAGAAGTCGTAGAAAAAGTCGAAGAGGCAGAAGCCATAGAAAAAAATCGAAGAAAATGTGGGAGGCAGAAGCCATAGAAAAAGTCGAAGAAGTAGAAGTCGAAGAAAAAGTCGAAGAGGCAGAAGCCATAGAAAAAAATCGAAGAAAATGTCAAAGAGGCAGAAGCCATAGAAAAATGTAAAAAAAAGTTGAAGCAGAAGCCATAGAAAAAGTCGAAGTAGAAGTCGAAGAGGCAGAAGCCATTGAAAAAGTCGAAGAAGTAGAAGTCGAAGAAAAAGTCGAAGAGGCAGAAGCCATAGAAAAAATCGAAGAAAAAGTCGAAGATGCAGAAGTCATAGAAAAATTCGAAAAGAAAAAGTCGAAGAAGTAGAAGTCGAAGAAAAAGTCGAAGAGGCAGAAGCCAAAGAAAAAAATCGAAGAAAATGTAGAAGAGGCAGAAGCCATAGAAAAAGTGGAAGAAGTAGAAGTCGAAGAAAAAGTCGAAGAGGCAGAAGCCATAGAAAAATTTGAAAAAGAGTCGAAAAGGCAGAAGCCATAGAAAAAACTCGAAGTAATAGAAGTCGAAGAGGCAGAAGCCACAGAAAAAAATTGAGGAAAAAGTCGAAGAGGCAGAAGCCATAGAAAAATTCGAAAAAAAGTCGAAGAAGCAGAAGCCATAGAAAAAAATCGAAGAAAATGTCAAAGACGCTGAAGCCATAGAAAAAGTCGAAGAAGTAGAAGCCGAAGAAAAAGTCGAAGAGGCAGAAGCCATAGAAAAAGTCAAAGAAGTATAATTCGAAAAAAAGTCGGAGAAGCAGAAGCCATAGAAAAAAATCTAAGAAAATGTAGAAGAGGCAGAAGCCATAGAAAAAGTCAAAGAAGTAGAATTCGAAGAAAAAGTCGAAGAAGCAGAAGCCATAGAAAAAGTCGAAGAAGTAGAAGTCGGAGAGGCAGAAGCCATAGAAAAAGTCGAAGAAGTAGAAGTCGAAGATGAAGAAGTTATAGAAAATTTTTTAAAAACAAAAAAGTCGAAGAGGCAGAGGCCATAGAAAAAGTTGAAGTAGTAGAAGTCAAAGAGGCAGAGGCCATAGAAAAAGTCGAAGAAGTAGAAGTCGTAGAAAAAGTCGAAGAGGCAGAAGCCATAGAAAAAAATTGAAGAAAATGTAGGAGGCAGAAGCAATAGAAAAAGTCGAAGAAGTAGAAGTCGAAGAAAAAGTCGAAGAGGCAGAAGCCATAGAAAAAGTCGGAGAAGTAGAAGTCGAAGAAAAATTCGAAGAGGCAGAAGCCATAGAAAAAAATCGAAGGAAATGTCGAAGAGGCAGAAGCCATAGAAAAATTCAAAAAAAAGTCGAAGAAGCAGAAGCCATAGAAAAAGTCGAAGTAGAAGTCGAAGAGGCAGAAGCCATTGAAAAAGTCGAAGAAGTAGAAGTCGAAGAAAAAGTCGAAGAGGCTGAAGCCATAGAAAAAGTCGAAGAAGCAGAAGTCGAAGAAAAAGTCGAAGATGCAGAAGTCATAGAAAAATTCGAAAAGAAAAAGTCGAAGAAGTAGAAGTCGAAGAAAAAGTCGAAGAGGCAGAAGCCAAAGAAAAAAATCGAAGAAAATGTAGAAGAGGCAGAAGCCATAGAAAAAGTGGAAGAAGTAGAAGTCGAAGAAAAAGTCGAAGAGGCAGAAGCCATAGAAAAATTTGAAAAAGAGTCGAAAAGGCAGAAGCCATAGAAAAAACTCGAAGTAATAGAAGTCGAAGAGGCAGAAGCCACAGAAAAAAATTGAGGAAAAAGTCGAAGAGGCAGAAGCCATAGAAAAATTCGAAAAAAAGTCGAAGAAGCAGAAGCCATAGAAAAAAATCGAAGAAAATGTCAAAGACGCTGAAGCCATAGAAAAAGTCAAAGAAGTATAATTCGAAAAAAAGTCGAAGAAGCAGAAGCCATAGAAAAAAATCGAAGAAAATGTAGAAGAGGCAGAAGCCATAGAAAAAGTCAAAGAAGTAGAATTCGAAGAAAAAGTCGAAGAAGCAGAAGCCATAGAAAAAGTCGAAGAAGTAGAAGTCGGAGAGGCAGAAGCCATAGAAAAAGTCGAAGAAGTAGAAGTCGAAGATGAAGAAGTTATAGAAAATTTTTTAAAAACAAAAAAGTCGAAGAGGCAGAGGCCATAGAAAAAGTTGAAGTAGTAGAAGTCAAAGAGGCAGAGGCCATAGAAAAAGTCGAAGAAGTAGAAGTCGTAGAAAAAGTCGAAGAGGCAGAAGCCATAGAAAAAAATTGAAGAAAATGTAGGAGGCAGAAGCAATAGAAAAAGTCGAAGAAGTAGAAGTCGAAGAAAAAGTCGAAGAGGCAGAAGCCATAGAAAAAGTCGGAGAAGTAGAAGTCGAAGAAAAATTCGAAGAGGCAGAAGCCATAGAAAAAAATCGAAGGAAATGTCGAAGAGGCAGAAGCCATAGAAAAATTCAAAAAAAAGTCGAAGAAGCAGAAGCCATAGAAAAAGTCGAAGTAGAAGTCGAAGAGGCAGAAGCCATTGAAAAAGTCGAAGAAGTAGAAGTCGAAGAAAAAGTCGAAGAGGCTGAAGCCATAGAAAAAGTCGAAGAAGCAGAAGTCGAAGAAAAAGTCGAAGATGCAGAAGTCATAGAAAAATTCGAAAAGAAAAAGTCGAAGAAGTAGAAGTCGAAGAAAAAGTCGAAGAGGCAGAAGCCAAAGAAAAAAATCGAAGAAAATGTAGAAGAGGCAGAAGCCATAGAAAAAGTGGAAGAAGTAGAAGTCGAAGAAAAAGTCAAAGAGGCAGAAGCCATAGAAAAATTTGAAAAAAAGTCGAAAAGGCAGAAGCCATAGAAAAAACTCGAAGTAGTAGAAGTCGAAGAGGCAGAAGCCACAGAAAAAAATTGAGGAAAAAGTCGAAGAGGCAGAGGCCATAGAAAAATTCGAAAAAAAGTCGAAGAAGCAGAAGCCATAGAAAAAGTCGAAGAAGTAGAAGTCGAAGAGGCAGAAGCCATAGAAAAAGTCGAAGCAGTAGAAGTCGAAGATGAAGAAGTTATAGTAAATTTTTTAAAAACAAAAAAGTCGAAGAGGCAGAGGCCATAGAAAAAGTTGAAGTAGTAGAAGTCAAAGAGGCAGAGGCCATAGAAAAAGTCGAAGAAGTAGAAGCCGAAGAAAAATTCGAAGAGGCAGAAGCCATAGGAAAAAGTCGAAGAAGTAGAAGTCGTAGAAAAAAATCGAAGAAAATGTGGGAGGCAGAAGCCATAGAAAAAGTCGAAGAAGTAGAAGTCGAAGAAAAAGTCGAAGAGGCAGAAGCCATAGAAAAAAATCGAAGAAAATGTCAAAGAGGCAGAAGCCATAGAAAAATGTAAAAAAAAGTTGAAGAAGCAGAAGCCATAGAAAAAGTCGAAGTAGAAGTCGAAGAGGAAGAAGCCATTGAAAAAGTCGAAGAAGTAGAAGTCGAAGAAAAAGTCGAAGAGGCAGAAGCCATAGAAAAAATCGAAGAAAAAGTCGAAGATGCAGAAGTCATAGAAAAATTCGAAAAGAAAAAGTCGAAGAAGTAGAAGTCGAAGAAAAAGTCGAAGAGGCAGAAGCCAAAGAAAAAAATCGAAGAAAATGTAGAAGAGGCAGAAGCCATAGAAAAAGTGGAAGAAGTAGAAGTCGAAGAAAAAGTCGAAGAGGCAGAAGCCATAGAAAAATTTGAAAAAGAGTCGAAAAGGCAGAAGCCATAGAAAAAACTCGAAGTAATAGAAGTCGAAGAGGCAGAAGCCACAGAAAAAAATTGAGGAAAAAGTCGAAGAGGCAGAAGCCATAGAAAAATTCGAAAAAAAGTCGAAGAAGCAGAAGCCATAGAAAAAAATCGAAGAAAATGTCAAAGACGCTGAAGCCATAGAAAAAGTCGAAGAAGTAGAAGCCGAAGAAAAAGTCGAAGAGGCAGAAGCCATAGAAAAAGTCAAAGAAGTATAATTCGAAAAAAAGTCGAAGAAGCAGAAGCCATAGAAAAAAATCGAAGAAAATGTAGAAGAGGCAGAAGCCATAGAAAAAGTCAAAGAAGTAGAATTCGAAGAAAAAGTCGAAGAAGCAGAAGCCATAGAAAAAGTCGAAGAAGTAGAAGTCGGAGAGGCAGAAGCCATAGAAAAAGTCGAAGAAGTAGAAGTCGAAGATGAAGAAGTTATAGAAAATTTTTTAAAAACAAAAAAGTCGAAGAGGCAGAGGCCATAGAAAAAGTTGAAGTAGTAGAAGTCAAAGAGGCAGAGGCCATAGAAAAAGTCGAAGAAGTAGAAGTCGTAGAAAAAGTCGAAGAGGCAGAAGCCATAGAAAAAAATTGAAGAAAATGTAGGAGGCAGAAGCAATAGAAAAAGTCGAAGAAGTAGAAGTCGAAGAAAAAGTCGAAGAGGCAGAAGCCATAGAAAAAGTCGGAGAAGTAGAAGTCGAAGAAAAATTCGAAGAGGCAGAAGCCATAGAAAAAAATCGAAGGAAATGTCGAAGAGGCAGAAGCCATAGAAAAATTCAAAAAAAAGTCGAAGAAGCAGAAGCCATAGAAAAAGTCGAAGTAGAAGTCGAAGAGGCAGAAGCCATTGAAAAAGTCGAAGAAGTAGAAGTCGAAGAAAAAGTCGAAGAGGCTGAAGCCATAGAAAAAGTCGAAGAAGCAGAAGTCGAAGAAAAATTCGAAGATGCAGAAGTCATAGAAAAATTCGAAAAGAAAAAGTCGAAGAAGTAGAAGTCGAAGAAAAAGTCGAAGAGGCAGAAGCCAAAGAAAAAAATCGAAGAAAATGTAGAAGAGGCAGAAGCCATAGAAAAAGTGGAAGAAGTAGAAGTCGAAGAAAAAGTCGAAGAGGCAGAAGCCATAGAAAAATCTGAAAAAAAGTCGAAAAGGCAGAAGCCATAGAAAAAACTCGAAGTAGTAGAAGTCGAAGAGGCAGAAGCCACAGAAAAAAATTGAGGAAAAAGTCGAAGAGGCAGAGGCCATAGAAAAATTCGAAAAAAAGTCGAAGAAGCAGAAGCCATAGAAAAAGTCGAAGAAGTAGAAGTCGAAGAAAAAGTCGAAGAGGCAGAAGCCATAGAAAAAGTCGAAGAAGCAGAAGTTGAAGAAAAAGTCGAAGATGCAGAAGTCATAGAAAAATTCGAAAAGAAAAAGTCGAAGAAGTAGAAGTCGAAGAAAAAGTCGAAGAGGCAGAAGCCATAGAAAAAATTCCAAGAAAATGTAGAAGAGGCAAAAGCCATAGAAAAAGTCGAAGAAGTATAATTCGAAGAAAAAGTCGAAGAAGCAGAAGCCATAGAAAAAGTCGAAGAAGTAGAAGTCGAAGAGGCAGAAGCCATAGAAAAAGTCGAAGAAGTAGAAGTCGAAGAAAAAGTCGAAGATGAAGAAGTTATAGAAAAATTTGAAAAAAAAAAAAGTCGAAGAGGCAGAAGCCATAGAAAAATTTTAAAAAAAGTCGAAGAAGCAGAAGCCATAGAAAAAGTCGAAGTAGAAGTCGAAGAGGCAGAAGCCATAGAAAAAGTCGAAGAAGTAGAAGTTGAAGAAAAAGTCGAAGAGGCAGAAGCCATAGAAAAAGTCGAAGAAGCAGAAGTCGAAGAAAAAGTCGAAGATGCAGAAGTCATAGAAAAATTAGAAAAGAAAAAGTCGAAGAGGCAGAAGCCATAGAAAAAAATCGAAGAAAATGTAGAAGAGGCAGAAGCCATAGAAAAAGTCGGAGAAGTAGAAGTCGAAGAAAAATTCGAAGAGGCAGAAGCCATAGAAAAAAATCGAAGGAAATGTCGAAGAGGCAGAAGCCATAGAAAAATTCGAAAAAAAGTCGAAGAAGCAGAAGCCATAGAAAAAACTCGAAGAAAATGTCGAAGAGGCAGAAGCCATAGAAAAAGTCGAAGAAGTAGAATTCGAAGAAAAAGTCGAAGAAGCAGAAGACATAGAAAAAGTCGAAGAAGTAGAAGTCGAAGAGGCAGAAGCCAAAGAAAAAAATCGAAGAAAATGTAGAAGAGGCAGAAGCCATAGAAAAAGTGGAAGAAGTAGAAGTCGAAGAAAAAGTCGAAGAGGCAGAAGCCATAGAAAAAGTCGAAGAAGTAGAAGTCGAAGAAAAAGTCGAAGATGCAGAAGCCATAGAAAAATTCGAAAAGAAAAAGTCGAAGAAGTAGAAGTCGAAGAAAAAGTCGAAGAGACAGAAGCCATAGAAAAAAATCGAAGAAAATGTAGAAGAGGCAGAAGCCATAGAAAAAGTCAAAGAAGTATAATTCGAAGAAAAAGTCGAAGAAGCAGAAGCCATAGAAAAAGTCGAAGAAGTAGAAGTCGAAGAGGCAGAAGCCATAGAAAAAGTCGAAGAAGTAGAAGTCGAAGATGAAGAAGTTATAGAAAATTTTTTAAAAACAAAAAAGTCGAAGAGGCAGAGGCCATAGAAAAAGTTGAAGTAGTAGAAGTCAAAGAGGCAGAGGCCATAGAAAAAGTCGAAGAAGTAGAAGCCGAAGAAAAATTCGAAGAGGCAGAAGCCATAGGAAAAAGTCGAAGAAGTAGAAGTCGTAGAAAAAGTCGAAGAGGCAGAAGCCATAGAAAAAAATCGAAGAAAATGTGGGAGGCAGAAGCCATAGAAAAAGTCGAAGAAGTAGAAGTCGAAGAAAAAGTCGAAGAGGCAGAAGCCATAGAAAAAAATCGAAGAAAATGTCAAAGAGGCAGAAGCCATAGAAAAATGTACAAAAAAGTTGAAGCAGAAGCCATAGAAAAAGTCGAAGTAGAAGTCGAAGAGGCAGAAGCCATTGAAAAAGTCGAAGAAGTAGAAGTCGAAGAAAAAGTCGAAGAGGCAGAAGCCATAGAAAAAATCGAAGAAAAAGTCGAAGATGCAGAAGTCATAGAAAAATTCGAAAAGAAAAAGTCGAAGAAGTAGAAGTCGAAGAAAAAGTCGAAGAGGCAGAAGCCAAAGAAAAAAATCGAAGAAAATGTAGAAGAGGCAGAAGCCATAGAAAAAGTGGAAGAAGTAGAAGTCGAAGAAAAAGTCGAAGAGGCAGAAGCCATAGAAAAATTTGAAAAAGAGTCGAAAAGGCAGAAGCCATAGAAAAAACTCGAAGTAATAGAAGTCGAAGAGGCAGAAGCCACAGAAAAAAATTGAGGAAAAAGTCGAAGAGGCAGAAGCCATAGAAAAATTCGAAAAAAAGTCGAAGAAGCAGAAGCCATAGAAAAAAATCGAAGAAAATGTCAAAGACGCTGAAGCCATAGAAAAAGTCGAAGAAGTAGAAGCCGAAGAAAAAGTCGAAGAGGCAGAAGCCATAGAAAAAGTCAAAGAAGTATAATTCGAAAAAAAGTCGGAGAAGCAGAAGCCATAGAAAAAAATCTAAGAAAATGTAGAAGAGGCAGAAGCCATAGAAAAAGTCAAAGAAGTAGAATTCGAAGAAAAAGTCGAAGAAGCAGAAGCCATAGAAAAAGTCGAAGAAGTAGAAGTCGGAGAGGCAGAAGCCATAGAAAAAGTCGAAGAAGTAGAAGTCGAAGATGAAGAAGTTATAGAAAATTTTTTAAAAACAAAAAAGTCGAAGAGGCAGAGGCCATAGAAAAAGTTGAAGTAGTAGAAGTCAAAGAGGCAGAGGCCATAGAAAAAGTCGAAGAAGTAGAAGTCGTAGAAAAAGTCGAAGAGGCAGAAGCCATAGAAAAAAATTGAAGAAAATGTAGGAGGCAGAAGCAATAGAAAAAGTCGAAGAAGTAGAAGTCGAAGAAAAAGTCGAAGAGGCAGAAGCCATAGAAAAAGTCGGAGAAGTAGAAGTCGAAGAAAAATTCGAAGAGGCAGAAGCCATAGAAAAAAATCGAAGGAAATGTCGAAGAGGCAGAAGCCATAGAAAAATTCAAAAAAAAGTCGAAGAAGCAGAAGCCATAGAAAAAGTCGAAGTAGAAGTCGAAGAGGCAGAAGCCATTGAAAAAGTCGAAGAAGTAGAAGTCGAAGAAAAAGTCGAAGAGGCTGAAGCCATAGAAAAAGTCGAAGAAGCAGAAGTCGAAGAAAAAGTCGAAGATGCAGAAGTCATAGAAAAATTCGAAAAGAAAAAGTCGAAGAAGTAGAAGTCGAAGAAAAAGTCGAAGAGGCAGAAGCCAAAGAAAAAAATCGAAGAAAATGTAGAAGAGGCAGAAGCCATAGAAAAAGTGGAAGAAGTAGAAGTCGAAGAAAAAGTCGAAGAGGCAGAAGCCATAGAAAAATTTGAAAAAGAGTCGAAAAGGCAGAAGCCATAGAAAAAACTCGAAGTAATAGAAGTCGAAGAGGCAGAAGCCACAGAAAAAAATTGAGGAAAAAGTCGAAGAGGCAGAAGCCATAGAAAAATTCGAAAAAAAGTCGAAGAAGCAGAAGCCATAGAAAAAAATCGAAGAAAATGTCAAAGACGCTGAAGCCATAGAAAAAGTCAAAGAAGTATAATTCGAAAAAAAGTCGAAGAAGCAGAAGCCATAGAAAAAAATCGAAGAAAATGTAGAAGAGGCAGAAGCCATAGAAAAAGTCAAAGAAGTAGAATTCGAAGAAAAAGTCGAAGAAGCAGAAGCCATAGAAAAAGTCGAAGAAGTAGAAGTCGGAGAGGCAGAAGCCATAGAAAAAGTCGAAGAAGTAGAAGTCGAAGATGAAGAAGTTATAGAAAATTTTTTAAAAACAAAAAAGTCGAAGAGGCAGAGGCCATAGAAAAAGTTGAAGTAGTAGAAGTCAAAGAGGCAGAGGCCATAGAAAAAGTCGAAGAAGTAGAAGTCGTAGAAAAAGTCGAAGAGGCAGAAGCCATAGAAAAAAATTGAAGAAAATGTAGGAGGCAGAAGCAATAGAAAAAGTCGAAGAAGTAGAAGTCGAAGAAAAAGTCGAAGAGGCAGAAGCCATAGAAAAAGTCGGAGAAGTAGAAGTCGAAGAAAAATTCGAAGAGGCAGAAGCCATAGAAAAAAATCGAAGGAAATGTCGAAGAGGCAGAAGCCATAGAAAAATTCAAAAAAAAGTCGAAGAAGCAGAAGCCATAGAAAAAGTCGAAGTAGAAGTCGAAGAGGCAGAAGCCATTGAAAAAGTCGAAGAAGTAGAAGTCGAAGAAAAAGTCGAAGAGGCTGAAGCCATAGAAAAAGTCGAAGAAGCAGAAGTCGAAGAAAAAGTCGAAGATGCAGAAGTCATAGAAAAATTCGAAAAGAAAAAGTCGAAGAAGTAGAAGTCGAAGAAAAAGTCGAAGAGGCAGAAGCCAAAGAAAAAAATCGAAGAAAATGTAGAAGAGGCAGAAGCCATAGAAAAAGTGGAAGAAGTAGAAGTCGAAGAAAAAGTCGAAGAGGCAGAAGCCATAGAAAAATTTGAAAAAAAGTCGAAAAGGCAGAAGCCATAGAAAAAACTCGAAGTAGTAGAAGTCGAAGAGGCAGAAGCCACAGAAAAAAATTGAGGAAAAAGTCGAAGAGGCAGAGGCCATAGAAAAATTCGAAAAAAAGTCGAAGAAGCAGAAGCCATAGAAAAAGTCGAAGAAGTAGAAGTCGAAGAGGCAGAAGCCATAGAAAAAGTCGAAGCAGTAGAAGTCGAAGATGAAGAAGTTATAGTAAATTTTTTAAAAACAAAAAAGTCGAAGAGGCAGAGGCCATAGAAAAAGTTGAAGTAGTAGAAGTCAAAGAGGCAGAGGCCATAGAAAAAGTCGAAGAAGTAGAAGCCGAAGAAAAATTCGAAGAGGCAGAAGCCATAGGAAAAAGTCGAAGAAGTAGAAGTCGTAGAAAAAAATCGAAGAAAATGTGGGAGGCAGAAGCCATAGAAAAAGTCGAAGAAGTAGAAGTCGAAGAAAATGTCAAAGAGGCAGAAGCCATAGAAAAATGTAAAAAAAAGTTGAAGAAGCAGAAGCCATAGAAAAAGTCGAAGTAGAAGTCGAAGAGGAAGAAGCCATTGAAAAAGTCGAAGAAGTAGAAGTCGAAGAAAAAGTCGAAGAGGCAGAAGCCATAGAAAAAATCGAAGAAAAAGTCGAAGATGCAGAAGTCATAGAAAAATTCGAAAAGAAAAAGTCGAAGAAGTAGAAGTCGAAGAAAAAGTCGAAGAGGCAGAAGCCAAAGAAAAAAATCGAAGAAAATGTAGAAGAGGCAGAAGCCATAGAAAAAGTGGAAGAAGTAGAAGTCGAAGAAAAAGTCGAAGAGGCAGAAGCCATAGAAAAATTTGAAAAAGAGTCGAAAAGGCAGAAGCCATAGAAAAAACTCGAAGTAATAGAAGTCGAAGAGGCAGAAGCCACAGAAAAAAATTGAGGAAAAAAGTCGAAGAGGCAGAAGCCATAGAAAAATTCGAAAAAAAGTCGAAGAAGCAGAAGCCATAGAAAAAAATCGAAGAAAATGTCAAAGACGCTGAAGCCATAGAAAAAGTCGAAGAAGTAGAAGCCGAAGAAAAAGTCGAAGAGGCAGAAGCCATAGAAAAAGTCAAAGAAGTATAATTCGAAAAAAAGTCGAAGAAGCAGAAGCCATAGAAAAAAATCGAAGAAAATGTAGAAGAGGCAGAAGCCATAGAAAAAGTCGAAGAAGTATAATTCGAAGAAAAAGTCGAAGAAGCAGAAGCCATAGAAAAAGTCGAAGAAGTAGAAGTCGGAGAGGCAGAAGCCATAGAAAAAGTCGAAGAAGTAGAAGTCGAAGATGAAGAAGTTATAGAAAATTTTTTAAAAACAAAAAAGTCGAAGAGGCAGAGGCCATAGAAAAAGTTGAAGTAGTAGAAGTCAAAGAGGCAGAGGCCATAGAAAAAGTCGAAGAAGTAGAAGTCGTAGAAAAAGTCGAAGAGGCAGAAGCCATAGAAAAAAATTGAAGAAAATGTAGGAGGCAGAAGCAATAGAAAAAGTCGAAGAAGTAGAAGTCGAAGAAAAAGTCGAAGAGGCAGAAGCCATAGAAAAAGTCGGAGAAGTAGAAGTCGAAGAAAAATTCGAAGAGGCAGAAGCCATAGAAAAAAATCGAAGGAAATGTCGAAGAGGCAGAAGCCATAGAAAAATTCAAAAAAAAGTCGAAGAAGCAGAAGCCATAGAAAAAGTCGAAGTAGAAGTCGAAGAGGCAGAAGCCATTGAAAAAGTCGAAGAAGTAGAAGTCGAAGAAAAAGTCGAAGAGGCTGAAGCCATAGAAAAAGTCGAAGAAGCAGAAGTCGAAGAAAAATTCGAAGATACAGAAGTCATAGAAAAATTCGAAAAGAAAAAGTCGAAGAAGTAGAAGTCGAAGAAAAAGTCGAAGAGGCAGAAGCCAAAGAAAAAAATCGAAGAAAATGTAGAAGAGGCAGAAGCCATAGAAAAAGTGGAAGAAGTAGAAGTCGAAGAAAAAGTCGAAGAGGCAGAAGCCATAGAAAAATCTGAAAAAAAGTCGAAAAGGCAGAAGCCATAGAAAAAACTCGAAGTAGTAGAAGTCGAAGAGGCAGAAGCCACAGAAAAAAATTGAGGAAAAAGTCGAAGAGGCAGAGGCCATAGAAAAATTCGAAAAAAGTCGAAGAAGCAGAAGCCATAGAAAAAGTCGAAGAAGTAGAAGTCGAAGAAAAAGTCGAAGAGGCAGAAGCCATAGAAAAAGTCGAAGAAGCAGAAGTTGAAGAAAAAGTCGAAGATGCAGAAGTCATAGAAAAATTCGAAAAGAAAAAGTCGAAGAAGTAGAAGTCGAAGAAAAAGTCGAAGAGGCAGAAGCCATAGAAAAAATTCCAAGAAAATGTAGAAGAGGCAAAAGCCATAGAAAAAGTCGAAGAAGTATAATTCGAAGAAAAAGTCGAAGAAGCAGAAGCCATAGAAAAAGTCGAAGAAGTAGAAGTCGAAGAGGCAGAAGCCATAGAAAAAGTCGAAGAAGTAGAAGTCGAAGAAAAAGTCGAAGATGAAGAAGTTATAGAAAAATTTGAAAAAAAAAAAAGTCGAAGAGGCAGAAGCCATAGAAAAATTTTAAAAAAAGTCGAAGAAGCAGAAGCCATAGAAAAAGTCGAAGTAGAAGTCGAAGAGGCAGAAGCCATAGAAAAAGTCGAAGAAGTAGAAGTTGAAGAAAAAGTCGAAGAGGCAGAAGCCATAGAAAAAGTCGAAGAAGCAGAAGTCGAAGAAAAAGTCGAAGATGCAGAAGTCAAAGAAAAATTAGAAAAGAAAAAGTCGAAGAGGCAGAAGCCATAGAAAAAAATCGAAGAAAATGTAGAAGAGGCAGAAGCCATAGAAAAAGTCGGAGAAGTAGAAGTCGAAGAAAAATTCGAAGAGGCAGAAGCCATAGAAAAAAATCGAAGGAAATGTCGAAGAGGCAGAAGCCATAGAAAAATTCGAAAAAAAGTCGAAGAAGCAGAAGCCATAGAAAAAACTCGAAGAAAATGTCGAAGAGGCAGAAGCCATAGAAAAAGTCGAAGAAGTAGAATTCGAAGAAAAAGTCGAAGAAGCAGAAGACATAGAAAAAGTCGAAGAAGTAGAAGTCGAAGAGGCAGAAGCCATAGAAAAATTCGAAGAACTACAAGTCGAAGTCGAAGATGCAGAAGCCATAGAAAAAAATCGAAGAAAATGTCGAAGAGGCAGAAGCCATAGAAAAAGTCGAAGAAGTATAATTCGAAGAAAAAGTCGAAGAAGCAGAAGCCATAGAAAAAGTCGAAGAAGTATAATTCGAAGAAAAAGTCGAAGAGGCAGAAGCCATAGAAAAATTAGAAGAAGTAGAAGTCGAAGAAAAAGTCGAAGAGTCAGAAGCCATAGAAAAAAATCGAAGAAAATGTCAAAGAGGCAGAAGCCATAGAAAAAGTCGAAGACGTAGAAGCCATAGAAAAAAATCGAAGAAAATGTCGAAGAGGCAGAAGCCATAGAAAAAGTCGAAGAAGTAGAAGTCGAAGAGGCAGAAGCCATAGAAAAAGTCGAAGAAGTAGAAGTCGAAGATGAAGAAGTTATAGAAAATTTTTAAAAACAAAAAAGTCGAAGAGGCAGAGGCCATAGAAAAAGTTGAAGTAGTAGAAGTCAAAGAGGCAGAGGCCATAGAAAAAGTCGAAGAAGTAGAAGTCGTAGAAAAAGTCGAAGAGGCAGAAGCCATAGAAAAAAATCGAAGAAAATGTAGGAGGCAGAAGCCATAGAAAAAGTCGAAGAAGTAGAAGTCGAAGAAAAAGTCGAAGAGGCAGAAGCCATAGAAAAATTCGAAAAAAAGTCGAAGAAGCAGAAGCCATAGAAAAAGTCGAAGTAGAAGTCGAAGAGGCAGAAGCGATAGAAAAAGTCGAAGAAGTAGAAGTCGAAGAAAAAGTCGAAGAGGCAGAAGCCATAGAAAACGTCGAAGAAGCAGAAGTTGAAGAAAAAGTCGAAGATGCAGAAGTCATAGAAAAATTCGAAAAGAAAAAGTCGAAGAAGTAGAAGTCGAAGAAAAAGTCGAAGAGGCAGAAGCCATAGAAAAATCTGAAAAAAAGTCGAAAAGGCAGAAGCCATAGAAAAAACTCGAAGTAGTAGAAGTCGAAGAGGCAGAAGCCACAGAAAAAAATTGAGGAAAAAGTCGAAGAGGCAGAGGCCATAGAAAAATTCGAAAAAAAGTCGAAGAAGCAGAAGCCATAGAAAAAGTCGAAGAAGTAGAAGCCATAGAAAAAGTCGAAGAAGTAGAAGTCGAAGAGGCAGAAGCCATAGAAAAAGTCGAAGAAGCAGAAGTTGAAGAAAAAGTCGAAGATGCAGAAGTCATAGAAAAATTCGAAAAGAAAAAGTCGAAGAAGTAGAAGTCGAAGAAAAAGTCGAAGAGGCAGAAGCCATAGAAAAAATTCCAAGAAAATGTAGAAGAGGCAAAAGCCATAGAAAAAGTCGAAGAAGTATAATTCGAAGAAAAAGTCGAAGAAGCAGAAGCCATAGAAAAAGTCGAAGAAGTAGAAGTCGAAGAGGCAGAAGCCATAGAAAAAGTCGAAGAAGTAGAAGTCGAAGAAAAAGTCGAAGATGAAGAAGTTATAGAAAAATTTGAAAAAAAAAAAAGTCGAAGAGGCAGAAGCCATAGAAAAATTTTAAAAAAAGTCGAAGAAGCAGAAGCCATAGAAAAAGTCGAAGTAGAAGTCGAAGAGGCAGAAGCCATAGAAAAAGTCGAAGAAGTAGAAGTTGAAGAAAAAGTCGAAGAGGCAGAAGCCATAGAAAAAGTCGAAGAAGCAGAAGTCGAAGAAAAAGTCGAAGATGCAGAAGTCATAGAAAAATTAGAAAAGAAAAAGTCGAAGAGGCAGAAGCCATAGAAAAAAATCGAAGAAAATGTAGAAGAGGCAGAAGCCATAGAAAAAGTCGGAGAAGTAGAAGTCGAAGAAAAATTCGAAGAGGCAGAAGCCATAGAAAAAAATCGAAGGAAATGTCGAAGAGGCAGAAGCCATAGAAAAATTCGAAAAAAAGTCGAAGAAGCAGAAGCCATAGAAAAAACTCGAAGTAGTAGAAGTCGAAAAGGCAGAAGCCATAGAAAAAAATCGAAGAAAATGTCGAAGAGGCAGAAGCCATAGAAAAAGTCGAAGAAGTAGAATTCGAAGAAAAAGTCGAAGAAGCAGAAGCCATAGAAAAAGTCGAAGAAGTAGAAGTCGAAGAGGCAGAAGCCATAGAAAAATTCGAAGAACTACAAGTCGAAGTCGAAGATGCAGAAGCCATAGAAAAAAATCGAAGAAAATGTCGAAGAGGCAGAAGCCATAGAAAAAGTCGAAGAAGTATAATTCGAAGAAAAAGTCGAAGAAGCAGAAGCCATAGAAAAAGTCGAAGAAGTATAATTCGAAGAAAAAGTCGAAGAGGCAGAAGCCATAGAAAAATTAGAAGAAGTAGAAGTCGAAGAAAAAGTCGAAGAGTCAGAAGCCATAGAAAAAAATCGAAGAAAATGTCAAAGACGCAGAAGCCATAGAAAAAGTCGAAGACGTAGAAGCCATAGAAAAAAATCGAAGAAAATGTCGAAGAGGCAGAAGCCATAGAAAAAGTCGAAGAAGTAGAAGTCGAAGAGGCAGAAGCCATAGAAAAAGTCGAAGAAGTAGAAGTCGAAGATGAAGAAGTTATAGAAAATTTTTTAAAAACAAAAAAGTCGAAGAGGCAGAGGCCATAGAAAAAGTTGAAGTAGTAGAAGTCAAAGAGGCAGAGGCCATAGAAAAAGTCGGAGAAGTAGAAGTCGTAGAAAAAGTCGAAGAGGCAGAAGCCATAGAAAAAAATCGAAGAAAATGTAGGAGGCAGAAGCCATAGAAAAAGTCGAAGAAGTAGAAGTCGAAGAAAAAGTCGAAGAGGCAGAAGCCATAGAAAAATTCGAAAAAAAGTCGAAGAAGCAGAAGCCATAGAAAAAGTCGAAGTAGAAGTCGAAGAGGCAGAAGCGATAGAAAAAGTCGAAGAAGTAGAAGTCGAAGAAAAAGTCGAAGAGGCAGAAGCCATAGAAAACGTCGAAGAAGCAGAAGTTGAAGAAAAAGTCGAAGATGCAGAAGTCATAGAAAAATTCGAAAAGAAAAAGTCGAAGAAGTAGAAGTCGAAGAAAAAGTCGAAGAGGCAGAAGCCATAGAAAAAGTCGAAGAAGTAGAAGTCGAAGAAAAAGTCGAAGAGGCAGAAGCCATAGAAAAATTCGAAAAAAAGTCGAAGAGGCAGAAGCGATAGAAAAAGTCGAAGAAGTATAATTCGAAGAAAAAGTCGAAGAAGCAGAAGCCATAGAAAAAGTAGAAGTAGAAGTCGAAGAGGCAGAAGCCATAGAAAAAGTAGAAGAAGTAGAAGTCGAAGAAAAAGTCGAAGATGCAGAAGTCATAGAAAAATTAGAAAACAAAAAGTCGAAGAGGCAGAAGCCATAGAAAAAAATCGAAGAAAATGTAGAAGAGGCAGAAGCCATAGAAAAAGTCGGAGAAGTAGAAGTCGAAGAAAAATTCGAAGAGGCAGAAGCCATAGAAAAAAATCGAAGAAAATGTCAAAGAGGCAGAAGCCATAGAAAAATGTAAAAAAAAGTCGAAGAAGCAGAAGCCATAGAAAAAGTCGAAGTAGAAGTCGAAGAGGCAGAAGCCATTGAAAAAGTCGAAGAAGTAGAAGTCGAAGAAAAAGTCGAAGAGGCAGAAGCCATAGAAAAAGTAGAAGAAGCAGAAGTCGAAGAAAAAGTCGAAGATGAAGAAGTTATAGAAAAATTTGAAAAAAAAAAAAAGTCGAAGTGGCAGAAGCCATAGAAAAATTTTAAAAAAAGTCGAAAAAGCAGAAGCCATAGAAAAAGTCGAAGTAGAAGTCGAAGAGGCAGAAGCCATAGAAAAAGTTGAAGAAGTAGAAGTCGAAGAAAAAGTCGAAGATGCAGAAGTCATAGAAAAATTAGAAAACAAAAAGTCGAAGAGGCAGAAGCCATAGAAAAAAATCGAAGAAAATGTAGAAGAGGCAGAAGCCATAGAAAAAGTCGGAGAAGTAGAAGTCGAAGAAAAATTCGAAGAGGCAGAAGCCATAGAAAAAAATCAAAGAAAATGTCAAAGAGGCAGAAGCCATAGAAAAATTAAAAAAAAGTCGAAGAAGCAGAAGCCATAGAAAAAGTCGAAGTAGAAGTCGAAGAGGCAGAAGCCATTGAAAAAGTCGAAGAAGTAGAAGTCGAAGAAAAAGTCGAAGAGGCAGAAGCCATAGAAAAAGTCGAAGAAGAAGAAGTCGAAGAAAAAGTCGAAGAGGCAGAAGCCATAGAAAAAAGTTGAAGAAGTAGAAGTCGAAGAAAAAGTCGAAGAGGCAGAAGCCAAAGAAAAAAATCGAAGAAAAGTCGAAGAGGCAGAAGCCATAGAAAAAGTCGAAGAAGTAGAAGTCAGAAGTCGAAGAGGCAGAAGCCATAGAAAAAAATCGAAGAAAAAGTCGAAGAGGCAGAAGCCATAGAAAAATTCGAAAAAAAAGTCGAAGAAGCAGAAGCCATAGAAAAAAGTCTAAGTAGAAGTCGAAGAGGCAGAAGCCATAGATAAAACTCGAAAAAGTAGAAGTCGAAGAAAAAGTCGAAGAAGCAGAAGCCATAGAAAAAGTCGAAGAAGTAGAATTCGAAGAAAAAGTCGAAGAAGCAGAAGCCATAGAAAAAGTCGAAGAAGTAGAAGTCGAAGAGGCAGAAGCCATAGAAAAAGTCGAAGAAGTAGAAGTCGAAGAAAAAGTCGAAGAGGCAGAAGCGATAGAAAAATTAGAAAAAAAAGTCGAAGAGGCAGAAGATATAGAATAAAATCGAAGAAGTAGAAGTTGAAAAAAAGTTGAAGATGCAGAAGTCAAAGAAAAATTAGAAAAAAGAAAAAAAAGTAGAAGAGGCAGAAGGCATAGACAAAGTCGAAGTAAAAGTCAAAGAGGCAGAAGCCATAGAAAAAGTCGAAGTAGAAGTCGAAGAGGCAGAAGCCATAGAAAAAAATCGAAGTAAAAGTCGTAGAGGCAGAAGCCATAGAAAAAGTCGAAGAAGTAGAATTCGAAGAAAAAGTCGAAGAGGCAGAAGCCATAGAAAACAGTCGAAGAAGTAGAAGTCGAAGAGGCAGAAGCCATAGAAAAAGTAGAAGAAGTAGAAGTCGAAGAAAAAGTCGAAGATGAAGAAGTTGTAGAAATATTTGAAAAAAAAAAAGTCGAAGAGGCAGAGGCCATAGAAAAAGTTGAAGTAGTAGAAGTCGAAGAGGCAGAGGCCATAGAAAAAGTCGAAGAAGTAGAAGCCGAAGAAAAAGTCGAAGAGGCAGAAGCCATAGAAAAAACTCGAAGTAGTAGAAGTCGAAGAGGCAGAAGCCACAGAAAAAAATTGAGGAAAAAGTCGAAGAGGCAGAAGCCATAGAAAAACTCGAAGAACTAGAAGTCGAAGTCGAAGAAAAAGTCGAAGATGCAGAAGTTATAGAAAAATTCGAAAAAAAAGTCGAAGAGGCATGGGCCATAGAAAAAGTCTAAGATGAAGAAGACGAAGAAAAAGTCGAAGGGGCAGAATCCATAGAAAAAGTCGAAGAAAAAGTCGAAGAGGAAGAAGCCATAGAAAAAAATTGAGGAAAAAGTCGAAGAGGCAGAAGCCATAGAAAAAGTCGAAGAACTAGAAGTCGAAGTCGAAGAAAAAGTCGAAGGGCAGAAGTCATAAAAAAAGTTGAAGGAGTAGAAGTCGAAGAAAAAGTCGAAGAGGCAGAAGCCATAGAAAAAAATGGAAGTAAAAGTTGAACAGGCAGAAGCCATAGAAAAATTCAAAAAAAAGTCGAAGAAGCAGAAGCCATAGAAAAAGTCGAAGTAGAAGTCGAAGAGGCAGAAGCCATAGATAAAACTCGAAAAAGTAGAAGTCGAAGAAAAAGTCGAAGAAGCAGAAGCCATAGAAAAAGTCGAAGAAGTAGAATTCGAAGAAAAAGTCGAAGAAGCAGAAGCCATAGAAAAAGTCGAAGAAGTAGAAGTCGAAGAGGCAGAAGCCATAGAAAGAGTCGAAGAAGTAGAAGTTGAAGAAAAAGTGGAAGAGGCAGAAGCCATAGAAAAAAATTGAAGTAAAAGTCGAAGAGGCAGAAGATATAGAATAAAATCGAAGAAGTAGAAGTTGAAAAAAAGTTGAAGATGCAGAAGTCAAAGAAAAATTAGAAAAAAAAAAAAAAAGTAGAAGAGGCAGAAGCCATAGACAAAGTCGAAGTAAAAGTCAAAGAGGCAGAAGCCATAGAAAAAGTCGAAGTAGAAGTCGAAGAGACAGAAACCATAGAAAAAAATCGAAGTAAAAGTCGAAGAGGCAGAAGCCATAGAAAAAGTCGAAGAAGTAGAATTCGAAGAAAAAGTCGAAGAGGCAGAAGCCATAGAAACAGTCGAAGAAGTAGAAGTCGAAGATGCAGAAGCCATAGAAAAAGTCGAAGAAGTAGAAGTCGAAGTAAAAGTCGAAGATGAAGAAGTTGTAGAAAAATTTGAAAAAAAAAAAGTCGAAGAGGCAGAGGCCATAGAAAAAGTTGAAGTAGTAGAAGTCGAAGAGGCAGAGGCCATAGAAAAAGTCGAAGAAGTAGAAGCCGAAGAAAAAGTCGAAGAGGCAGAAGCCATAGAAAAAACTCGAAGTAGTAGAAGTCGAAGAGGCAGAAGCCACAGAAAAAAATTGAGGAAAAAGTCGAAGAGGCAGAAGCCATAGAAAAACTCGAAGAACTAGAAGTCGAAGTCGAAGAAAAAGTCGAAGATGCAGAAGTTATAGAAAAATTCGAGAAAAAAGTCGAAGAGGCATGGGCCATAGAAAAAGTCTAAGACGAAGAAGTCGAAGAAAAAGTCGAAGGGGCAGAATCCATAGAAAAAGTCGAAGAAAAAGTCGAAGAGGAAGAAGCCATAGAAAAAAATCTAAGAAAATGTAGAAGAGGCAGAAGCCATAGAAAAAGTCGAAGAAGTAGAAGTCGAAGAAAATGTCGAAGAGGCAGAAACCATAGAAAAAAATCGAAGAAAAAGTCGAAGAGGCAGAAGTTATAGAAAAATTAGAAAAAAAAGTCGAAGAGGCAGAAGCCATAGAAAATGTCGAAGAAGTAGAAGTCGAAGAAAAAGTCGAAAGGGCAGTAGCCATAGAAAAAAATCGAAGAAAAAGTCGAAAGGGCAGAAGCCATAGAAAAAAATCGTAGAAAAAGTCGAAGAAGTAGAAGCCATAGAAAAAGTCGAAGAAGCAGAAGTCGAAGAAAAAGTCGAAAGGGCAGAAGCCATAGAAAAAAATCGAAGAAAAAGTCGAAGAGGCAGAAGCCATAGAAAAAGTCGAAGAAGCAGAAGTCGTAGAAAAAGTCGAAAATGCAGAAGTCATAGAAAAATTCGAAAAGAAAAAGTCAAAGAAGAAGAAATCGAAGAAAAAGTCGAAGAGGCAGAATCCATAGAAAAATTCGAAGAAAAAGTCGAAGAGGCAGAAGCCATAGAAAAATTCGAAGAAAAGTCGAAGAAGCAGAAGCCATAGAATAAGTCTAAGTAGAAGTCGAAGAGGCAGAAGCTATAGAAAAAGTCGAAGAAGAAGAAGTCGAAGAAAAATTCGAAGAGGCAGAAGCCAGAGAAAAATTTGAAAAAAAGTCTAAGAAGTAGAATTCGAAGAAAAAATCGAAGATGCAGAAGTCATAGAAAAATGAAAAAAAAAAAAAAAGTCGAAGAGGCAGAAGCCATAGAAACAGTCGAAGAAAAAGTCGAAGAGACAGAAGCCATGGAAAAAGTCTAAGAATTAGAAGTCGAACAAAAAGTCGAAGAGGCAGAAGCCATAGAAACAGTCGAAGAAAAATTCGAAGAGACAGAAGCCATAGAAAAATTCGAAGAAGTAGAATTCGAAGAAAAAGTCGAAGATACAGAAGTCATAGAAAAAGTCGAAGAAGTAGAAGTCGAAGAGGCAGAAGACATGGAAAAAGTCTAAGATGTAGAAGTCGAAGAGGCAGAAGCCATAGAAAAAGTCGAACAAGTAGAAGCCATAGAAAAAAATCGAAGTAAAAGACCAAGAGGGAGAAGCCATAGAAAAAGTCGAAGAAGTAGAAGTTGAAGAAAAAGTCGAAGATGCAGAAGCCATAGAAAAACTCGAAGAAGTAGAAGTCGAAAAGGCAGATGCCATAGAAAAAAATCAAAGAAAAAGTTGAACCGGCAAAAGCCATAGAAAAAGTCAAAGAAGTAGAAGTCGAAGAAAAAGTAGAAGCGGCAGAAGCCATAGAAAAAAATCGAAGAAAATGTCGAAGAGGCAGAAGCCATAGAAAAATTCGAAAAAAGGTCGAAGAAGCAGAAGCCATTGAAAAAGTCGGAGAAGTAGAAGTTATAGAAAAATTCGAAAAAAAAAGTCGAAGAGGCAGAAGCCTTAGAAAAAGTCGAAGAAAAAGCCGAAGAGGCAGAAGCCATAGAAAAAGTCGAAGTAGTAGAAGTTGAAGAAAAAGTCGACGAGGCAGAAGCCATGGAAAAAGTCTAAGAAGTAGAAGTCGAAGAAAAAGTCGAAGAGGCAGAAGCCATGGAAAACAGTCGAAGAAAAAGTCGAAGAGGCAGAAGTTATAGAAAAATGAGAAAAAAAAAAAAGTCAAAGAGGCAGAGGCCATTGAAAAAGTCGAAAAAGTCGTTGTCGAAGAAAAAGTCAAAGAGGCAGAAGCCATAGGAAAAAGTCGAAGAGGCAGAAGCCATAGAAAAAAATCAAAGAAAAGTCAAAGAGGTAGAAGCCATAGAAAAAGTCGAAGAAGTAGAAGTCGAAGAAAAAGTCGAAGAGGCAGAAGCCATAGAAAAAAATCAAAGAAAAAGTCGAAGAGGTAGAAGCCATAGAAAAAAATCAAAGAGAAAGTCGAAGAGGCAGAAATCATAGGAAAAAGTCGAAGAAGTAGAAGTCGAAGAAAAAGGCGAAGAGGCAGAAGCCATAGAAAAATTCGAAAAGAAAAATTCGAAGAAGTAGAAGTCGAAGAAATAGTCGAAGTGGCAGAGCCATAGAAAAAGTCTTAGAAGACGAAGAGGCAGAAGCCATAGAAAAAAATCAAAGAAAAAGTCGAAGAGGTAGAAGCCATAGAAAAAAATCAAAGAAAAAGTCGAAGAGGCAGAAATCAAAGGAAAAAGTCGAAGAAGTAGAAGTCGAAGAAAAAGTCGAAGAGGCAGAAGCCATAGAATAAAATCGAAGAAGCAAAAGTCGAAGAAAAAGTCGAAGAAGCAGAAGTCGAAGAAAAAGTAGAAGATGCAGAAGTCATAGAAAAATTCGAAAAGAAAAAGTCGAAGAAGTAGAAGTCGAAGAAAAAGTCGAAGAGGCAGAATCCATAGGAAAAAGTGGAAGAGGCAGAAGCCATAGAAAAAAATCGAAGAAAATGTAGAAGAGGCAGAAGCCATAGAAAAAGTCAAAGAAGTAGAAGTCGAAGAAAAAGTCGAAGAGGCAGAAGCCATAGAAAAAATCGAAGAAAATGTCGAAGAGGCAGAAGCCATAGAAAAATTCGAAAAAAAGTCGAAGAAGCAGAAGCCATAGAAAAAGTCTAAGTAGAAGTCGAAGAGACAGAAGCCATAGAAAAAGTGGAAGAAGTAGAAGTCGAAGAAAAAGTCGAAGAGGCAGAAGTCATAGAAAAATTCGAAAAGAAAAAGTCGAAGAAGTAGAAGTCGAAAAGGCAGAAGCCATAGAAAAAACTCGAAGTAGTAAGAGTCGAAGAGGCAGAAGCCACAGAAAAAAATTGAGGAAAAAGTCGAAGAGGCAGAAGCCATAGAAAAAGTCGAAGAACTAGAATTCGAAGTCGAAGAAAAATTCGAAGATGCAGAGGCCATAGAAAAAGTCGAAGACGAAGAAGTCGAAGAAAAAGTCGAAGGGGCAGAAGCCATAAAAAAAGTTGAAGGAGTAGAAGTCGAAGAAAAAGTCGAAGGAGCAGAAGCCATAGAAAAAGTCGAAGAAGTAGAAGTCGAAGAAAAAGTCGAAGAGGCAGAAGCCATAGAAACAAATCGAAGCAAAGGTCGAAGAGGCAGAAGCAATAGAAAAAGTCGAAGAAGTAGAAGTCGAAAAGGCAGATGCCATAGAAAAAAATCTAAGAATACGTCGAACCGGCAGAAGCCATAGAAAATGTTGAAGAAGCAGAAGTCGAAGAAAAAGTAGAAGCGGCAGAAGCCATAGAAAAAAATCGAAGAAAATGTCAAAGAGGCAGAAGTCATAGAAAAATTCTAAAAGAAAAAGTCGAAGAAGTAGAAGTCAAAGAAAAAGTCGAAGAGGCAGAATCTATAGAAAAAGTCGAAGAAAAAGTCGAAGAGGCAGAAGCCATAGAAAAAAATCGAAGAAACTGTAGAAGAGGCAGAAGCCATAGAAAAAGTCGAAGAAGTAGAAATCGAGAGAAAAAGTCGAAGAGGCAGAAGCCATAGAAAAATTCGAAAAAAAGTCGAAGAAGCAGAAGCCATAGAAAAAATCGAAGTAGAAGTCGAAGAGGCAGAAGCCATAGAAAAAGTCGAAGAAGCAGAAGTCGAAGAAAAAGTCGAAGATGCAGAATTCATAGAAAAATTGGAAAAGAAAAAGTCGAAGAAGTAGAAGTCGAAGAAAAAGTCGACGAGGTAGAAGCCATAGAAACAGTCGAAGAAAAAGTCGAAGAGACAGAAGCCATAGAAAAAGTCTAAGTAGAAGTCGTAGCGGCAGAAGCCATAGAAAAATTCGAAGAAAAAGAAGTCGAAGAAAAAGACGAAGAGACAGAAGCCATAGAAAAAGTCTAAGTAGAAGTCGAAGAGGCAGAAGCCATAGAAAAAGTCTAAGAAAGAGAAGTCGAAGAGACAGAAGCCATGGAAAAAGTCTAAGAAGTAGAAATCGAAGAAAAAGTCGAAGAGGCAGAAGCCATAGAAAAAAATCGAAGTAAAAGTCGAAGAGGCAGAAGATATAGAATAAAATCGAAGAAGTAGAAGTTGAAAAAAAGTTGAAGATGCAGAAGTCAAAGAAAAATTAGAAAAAAAAAAAAAAAAAAGTAGAAGAGGCAGAAGCCATAGATAAAGTCGAAGTAAAAGTCAAAGAGGCAGAAGCCATAGAAAAAGTCGAAGTAGAAGTCGAAGAGGCAGAAGCCATAGGAAAAAATCGAAGTAAAAGTCGAAGAGGCAGAAGCCATAGAAAAAGTCGAAGAAGTAGAATTCGAAGAAAAAGTCGAAGAGGCAGAAGTCATAGAAACAGTCGAAGAAGTAGAAGTCGAAGAGGCAGAAGCCATAGAAAAAGTCGAAGAAGTAGAAGTCGAAGAAAAAGTCGAAGATGAAGAAGTTGTAGAAAAATTTGAAAAAAAAAAAGTCGAAGAGGCAGAGGCCATAGAAAAAGTTGAAGTAGTAGAAGTCGAAGAGGCAGAGGTCATAGAAAAAGTCGAAGAAGTAGAAGCCGAAGAAAAAGTCGAAGAGGCAGAAGCCATAGAAAAAAATCGAAGTAGTAGAAGTCGAAGAGGCAGAAGCCATAGAAAAAGTCGAAGAAGTAGAAGTCGAAGAAAAAGTCGAAGAGGCAGAAGCCATAGAAAAAGTCGAAGAAGAAGAAGTCGAAGAAAAAGACGAAGATGCAGAAGTCATAGAAAAATTCGAAAAAAAAAAAAAGTCGAAGAAGTAGAAGTCGTAGAGGCAGAAGCCATAGAAAAAGTCGAAGAAGTGGAACTCGAAGAAAAATTCAAAGATGCAGAATTCAAAGCAAAATTCGAAAAAAAAAAAAAAAAAAAGCGAAAAGGCAGAAGCCATAGCAACAGTCGAAGAAGTAGTACTCGAAGTAGAAGTCGAAGAGGCAAAAGCCATAGAAAAAAATTCAAGAAAAAGTAGAAGAGGCAGAAGCAATAGAAAAATTCAAAAAAAAAGTTGAGGAGGCAGAATCCATAGAAAAAGTCGAAGAGGCAGAAGCCATAGAAAAAAATCGAAGAAAATGTAGAAGAGGCAGAAGCCATAGAAAAAGTCGAAGTAGTAGAAGTCGAAGAAAAAGTCGAAGCGGCAGAAGCCATAGAAAAAAATCGAAGAAAAACTCAAAGAGGCAGAAGCCATATAAAAACTCAAAGAAGTAGAAGTCGAAAAGGCAGAAGCTATAGAAAAAAATCGAATTAGTAGAAGTCGAAGAGGCAGAGGCCACAGAAAAAGTCGAAGACAAAGAAGTCGAAGAAAAACTCGAAGAGGCAGAAGCCATAGAAAAACTCAAAGTAGAAGTCGAAAAGGCAGAAGCCATAGAAAAAACTCGAATTAGTAGAAGTCGAAGAGGCAGAAGCCACAGAAAAAAAATTGAGGAAAAGGTCGAAGAGGCAGAAGCCATAGAAAAAGTAGAAGAACTAGAAGTCGAAGTCGAAGAAAAAGTCGAAGATGCAGAAGTTATAGAAAAATTCGAAAAAAAAGTCGAAGAGGCAGAGGCCATAGAAAAAGTCGAAGACGAAGAAGTCGAAGAAAAAGTAGAAGAGGCAGAAGCCATAGAAAAATTTGAAAAAAAGTCGAAGAAGTAGAAGTCGAAGAGGCAGAAGCCATAGAAGCAGTCGAAGAAAAAGTCGAAGAAGCAGAAGCCATAGGAAAAAGTCAAAGAAGTAGAAGTCGAACAAAAGTCGAAGATGTAGAAGTCATAGAAAAAGTCGAAGAAGCAGAAGTCGAAGAGGCAGAAGCCATAGAAAAAGTCGAAGAAGTAGAAGACGAAGAATAAGTCGAAGAGGCAGAAGCCATAGAAAAAAATCGAAGTAAAAGTCGAACCGGCAGAAGCCATAGAAAAAGTCGAAGAGGCAGAGGCCATAGAAAAAGTCGAAGACGAAGAAGTCAAAGAAAAAGTCGAAGGAGCAGAAGCCATAGAAAAAGTCGAAGAAGTAGAAGTTGAAGAAAAAGACGAAGATGCAGAAGTCATAGAAAAAATCGGAAAAAAAAAAAAAGTCGAAGAAGTAGAAGTCGAAGAGTCAGAAGCCATAGAAAAAGTCGAAGAAGTGGAAGTCGAAGAAAAAGTCAAAGATGCAGAATTCAAAGCAAAATTCGAAAAAAAAAAAAAAAAGGTGAAGAGGCAGAAGGCATAGCAACAGTCGAAGAAGTAGTACTCGAAGTAGAAGTCGAAGAGGCAGAAGCAATAGAAAAATTTTAAAAAAAAGTTGAAGAGGTAGAAGCCATAGAAAAAGTCGAAGAAGTAGAAGTCTAAGAAAAACTCGAAGAGGCAGAAGCCATAGAAAAAACTCGAATTAGTAGAAGTCGAAGATGCAGAAGTTATAGAAAAATTTGAAAAAAAAGTCGAAGAGGCAGAGGCCATAGAAAAAGTCGAAGTAGTAGAAGTCGAAGAGGCAGAAGCCACAGAAAAAAATTGAGGAAAAAGTCGAAGAGGCAGAAGCCATAGAAAAAGTCGAAGAACTAGAAGTCGAAGTCGAAGAAAAAGTCGAAGATGCAGAAGTTATAGAAAAATTTGAAAAAAAAGTCGAAGAGGCATGGTCCATAGAAAAAGTCGAAGACGAAGAAGTCGAAGAAAAAGTCGAAGAGGCAGAATCCATAGAAAAAGTCGAAGAAAAAGTCGAAGAGGCAGAAGCCATAGAAAAAGTCGAAGAAGTAGAAGTCGAAGAAAAAGTCGAAGAGGCAGAAGCCATAGAAAAAGTCGAAGAAGTAGAAGTCTAAGAAAAACTCGAAGAGGCAGAAGCCATAGAAAAAACTCGAATTAGTAGAAGTCGAAGATGCAGAAGTTATAGAAAAATTTGAAAAAAAAGTCGAAGAGGCAGAGGCCATAGAAAAAGTCGAAGACAAAGAAGTCGAAGAAAAACTCGAAGAGGCAGAAGCCATAGAAAAAACTTGAAATAGTAGAAGTCGAAGAGGCAGAAGCCACAGAAAAAAATTGAGGAAAAAGTCGAAGAGGCAGAAGCCATAGAAAAAGTCGAAGAACTAGAAGTCGAAGTCGAAGAAAAAGTCGAAGAGGCAGAAGCCATAGAAAAAGTCGAAGAACTAGAAGTCGAAGTCGAAGAAAAAGTCGAAGATGCAGAAGTTATAGAAAAATTCGAAAAAAAAGTTGAAGAGGCAGAGGCCATAGAAAAAGTCGAAGACGAAGAAGTCGAAGAAAAAGTCGAAGGGGCAGAAGCCATAGAAAAAGTCGAAGAAGTAGAAGTCGAAGAAAAAGTCGAAGAGGCAGAAGCCATAGAAAAAAATCGAAGTAAAAGTCGAACAGGCAGAAGCCATAAAAAAAGTCGAAGAAGTAGAAGTCGAAGAAAAAGTCGAAGAGGCAGAAGCCATAGAAAAAAATCAAAGAAAAAGTTGAAGAGGTAGAGGCCATAGAAAAAAATCGAAGAAAAACTCGAAGAGACAGAGGCCATAGAAAAAAATCGAAGTAAAAGTCGAAGAGGCAGAAGCAATAGAAAAAGTCGAAAAAAAGTCGAAGAAGCAGAAGCCATAGAAAAAGTCAAAGAAGTAGAAGTCGAAGAAAAATTCGAAGCGGCAGAAGCCATAGAAAAAAATCGAAGAAAACCTCAAAGAGGCAGAAGTCATACAAAAAACTCGAAGAAGTAGAAGTCGAAGCGGCAGAAGCCATAGAAACAGTCGAAGAAAAAGTCTTCGAGTTCTTCGAGTTTTTTATATGACTTCTGCCTTTTCAAGTTCTACTTCTTCGACTTTTTCTATGGGTTCTGCCTCTTCGATTTCTACTTCTTCGACTTTTTTTTTTTTTTTTCGAATTTCTCTATGACTTCTGCATCTTCGACTTTTTCTTCGACCTCTACTTCTTCGACTTTTTCTATGGCTTCTGCCTGTTCGACTTTTACTTCAATTTTTTTCTATGGCTGCTGCCTCTACGACTTCTACTTAGACTTTTTCTATGGCTTCTGTCTCTTCGACATTTCCTTCGACTTTTTCTTTTCGAATTTTTCAATGACTTCTGCATCTTCGACTTTTTCTTCTACTTCTTCGACTTTTTCCATGGCTTCTACTTCTTCGACTTTTTCTTCGACTTTTTTCCATGGCTTCTGCCTCTTCGACTTTTTCTTCAACTTCTACTACTTCGACTTTTTCTATGGCTTCTGCCTCTTCGACTTTTTCTTCGACTTTTTCTATGGCTTCTGCTTCTTCAAAAACTCGAAAAAGTAGGGGTCGAAGAAAAAGTAGAAGAGGCAGAAGCCATAGAAAAAGTCGAAGAAGTAGAAGTCGAAGTCGAAGAAAAAGTCAAAGAGGCAGAAGCCATAGAAAAAAATCGAAGAAAAAGTCAAAGAGGCAGAAGCCATAGAAAAAGTCGAAGAAGTAGAAGTCGAAGAAAAAGTCGAAGAGGCAGAAGCCATAGAAAAAATCGAAGAAAATGTCGAAGAGGCAGAAGCCATAGAAAAATTCGAAAAAAAGTCGAAGAAGCAGAAGCCATAGAAAAAGTCTAAGTAGAAGTCGAAGAGGCAGAAGCCATAGATAAAACTCGAAAAAGTAGGAGTCGGAGAAAAAGTAGAAGAGGCAGAAGCCATAGAAAATTTCGGAGAAGTAGAAGTCGAAGTCGAAGAAAAAGTCGAAGAGGCAGAAACCATAGAATAAAATCGAAGAAGTAGAAGTCGAAAAAAAAGTCGAAGATGCAGAAGTCATAGAAAAATTCGAAAAGAAAAATTCGAAGAAGTAGAAGTCGAAGAAAAAGTCGAAGAGGCAGAGCCATAGAAAAAGTCTAAGTAGAAGACGAAGAGGCAGAAGCCATAGAAAAAAAATCAAAGAAAAAGTCGAAGAGGTAGAAGTCATAGGAAGAAGTGGAAGAAGTAAAAGTTGAAGAAAAAGCCGAAGATGCAGAAGTCATAGAAAAAGTCGAAGAAGTAGAAGTCGAAGAGGCAGAAGACATAGGAAAAAGTTGAAGAGGCAGAAGCCATAGAAAAAGTCGAAAAAAAAGTCGAAGAGGCAGAAGCCATAGAAAAAATCGAAGAAAAAGTCAAAGAGACAGAAGCCAAAGGAAAATGTTGAAAAAGTAGAAGGTGAAGAAAAAGTCGAAGATGCAGAATTCATAGAAGAATTAGAAAAAAAAGTCGAAGAAGTAGAAGTTAAAAAGGCAGAAGCCATAGAAAAAACTCGAAGTAGTAGAAGTCGTAGAGGCAGAAGCCATAGAAAAAAAATCAAAGAAAAAGTCGAAGAGGTAGAAGCCATAGAAAAAGTCGAAGAAGTAGAAGTCGAAGAAAAAGTCGAAGAGGCAGAAGCCTTAGAAAAAAATCAAAGAAAAAGACGAAAAGGCAGAAGCCATAGAAAAAAATCAAAGAAAAAGTCGAAGAGGCAGAAGTTATAGGAAAAAGTCGCAGAGGCAGAAGCCATAGAATAAAAACGAAGAAGTAGAAGTCGAAAAAAAAGTCGAAGAGGCAGAAGTCGTAGGAAAAACCGGAAGAAGTAGAAGTCGAAGAAAAAGTCGAAGATGCAGAAATCATAGAAAAATTAGAAAAGAAAAAGTCGAAGAAAAAGTCGAAGAGGCAGAGCCATAGAAAAAGTCTAAGTAGAAGTCGTAGAGGCAGAAGCCATAGAAAAAAATCGAAGTAAAAGTCTAACAGGCAGAAGCCATAGAAAAATTCGAAAAAAAAGTTGAAGAAGCAGAAGCCATAGAAAAAGTCGAAGAAGTAAAATTCGAAGAAAAAGTCGAAGAAGCAGAAGCCATAGAAAAAGTCAAAGAAGTAGAAGTCGAAGAGGCAGAAGCCATAGAAAAAGTCGAATAAGTAGAAGTCGAAGAAAAAGTCGAAGAGGCAGAAGCCATAGAAAAATTTTAAAAAAAGTCGAAGAAGCAGAAGCCTTTGAAAAAGTCGAAGTAGAAATTATAGAAAAATTCGAAAAAAAAAAGTCGAAGAGGCAGAAGCCATAGAAAAATTCGAAAAAAAGTCGAAGAGGCAGAAGCCATAGAAAAAGTCGAAGAAAAAGTCGAAGAGGCAGAAGCCATAGAAAAAGTCGAAGAAAAAGTCAAAGAGACAGAAGCGATAGAAAAAGTCTAAGAAGGAGAAGTTGAAGAGACAGAAGCCATGGAAAAAGTCGAAGAAGTAGATGTCGAAGAAAAAGTCGAAAAGGCAGAAGCCATAGAAAAAGTCTAAGAAGGAGAAGTCGAAGAGGCAGAAGCCATAGAAAAAGTCAAACAAGTAGAAGTCAAACAAGCAGAAGCCATAGTAAAAAATCGAAGTAAAAGACCAAGAGGCAGAAGCCATAGAAAAAGTCTAAGTAAAAGTCGAACCGGCAGAAGACATAGAAATAAATCGAAGAAAAACTCGAAGAGGCAGAGGCCATAGAAAAAGTCGAAGACGAAGAAGTCGAAGAAAAAGTCGAAGGAGCAGAAGCCATAGAAAAAGTAGAAGAAGTAGAAGCCATAGAAAAAAATCGAAGTAAAATTCGAAGAGGCAGAAGCAATAGAAAAAGTCGAAAATAAGTCGAAGAAGCAGAAGTCATAGAAAAAGTCAAAGAAGTAGAAGTCGAAGAAAAAGTCGGAGAGGCAGAAGCCATAGAAAAAAATCGAAGAAAATGTCGAAGTGGTAGAAGCCATAGAAAAATTCGAAAAAAAGTCGAAGAAGCACAAGCCATAGAAAAAGTCTAAGTAGAAGCCGAAGAGGCAGAAGCCATAGAAAAAGTCGAAGAAGTAGAAGTCGAAGAAAAAGTCAAAGAGGCAGAAGCCAGAGAAAAAAATCAAAGTAAAAGTCGAACCGGCAGAAGCCATAGAAAAAGTAGAAGCGGCAGAAGCCATAGAAAAAAATCGAAGACAATGTCGAAGAAGCAGAAGCCATAGAAAAAGTCGAAGAAGTAGAATTCGAAGAAAAAGTCAAAGATGCAGAAGCCATAGAAAAAGTCTAAGTAGAAGCCGAAGACGCAGAAGCCATAGAAAAACTCGAAGAGGGAGAAGCCATAGAAAAACTCAAAGAAGTAGAAGTCGAAAAGGCAGAAGCCATAGAAAAAACTTGAATTAGTAGAAGTCGAAGATGCAGAAGTTATAGAAAAATTTGAAAAAAAAGTCGAAGAGGCAGAGGCCATAGAAAAAGTCGAAGACAAAGAAGTCGAAGTCGAAGGAAAAGTCGAAGATGCAGAAGTTATAGAAAAATTCGAAAAAAAAGTAGAAGAGGCAGAGGCCATAGAAAAAGTCGAAGACAAAGAAGTCGAAGAAAAACTCGAAGAGGCAGAAGCCATAGAAAAACTCAAAGAAGTAGAAGTCAAAAAGGCAGAAGCCACAGAAAAAAATTGAGGAAAAAGTCGAAGAGGCAGAAGCCATAGAAAAAACTCGAATTAGTAGAAGTCGAAGAGGCAGAAGCCACAGAAAAAAATTGAGGAAAAAGTCGAAGAGGCAGAAGCCATAGAAAAAGTCAAAGAACTAGAAGTCGAAGTCGAAGGAAAAGTCGAAGATGCAGAAGTTATAGAAAAATTTTTAAAAAAAAGTCGAAGAGGCAGAGGCCATAGAAAAAGTCGAGGACGAAGAAGTTGAAGAAAAAGTCGAAGATGCAGAAGCCATAGAAAAACTCGAAGAAGTAGAAGTCGAACCGGCAGAAGCCATAGAAAAAGTCAAAGAAGTAGAACTCGAGGAAAAAGTAGAAGCGGCAGAAGCCATAGAGAAAAATCGAAGAAAAAGTTGAAGATTCAGAAACCATAGAAAAATTCGAAAAAAAGTTGAAAAAGCAGAAGCCATAGAAAAAGTCGAAGAAGTAGAATTCGAAAAAAAAGTCGAAGATGCAGAAGTCATAGAAAAATGAAAAAAAAAAAAAAAAGTCGAAGAGGCAGACGCCATAGAAAAAGACGAAGTAGAAGTCGAAGAGGCAGAAGCCATAGAAAAAACTCGAAAAAGTGGAAGTCGAAGAAAAAGTCGAAGAGGCAGAAGCCATGGAAAAAGTATAAGAAGAAGTCGAAGAAGCAGAAGCCGTAGAAAAAAATCGAAGTAAAAGTCAAAGAGGCAGAAGCCAAAGGAAAAAGTTGAAGAAGAAAAAGTCGAAGAGACAGAAGCCTTGGAAAAAGTCTAAGAAGTAGAAGTCGAAGAAAAAGTCGAAGAGGCAGAAGCCTTAGGAAAAAGTCGAAGAAGTAGAAGTCATAGAAAAAAATCTAAGAAAAGGTGGAAGAGGCAGAAGTCATAGAAAAATTCGAAAATAAAAAGTCGAAGAAGTAGAAGTCGAAGAAAAAGTCGAAGAGGCAGAAGCCATAGAAAAAGTCAAAGAAGTAGAACTCGAGGAAAAAGTAGAAGCGGCAGAAGCCATAGAGAAAAATCGAAGAAAAAGTTGAAGAGGCAGAAACCATAGAAAAATTCGAAAAAAAGTTGAAAAAGCAGAAGCCATAGAAAAAGTCGAAGAAGTAGAATTCGAAAAAAAAGTCGAAGATGCAGAAGTCATAGAAAAATGAAAAAAAAAAAAAAAAGTCGAAGAGGCAGACGCCATAGAAAAAGACGAAGTAGAAGTCGAAGAGGCAGAAGCCATAGAAAAAACTCGAAAAAGTGGAAGTCGAAGTAGAAGTCGAAGAGGCAGAAGCCATAGAAAAAACTCGAAGAAGTATAAGTCGAAGAAAAAGTCGAAGAGGCAGAAGCCATAGAAAAAAATCGAAAGAAAATGTAGACGAGGCAGAAGCCATAGAAAAAGTCGAAGAAGTAGAAGTCGAAGAAAAAGTCGAAGAGGCAGAAGCCATAGAAAAAAAATCGAAGAAAATGTCGAAGTGGTAGAAGCCATAGAAAAATTCGAAAAAAAGTCGAAGAAGCAGAAGCCATAGAAAAAGTCTAAGTAGAAGTCGAAGAGGCAGAAGCCATAGAAAAAGTCGAAGAAGTAGAAGTCGAAGAAAATGTCGAAGAGGCAGAAGCCATAAAAAAATTCAAAAAAATTCAAAGAAGTAGAATTCGAAGAAAAAGTCGAAGATGCAGAAGTCATAGAAAAATGAAAAAAAAAAAAAAAGTCAAAGAGGCAGACGCCATATAAAAAGTCGAAGAAGTAGAAGTCGAAGACGCAGAAGCCATAGAAAAAAATCGAAGTAAAAGTCGAAGAGGCAGAAGCCATAGAAACAGTCGAAGAGACAGAAGCCATGGAAAAAGTCTAAGAAGTAGAAGTCGAAGAAAAAGTCGAAGAGGCAGAAGCCATAGAAAAAAAAGAAGAAAATGTCGAAGAGGCAGAAGCCATAGAAAAATTCGAAAAAAAGTCGAAGAAGCAGAAGCCATAGAAAAAGTCTAAGAAGTAGAAGTCTTAGAACAAGTCGAAGAGGTAGAAGCCATGGAAAAAGTCGAAGAGGCAGAAGCCATGGAAAAAGTCTAAGAAGTAGAAGTCGTAGAAAAAGTCAAAGAGGTAGAAGCCATGGAAAATGTCTAAGAAGTAGAAGTCGAAGAGGCAGAAGCCATAGAAAAAGTCGAAGAGGCAGAAGCCAAAGGAAAATGTCGAAGAAGTAGAAGGTGAAGAAAAAGTCGAAGATACAGAATTCATAGAAAAATTCGAAAAAAAAGTCGAAGAAGTAGAAGTCGAAGAGGCAGAAGCCATAGGAAAAAGTGGAAGAAGTAGAAGTCGAAGAGGCAGAAGAAAGGAAAGTAAGAGCAGAGAGAAAAAGTTGAAGAGGCAGAAGCCATAGAAAAAGTCGAAAAAAAAAGCCGAAGAGGCAGAAGCCATAGAAAAAGTTGAAGAATTAGAAGTCAAAGAAAAAGTCGAAGGGGCAGAAGCCATAGAAAAAAATCAAAGAAAAAGTCAAAGAGACAGAAGCCAAAGGAAAATCTCGAAAAAGTAGAAGGTGAAGAAAATTCGAAGATGCAGAATTCATAGAAAAATTATTAAAAAAAAAGTAGAAGAAGTAGAAGTCAAAAAGGCAGAAGCCATAGAAAAAACTCGAAGTAGTAGAAGTCGTAGAGGCAGAAGCCATAGAAAAAAATCAAAGTAAAAGTCGAAGAGTTAGAAGCTATAGAAAAAGTCGAAGAAGTAGAAGTCGAAGTTGAAGAAAAAGTCGAAGAGGCAGAAGCCATAGAAAAAAATCAAAGAAAAAGTCGAAGAGGCAAAAGTCATAGGAAAAAATCAAAGAAGTAGAAGTCGAAGAGGCAGAAGCCATAGAAAAAAATCGAAGTAATAGAAGTCGAAGAAAAAGTCAAAGAGGCAGAAGCCAGAGAAAAAAATCAAAGTAAAAGTCGAAGAGGCAAAATTCATAGGAAAAATTCAAAGAAGTAGAAGTCGAAGAGGCAAAAGTCATAGGAAAAATTCAAAGAAGTAGAAGTCGAAGAGGCAGAAGCCATAGAAAAAGTCGAAGACAAAGAAGTCGAAGAAAAACTCGAAGAGGGAGAAGCCATAGAAAAACTCAAAGAAGTAGAAGTCGAAAAGGCAGAAGCCATAGAAAAAACTTGAATTAGTAGAAGTCGAAGATGCAGAAGTTATAGAAAAATTCGAAAAAAAAGTCGAAGAGGCAGAGGCCATAGAAAAAGTCGAAGACAAAGAAGTCGAAGAAAAACTCGAAGAGGCAGACGCCATAGAAAAACTCAAAGAAGTAGAAGTCGAAAAGGCAGAAGCCATAGAAAAAACTTGAATTAGTAGAAGTCGAAGAGGCAGAAGCCACAGAAAAACATTGAGGAAAAAGTCGAAGAGGCAGAAGCCATAGAAAAAGTCGAAGAACTAGAAGTCGAAGTCGAAGGAAAAGTCGAAGATGCAGAAGTTATAGAAAAATTCGAAAAAAAAAGTAGAAGAGGCAGAGGTCATAGAAAAAGTCGAAGACAAAGAAGTCGAAGAAAAACTTGAAGAGGCAGAAGCCATAGAAAAACTCAAAGAAGTAGAAGTCAAAAAGGCAGAAGCCACAGATAAAAACTGAGGAAAAAGTCGAAGAGGCAGAAGCCATAGAAAAAACTCGAATTAGTAGAAGTCGAAGAGGCAGAAGCCACAGAAAAAAATTGAGGAAAAAGTCGAAGAGGCAAAAGCCATAGAAAAAGTCGAAGAACTAGAAGTCGAAGTCGAAGGAAAAGTCGAAGATGCAGAAGTTATAGAAAAATTAAAAAAAAAAAGTCGAAGAGGCAGAGGCCATAGAAAAAGTGAAGACGAAGAAGTTGAAGAAAAAGTCGAAGATGCAGAAGCCATAGAAAAACTCGAAGAAGTAGAAGTCGAACCGGCAGAAGCCATAGAAAAAGTCAAAGAAGTAGAACTCGAGGAAAAAGTAGAAGCGGCAGAAGCCATAGAGAAAAATCGAAGAAAAAGTTGAAGAGGCAGAAACCATAGAAAAATTCGAAAAAAAGTTGAAAAAGCAGAAGCCATAGAAAAAGTCGAAGAAGTAGAATTCGAAAAAAAAGTCGAAGATGCAGAAGTCATAGAAAAATGAAAAAAAAAAAAAAAAGTCGAAGAGGCAGACGCCATAGAAAAAGACGAAGTAGAAGTCGAAGAGGCAGAAGCCATAGAAAAAACTTGAAAAAGTGGAAGTCGAAGAAAAAGTCGAAGAGGCAGAAGCCATGGAAAAAGTATAAGAAGAAGTCGAAGAAGCAGAAGCCGTAGAAAAAAATCGAAGTAAAAGTCAAAGAGGCAGAAGCCAAAGGAAAAAGTTGAAGAAGAAAAAGTCGAAGAGACAGAAGCCTTGGAAAAAGTCTAAGAAGTAGAAGTCGAAGAAAAAGTCGAAGAGGCAGAAGCCTTAGGAAAAAGTCGAAGAAGTAGAAGTCATAGAAAAAAATCTAAGAAAAGGTGGAAGAGGCAGAAGTCATAGAAAAATTTGAAAAGAAAAAGTCGAAGAAGTAGAAGTCGCAGAAAAAGTCGAAGATGCAGAAGTCATAGAAAAATTCGAAAATAAAATTCGAAGAAGTAGAAGTCGAAGAAAAAGTCGAACAGGCAGAAGCCATAGAAAAAGTCGAAGAAGTAGAAGCCATAGAAAAAAATCTAAGTAAAAGTCGAAGAGGCAGAAGCCATAGAAAAAGTCGAAGAAGTAGAAGTCGAACAAAAAGTTGAAGAGGCCGAAGCCATAGAAAAAAATCAAAGAAAAAGCGGAAGAGGCAGAAGTCATAGAAACAGTCGAAGAAAAAGTCGAAGAGACAGAAGCCATAGAAAAAGTCTAAGAAGGAGAAGTCGAAGAGACAGAAGCCATGGAAAAAGTCGAAGAAGTAGAAGTCGAAGAAAAAGTCGAAGAGGCAGAAGCCATAGAAAAAGTCTAAGAAGGAGAAGTCGAACAGGCAGAAGCCATAGAAAAAGTCAAACAAGTAGAAGTCAAACAAGCAGAAGCCATAGAAAAAAATCGAAGTAAAAGACCAAGAGGCAGAAGCCATAGAAAAAGTCGAAGAAGTAGAAGTTGAAGAAAAAGTCGAAGATGCAGAAGCCATAGAAAAACTCGAAGAAGTAGAAGTCGAAAAGGCAGATGCCATAGAAAAAAATCAAAGAAAAAGTCGAACCGGCAGAAGCCATAGAAAAAGTCGAAGAAGTAGAAGTCGAAGAAAAAGTAGAAGTGGCAGAAGCCATAGAAAAAAATCGAA
This sequence comes from Cirrhinus mrigala, assembly GCA_036247105.1. Taxonomy (NCBI): domain Eukaryota; kingdom Metazoa; phylum Chordata; class Actinopteri; order Cypriniformes; family Cyprinidae; genus Cirrhinus; species Cirrhinus mrigala. The sequence goes on from JAMKFB010000304.1 coordinate 462,788, forward strand.
GGAAATGTCGAAGAGGCAGAAGACAAAGAACAATTCGAAAAAAAGTCAAAGAAGCAGAAGCCATAGAAAAAGTCGAAGAAGTAGAATTCGAAGAAAAAGTCAAAGATGCAGAAGTCATAGAAAACTGAAAAAAAAACAAAAGTCGAAGAGGCAGACGCTATAGAAAAAGTCGAAGAAGTAGAAGCCATAGAAAAAAATCTAAGTAAAAGTCGAAGAGGCAGAAGCCATAGAAAAAGTCGAAGAAGTAGAAGTCCAACAAAAAGTTGAAGAGGCCGAAGCCATAGAAAAAAATCAAAGAAAAAGCGGAAGAGGCAGAAGTCATAGAAAAATTTGAAAAAAAAGTCGAAGAAGTAGAAGTTGAAGAAAAAGTCGAAGATGCAGAAGTCATAGAAAAATTCGAAAAGAAAAAGTCGAAGAAGTAGAAGTCGAAGAAAAAGTCGAAGAGGCAGAAGCCATAGAAAAAGTCGAAGAAGTAGAAGTCAAAGAAAAAGTCGACGATGCAGAAGTCATAAAAAAATTCAAAAAGAAAAAGTCGAAGAGGCAGAAGCCATAGAAAAAGTCGAAGAAGTAGAAGTTGAAGAAAAAGTAGAAGAGACAGAGGCCATAGGAATAGTCTAAGAAGGAGAAGTCGAAGAGACAGAAGCCATGGAAAAAGTCGAAGAAGTAGAAGTCGAAGAAAAAGTCGAAGAGGCAGAAGCCTTAGAAAAAGTCTAAGAAGGGGAAGTCGAAGAGGCAGAAGCCATAGAAAAAGTCAAACAAGTAGAAGTCAAACAAGCAGAAGCCATAGAAAAAAATCGAAGTAAAAGACCAAGAGGCAGAGGCCATAGAAAAAGTCGAAGAAGTAGAAGTTGAAGAAAATGTCGAAGATGCAGAAGCCATAGAAAAACTCGAAGAAGTAGAAGTCGAAAAGGCAGATGCCATAGAAAAAAATCAAAGAAAAAGTCGAACCGGCAGAAGCCATAGAAAAAGTCGAAGAAGTAGAAGTCGAAGAAAAAGTAGAAGTGGCAGAAGCCATAGAAAAAAATCGAAGGAAATGTCGAAGAGGCAGAAGCCAAAGAACAATTCGAAAAAAAGTCGAAGAAGCAGAAGCCATAGAAAAAGTCGAAGAAGTAGAATTCGAAGAAAAAGTCGACGATGCAGAAGTCATAAAAAAATTCAAAAAGAAAAAGTCGAAGAGGCAGAAGCCATAGAAAAAGTCGAAGAGGCAGAATCCATAGAAAAAGTCGAAGAGGCAGAAGCCTTAGAAAAAGTTGAAGAGGCAGACGCCATAGAAAAAAATCAAAAAAAAAGTGGAAGAGGCAGAAGTCAGAGAAAAATTGGAAAAGAAAAAATCGAAGTAGAAGTCGAAGAAAAAGTCGAAGAGGCAAAAGCCATAGAAAAACTCGAAGAAGAAGAAGTCGACAAGGCAGAAGTCATAGAAAAAACTCGAAGAAGTAGAAGTCGAAGAGGCAGAAGCCATAGAAAAAAATCGAAGAAAATGGAGAAGAGGCAGAAGCCATAGAAAAAGTCGAAGAAGTAGAAGTCGAAGTAAAAGTCGAAGAGGCAGAAGCCATAGAAACAGTCAAAGAAAATGTCGAAGAGACAGAAGCCATAGAAAAAGTCTAAGAATTAGAAGTCGAAGAAAAAGTCAAAGAGGCAGAAGCCACAGAAAAAAATTGAAGAAAATGTCCAAGAGGCAGAAGACATAGAAAAATTCGAAAAAAAAGTCTAAGAAGTAGAAATCGAAGAAAAAGTCGAAGAGGCAGACGCCATAGAAAAAGTCGAAGAAGTAGAAGTCGAAGAGGCAGAAGCCATAGAAAAAAATCGAAGTAAAAGTCGAAGAGGCAGAAGCCATAGAAAAAGTCGAACAAGTAGGTCAAACAAGCAGAAGCCATAGAAAAAAATCGAAGTAAAAGACCAAGAGGCAGAAGCCATAGAAAAAGTCGAAGAAGTAGAAGTTGAAGAAAAAGTCGAAGATGCAGAAGCCATAGAAAAACTCAAAGAAGTAGAAGTCGAAAAGGCAGATGCCATAGAAAAAAATCAAAGAAAAAGTCGAACCGGCAGAAGCCATAGAAAAAGTCAAAGAAGTAGAAGTCGAGGAAAAAGTAGAAGCGGCAGAAGCCATAGAGAAAAATCGAAGAAAAAGTCGAAGAAGCAGAAGCCATAGAAAAATTCGAAAAAAAGTAGAAAAAGCAGAAGCCATAGAAAAAGTCGAAGAAGTAGAATTCGAAAAAAAGTCGAAGAGCAGAAGTCATAGAAAAATGAAAAAAAAGAAAAAAGTCGAAGAGGCAGACGCCATAGAAAAAGTCGAAGAAGTAGAAGTCGAAGAGGCAGAAGCCATAGAAAAAACTCGAAAAAGTGGAAGTCGAAGAAAAAGTCGAAGAGGCAGAAGCCATGGAAAAAGTATAAGAAGAAGTCGAAGAGGCAGAAGCCATAGAAAAAATCGAAGTAAGAGTCAAAGAGGCAGAAGCCAAAGGAAAAAGTTGAAGAAGAAAAAGTCGAAGAGACAGAAGCCATGGAAAAAGTCTAAGAAGTAGAAGTCGAAGAAAAAGTCGTAGAGGCAGAATCCATAGAAAAAAATAGAAGAAAATGTCGAAGAGGCAGAAGCCATAGAAAAATTCGAAAAAAAGTCAAAGAAGCAGAAGCCATAGAAAAAGTCGAAGAAGTAGAAGTCGAAGAAAAAGTCGAAGAGGCAGAAGCCACAGAAAAAAATCGAAGAAAAAGTCGAAGAGGCAGAAGCCATAGAAAAAGTCGAAGAAGTAGAAGTCTTAGAAAAAGTCGAAGAGATAGAAGCCATGGAAAAAGTCTAAGAAGTAGAAGTCGTAGAAAAAGTCGAAGGGGTAGAAGCCATGGAAAAAGTCGAAGAAGTAGAAGTCGAAGAGGCAGAAGACATAGGAAAAAGTTGAAGAGGCAGAAGCCATAGAAAAAAATCGAAGAAAAATTCAAAGAGACAGAAGCCAAAGGAAAATCTCGAAAAAGTAGAAGGTGAAGAAAAAGTCGAAGATGCAGAATTCATAGAAAAATTAGAAAAAAAAAGTAGAAGTAGAATTCAAAAAGGCAGAAGCCATAGAAAAAACTCGAAGTAGTAGAAGTCGTAGAGGCAGAAGCCATAGAAAAAAATCAAAGAAAAAGTCGAAGAGGCAGAAGCCATAGAAAAAAATCAAAGAAAAAGTCGAAGAGGCAGAAGTCATAGGAAAAAGTCGAAGAGGCAGAAACCATAGAATAAAATTGAAGAAGTAGAAGTGAAAAAAAAAGTCGAAGATGCAGAAGTCATAGAAAAATTCGAAAACAAAAATTCGAAGAGAAAAATTCGAAGAAGTAGAAGTCGAAAAAAAAGTCGAAGAGGCAGAGCCATAGAAAAAGTCTAAGTAGAAGACGAAGAGGGAGAAGCCATGGAAAAAAATCAAAGAAAAAGTCGAAGAGGCAGAAGTCATAAGAAGAAGTGGAAGAAGTAGAAGTCGAAGAAAAAGTTGAAGAGGCAGAGCCATAGAAAAAGTCTAAGCAGAAGTCATAGAGGCAGAAGCGATAGAAAAAAATCGAAGTAAAAGTCGAACAGGTAGAAGCCATAGAAAAAGTTGAAGAAGTAGAAGTCGAAGAGGCAGAAGCCATAGGAAAAAGTCGAAGAAGTAGAAGTCGAAGAAAAAGTCGAAGAAGCAGAAACCATAGAAAAAGTCGAAGAAGTAGAAGTCGAAGAGGCAGAAGCCATAGAAAAAGTCGAATAAGTAGAAGTCGAAGAAAAAGTCGAAGTGGCAGAAGCCATAGGAAAAAGTCGAAGAAGTAGAAGTCAAAGAAAAAGTCGAAAAGGCAGAAGCCATAGAAAAATTCGCAAAAAAAGTCAAAGAGGCAGAAGCCATAGGAAAAAGTCGAAGAAGTAGAAGTCGAAGTTAAAGTCGAAGAGGCAGAAGCCATAGAAAAAAGTCGAAGAACTAGAAGTCGAAATCGAAAAAAAAGTCGAAGATGCAGAAGTTATAGAAAAAGTCGAAGATAAAGAATTCGAAGAAAAAGTCGAAGAGGCAGAAGCCATAGAAAAAGTCGAAGAACTAGAAGTCGAAGTCGAAGAAAAAGTCGAAGATGCAGAATTTATAGAAAAATTCGAAAAAAAAGTCGAAGAGGCAGAGGCCATAGAAAAAGTCGAAGACGAAAAAGTCGAAGGGGCAGAAGCCATAGAAAATGTCGAAGAAGTAGAATTCGAAGAAAAAGTCGAAGAGGCAGAAGCCATAGAAGCAGAAGCCATAGGAAAAAGTCAAAGAAGTAGAAGTCGAAGAGGCAGAAGCCATAGGAAAAAGTTGAAAAGGCAGAAGCCATAGAAAAATTTGAAAAAAAAGTCGAAGACGCAGAAGCCATAGAAAAAGTCGAAGAAGTAGAAGTCGAAGAAAAAGTCGAAGAGGCAGAAGCCATAGAAAAAGTCGAAGAAGCAGAAGTCGAAGAAAAAGTAGAAGCGGCAGAAGCTATAGAAAAAAATCGAAGAAAATGTCGAAGAGGCAGAAGCCATAGAAAAATTCAAAGTAAAAGTCAAAGAGGCAGAAGCCAAAGGAAAAAGTTGAAGAAGAAAAAGTCGAAGAGTCAGAAGCCATGGAAAAAGTCTAAGAAGTAGAAGTCGAAGAAAAAGTCGAAGAGGCAGAATCCATAGAAAAAAATAGAAGAAAATGTCGAAGAGGCAGAAGCCATAGAAAAATTCGAAAAAAAGTCGAAGAAGCAGAAGCCATAGAAAAAGTCGAAGAAGTAGAAGTCGAAGAGGCAAAAGTCATAGGAAAAATTCAAAGAAGTAGAAGTCGAAGAGGCAGAAGCCATAGAAAAAGTCGAAGACAAAGAAGTCGAAGAAAAACTCGAAGAGGGAGAAGCCATAGAAAAACTCAAAGAAGTAGAAGTCGAAAAGGCAGAAGCCATAGAAAAAACTTGAATTAGTAGAAGTCGAAGATGCAGAAGTTATAGAAAAATTCGAAAAAAAAGTCGAAGAGGCAGAGGCCATAGAAAAAGTCGAAGACAAAGAAGTCGAAGAAAAACTCGAAGAGGCAGACGCCATAGAAAAACTCAAAGAAGTAGAAGTCGAAAAGGCAGAAGCCATAGAAAAAACTTGAATTAGTAGAAGTCGAAGAGGCAGAAGCCACAGAAAAACATTGAGGAAAAAGTCGAAGAGGCAGAAGCCATAGAAAAAGTCGAAGAACTAGAAGTCGAAGTCGAAGGAAAAGTCGAAGATGCAGAAGTTATAGAAAAATTCGAAAAAAAAAGTAGAAGAGGCAGAGGTCATAGAAAAAGTCGAAGACAAAGAAGTCGAAGAAAAACTTGAAGAGGCAGAAGCCATAGAAAAACTCAAAGAAGTAGAAGTCAAAAAGGCAGAAGCCACAGATAAAAACTGAGGAAAAAGTCGAAGAGGCAGAAGCCATAGAAAAAACTCGAATTAGTAGAAGTCGAAGAGGCAGAAGCCACAGAAAAAAATTGAGGAAAAAGTCGAAGAGGCAAAAGCCATAGAAAAAGTCGAAGAACTAGAAGTCGAAGTCGAAGGAAAAGTCGAAGATGCAGAAGTCATAGAAAAATTTAAAAAAAAAAGTCGAAGAGGCAGAGGCCATAGAAAAAGTGAAGACGAAGAAGTTGAAGAAAAAGTCGAAGATGCAGAAGCCATAGAAAAACTCGAAGAAGTAGAAGTCGAACCGGCAGAAGCCATAGAAAAAGTCAAAGAAGTAGAACTCGAGGAAAAAGTAGAAGCGGCAGAAGCCATAGAGAAAAATCGAAGAAAAAGTTGAAGAGGCAGAAACCATAGAAAAATTCGAAAAAAAGTTGAAAAAGCAGAAGCCATAGAAAAAGTCGAAGAAGTAGAATTCGAAAAAAAAGTCGAAGATGCAGAAGTCATAGAAAAATGAAAAAAAAAAAAAAAAGTCGAAGAGGCAGACGCCATAGAAAAAGACGAAGTAGAAGTCGAAGAGGCAGAAGCCATAGAAAAAACTTGAAAAAGTGGAAGTCGAAGAAAAAGTCGAAGAGGCAGAAGCCATGGAAAAAGTATAAGAAGAAGTCGAAGAAGCAGAAGCCGTAGAAAAAAATCGAAGTAAAAGTCAAAGAGGCAGAAGCCAAAGGAAAAAGTTGAAGAAGAAAAAGTCGAAGAGACAGAAGCCTTGGAAAAAGTCTAAGAAGTAGAAGTCGAAGAAAAAGTCGAAGAGGCAGAAGCCTTAGGAAAAAGTCGAAGAAGTAGAAGTCATAGAAAAAAATCTAAGAAAAGGTGGAAGAGGCAGAAGTCATAGAAAAATTTGAAAAGAAAAAGTCGAAGAAGTAGAAGTCGCAGAAAAAGTCGAAGATGCAGAAGTCATAGAAAAATTCGAAAATAAAAAGTCGAAGAAGTAGAAGTCGAAGAAAAAGTCGAACAGGCAGAAGCCATAGAAAAAGTCGAAGAAGTAGAAGCCATAGAAAAAAATCTAAGTAAAAGTCGAAGAGGCAGAAGCCATAGAAAAAGTCGAAGAAGTAGAAGTCGAACAAAAAGTTGAAGAGGCCGAAGCCATAGAAAAAAATCAAAGAAAAAGCGGAAGAGGCAGAAGTCATAGAAACAGTCGAAGAAAAAGTCGAAGAGACAGAAGCCATAGAAAAAGTCTAAGAAGGAGAAGTCGAAGAGACAGAAGCCATGGAAAAAGTCGAAGAAGTAGAAGTCGAAGAAAAAGTCGAAGAGGCAGAAGCCATAGAAAAAGTCTAAGAAGGAGAAGTCGAACAGGCAGAAGCCATAGAAAAAGTCAAACAAGTAGAAGTCAAACAAGCAGAAGCCATAGAAAAAAATCGAAGTAAAAGACCAAGAGGCAGAAGCCATAGAAAAAGTCGAAGAAGTAGAAGTTGAAGAAAAAGTCGAAGATGCAGAAGCCATAGAAAAACTCGAAGAAGTAGAAGTCGAAAAGGCAGATGCCATAGAAAAAAATCAAAGAAAAAGTCGAACCGGCAGAAGCCATAGAAAAAGTCGAAGAAGTAGAAGTCGAAGAAAAAGTAGAAGTGGCAGAAGCCATAGAAAAAAATCGAAGGAAATGTCGAAGAGGCAGAAGACAAAGAACAATTCGAAAAAAAGTCAAAGAAGCAGAAGCCATAGAAAAAGTCGAAGAAGTAGAATTCGAAGAAAAAGTCAAAGATGCAGAAGTCATAGAAAACTGAAAAAAAAAAAAAAAGTCGAAGAGGCAGACGCTATAGAAAAAGTCGAAGAAGTAGAAGCCATAGAAAAAAATCTAAGTAAAAGTCGAAGAGGCAGAAGCCATAGAAAAAGTCGAAGAAGTAGAAGTCCAACAAAAAGTTGAAGAGGCCGAAGCCATAGAAAAAAATCAAAGAAAAAGCGGAAGAGGCAGAAGTCATAGAAAAATTTGAAAAAAAAGTCGAAGAAGTAGAAGTTGAAGAAAAAGTCGAAGATGCAGAAGTCATAGAAAAATTCGAAAAGAAAAAGTCGAAGAAGTAGAAGTCGAAGAAAAAGTCGAAGAGGCAGAAGCCATAGAAAAAGTCGAAGAAGTAGAAGTCAAAGAAAAAGTCGACGATGCAGAAGTCATAAAAAAATTCAAAAAGAAAAAGTCGAAGAGGCAGAAGCCATAGAAAAAGTCGAAGAAGTAGAAGTTGAAGAAAAAGTAGAAGAGACAGAGGCCATAGGAATAGTCTAAGAAGGAGAAGTCGAAGAGACAGAAGCCATGGAAAAAGTCGAAGAAGTAGAAGTCGAAGAAAAAGTCGAAGAGGCAGAAGCCTTAGAAAAAGTCTAAGAAGGGGAAGTCGAAGAGGCAGAAGCCATAGAAAAAGTCAAACAAGTAGAAGTCAAACAAGCAGAAGCCATAGAAAAAAATCGAAGTAAAAGACCAAGAGGCAGAGGCCATAGAAAAAGTCGAAGAAGTAGAAGTTGAAGAAAATGTCGAAGATGCAGAAGCCATAGAAAAACTCGAAGAAGTAGAAGTCGAAAAGGCAGATGCCATAGAAAAAAATCAAAGAAAAAGTCGAACCGGCAGAAGCCATAGAAAAAGTCGAAGAAGTAGAAGTCGAAGAAAAAGTAGAAGTGGCAGAAGCCATAGAAAAAAATCGAAGGAAATGTCGAAGAGGCAGAAGCCAAAGAACAATTCGAAAAAAAGTCGAAGAAGCAGAAGCCATAGAAAAAGTCGAAGAAGTAGAATTCGAAGAAAAAGTCGACGATGCAGAAGTCATAAAAAAATTCAAAAAGAAAAAGTCGAAGAGGCAGAAGCCATAGAAAAAGTCGAAGAAGTAGAAGTTGAAGAAAAAGTCGAAGATGCAGAAGCCATAGAAAAACTCGAAGAAGTAGAAGTCGAAAAGGCAGAAGGCATAGAAAAAAATCAAAGAAAAAGTCGAAGAGGCAGAATCCATAGAAAAAGTCGAAGAGGCAGAAGCCTTAGAAAAAGTTGAAGAGGCAGACGCCATAGAAAAAAATCAAAAAAAAAGTGGAAGAGGCAGAAGTCAGAGAAAAATTGGAAAAGAAAAAATCGAAGTAGAAGTCGAAGAAAAAGTCGAAGAGGCAAAAGCCATAGAAAAACTCGAAGAAGAAGAAGTCGACAAGGCAGAAGTCATAGAAAAAACTCGAAGAAGTAGAAGTCGAAGAGGCAGAAGCCATAGAAAAAAATCGAAGAAAATGGAGAAGAGGCAGAAGCCATAGAAAAAGTCGAAGAAGTAGAAGTCGAAGTAAAAGTCGAAGAGGCAGAAGCCATAGAAACAGTCAAAGAAAATGTCGAAGAGACAGAAGCCATAGAAAAAGTCTAAGAATTAGAAGTCGAAGAAAAAGTCAAAGAGGCAGAAGCCACAGAAAAAAATTGAAGAAAATGTCCAAGAGGCAGAAGACATAGAAAAATTCGAAAAAAAAAGTCTAAGAAGTAGAAATCGAAGAAAAAGTCGAAGAGGCAGACGCCATAGAAAAAGTCGAAGAAGTAGAAGTCGAAGAGGCAGAAGCCATAGAAAAAAATCGAAGTAAAAGTCGAAGAGGCAGAAGCCATAGAAAAAGTCGAACAAGTAGGTCAAACAAGCAGAAGCCATAGAAAAAAATCGGAGTAAAAGACCAAGAGGCAGAAGCCATAGAAAAAGTCGAAGAAGTAGAAGTTGAAGAAAAAGTCGAAGATGCAGAAGCCATAGAAAAACTCAAAGAAGTAGAAGTCGAAAAGGCAGATGCCATAGAAAAAAATCAAAGAAAAAGTCGAACCGGCAGAAGCCATAGAAAAAGTCAAAGAAGTAGAAGTCGAGGAAAAAGTAGAAGCGGCAGAAGCCATAGAGAAAAATCGAAGAAAAAGTCGAAGAAGCAGAAGCCATAGAAAAATTCGAAAAAAAGTAGAAAAAGCAGAAGCCATAGAAAAAGTCGAAGAAGTAGAATTCGAAAAAAAGTCGAAGAGCAGAAGTCATAGAAAAATGAAAAAAAAGAAAAAAGTCGAAGAGGCAGACGCCATAGAAAAGTCGAAGAAGCAGAAGTCGAAGAGGCAGAAGCCATAGAAAAAACTCGAAAAAGTGGAAGTCGAAGAAAAAGTCGAAGAGGCAGAAGCCATGGAAAAAGTATAAGAAGAAGTCGAAGAGGCAGAAGCCATAGAAAAAATCGAAGTAAGAGTCAAAGAGGCAGAAGCCAAAGGAAAAAGTTGAAGAAGAAAAAGTCGAAGAGACAGAAGCCATGGAAAAAGTCTAAGAAGTAGAAGTCGAAGAAAAAGTCGTAGAGGCAGAATCCATAGAAAAAAATAGAAGAAAATGTCGAAGAGGCAGAAGCCATAGAAAAATTCGAAAAAAAGTCAAAGAAGCAGAAGCCATAGAAAAAGTCGAAGAAGTAGAAGTCGAAGAAAAAGTCGAAGAGGCAGAAGCCACAGAAAAAAATCGAAGAAAAAGTCGAAGAGGCAGAAGCCATAGAAAAAGTCGAAGAAGTAGAAGTCTTAGAAAAAGTCGAAGAGATAGAAGCCATGGAAAAAGTCTAAGAAGTAGAAGTCGTAGAAAAAGTCGAAGGGGTAGAAGCCATGGAAAAAGTCGAAGAAGTAGAAGTCGAAGAGGCAGAAGACATAGGAAAAAGTTGAAGAGGCAGAAGCCATAGAAAAAAATCGAAGAAAAATTCAAAGAGACAGAAGCCAAAGGAAAATCTCGAAAAAGTAGAAGGTGAAGAAAAAGTCGAAGATGCAGAATTCATAGAAAAATTAGAAAAAAAAAGTAGAAGTAGAATTCAAAAAGGCAGAAGCCATAGAAAAAACTCGAAGTAGTAGAAGTCGTAGAGGCAGAAGCCATAGAAAAAAATCAAAGAAAAAGTCGAAGAGGCAGAAGCCATAGAAAAAAATCAAAGAAAAAGTCGAAGAGGCAGAAGTCATAGGAAAAAGTCGAAGAGGCAGAAACCATAGAATAAAATTGAAGAAGTAGAAGTGAAAAAAAAAGTCGAAGATGCAGAAGTCATAGAAAAATTCGAAAACAAAAATTCGAAGAGAAAAATTCGAAGAAGTAGAAGTCGAAAAAAAAGTCGAAGAGGCAGAGCCATAGAAAAAGTCTAAGTAGAAGACGAAGAGGGAGAAGCCATGGAAAAAAATCAAAGAAAAAGTCGAAGAGGCAGAAGTCATAAGAAGAAGTGGAAGAAGTAGAAGTCGAAGAAAAAGTTGAAGAGGCAGAGCCATAGAAAAAGTCTAAGTAGAAGTCATAGAGGCAGAAGCGATAGAAAAAAATCGAAGTAAAAGTCGAACAGGTAGAAGCCATAGAAAAAGTTGAAGAAGTAGAAGTCGAAGAGGCAGAAGCCATAGGAAAAAGTCGAAGAAGTAGAAGTCGAAGAAAAAGTCGAAGAAGCAGAAACCATAGAAAAAGTCGAAGAAGTAGAAGTCGAAGAGGCAGAAGCCATAGAAAAAGTCGAATAAGTAGAAGTCGAAGAAAAAGTCGAAGTGGCAGAAGCCATAGGAAAAAGTCGAAGAAGTAGAAGTCAAAGAAAAAGTCGAAAAGGCAGAAGCCATAGAAAAATTCGCAAAAAAAAGTCAAAGAGGCAGAAGCCATAGGAAAAAGTCGAAGAAGTAGAAGTCGAAGTTAAAGTCGAAGAGGCAGAAGCCATAGAAAAAAGTCGAAGAACTAGAAGTCGAAATCGAAAAAAAAAGTCGAAGATGCAGAAGTTATAGAAAAAGTCGAAGACAAAGAATTCGAAGAAAAAGTCGAAGAGGCAGAAGCCATAGAAAAAGTCGAAGAACTAGAAGTCGAAGTCGAAGAAAAAGTCGAAGATGCAGAATTTATAGAAAAATTCGAAAAAAAAGTCGAAGAGGCAGAGGCCATAGAAAAAGTCGAAGACGAAAAGTCGAAGGGCAGAAGCCATAGAAAATGTCGAAGAAGTAGAATTCGAAGAAAAAGTCGAAGAGGCAGAAGCCATAGAAGCAGAAGCCATAGGAAAAAGTCAAAGAAGTAGAAGTCGAAGAGGCAGAAGCCATAGGAAAAAGTTGAAAAGGCAGAAGCCATAGAAAAATTTGAAAAAAAAGTCGAAGACGCAGAAGCCATAGAAAAAGTCGAAGAAGTAGAAGTCGAAGAAAAAGTCGAAGAGGCAGAAGCCATAGAAAAAGTCGAAGAAGCAGAAGTCGAAGAAAAAGTAGAAGCGGCAGAAGCTATAGAAAAAAATCGAAGAAAATGTCGAAGAGGCAGAAGCCATAGAAAAATTCAAAGTAAAAGTCAAAGAGGCAGAAGCCAAAGGAAAAAGTTGAAGAAGAAAAAGTCGAAGAGACAGAAGCCATGGAAAAAGTCTAAGAAGTAGAAGTCGAAGAAAAAGTCGAAGAGGCAGAATCCATAGAAAAAAATAGAAGAAAATGTCGAAGAGGCAGAAGCCATAGAAAAATTCGAAAAAAAGTCGAAGAAGCAGAAGCCATAGAAAAAGTCGAAGAAGTAGAAGTCGAAGAAAAAGTCGAAGAGGCAGAAGCCACAGAAAAAAATCGAAGAAAAAGTCGAAGAGGCAGAAGCCATAGAAAAAGTCGAAGAAGTAGAAGTCTTAGAAAAAGTCGAAGAGATAGAAGCCATGGAAAAAGTCTAAGAAGTAGAAGTCGTAGAAAAAGTCGAAGGGGTAGAAGCCATTGAAAAAGTCGAAGAAGTAGAAGTCGAAGAGGCAGAAGCCATAGAAAAAAATCGAAGTAAAAGTCGAAGAGACAGAAGACAAAGGAAAATGTCGAAGAAATAAAAGGTGAAGAAAAAGTCGAAGATGCAGAATTCATAGAAAAATTCGAAAAAAAAGTCGAAGAAGTAGAAGTCGAAGAGGCAGAAGCCATAGGACAAAGTGGAAGAAGTAGAAGTCGAAGAGGCAGAAGACATAGGAAAAAGTTGAAGAGCCAGAAGCCATAGAAAAAAATCGAAGAAAAATTCAAAGAGACAGAAGCCAAAGGAAAATCTCGAAAAAGTAGAAGGTGAAGAAAAAGTCGAAGATGCAGAATTCATAGAAAAATTAGAAAAAAAAAGTAGAAGTAGAATTCAAAAAGGCAGAAGCCATAGAAAAAACTCGAAGTAGTAGAAGTCGTAGAGGCAGAAGCCATAGAAAAAAATCAAAGTAAAAGTCGAAGAGTTAGAAGCCATAGAAAAAGTCGAAGAAGTAGAAGTCGAAGTTGAAGAAAAAGTCGAAGAGGCAGAAGCCATAGAAAAAAATCAAAGAAAAAGTCGAAGAGGCAGAAGCCATAGAAAAAAATCAAAGAAAAAGTCGAAGAGGCAGAAGTCATAGGAAAAAGTCGAAGAGGCAGAAATCATAGAATAAAATTGAAGAAGTAGAAGTGAAAAAAAAAGTCGAAGATGCAGAAGTCATAGAAAAATTCGAAAACAAAAATTCGAAGAGAAAAATTCGAAGAAGTAGAAGTCGAAAAAAAAGTCGAAGAGGCAGAGCCATAGAAAAAGTCTAAGTAGAAGACGAAGAGGGAGAAGCCATGGAAAAAAATCAAAGAAAAAGTCGAAGAGGCAGAAGTCATAAGAAGAAGTGGAAGAAGTAGAAGTCGAAGAAAAAGTTGAAGAGGCAGAGCCATAGAAAAAGTTGAAGAAGTAGAAGTCGAAGAGGCAGAAGCCATAGGAAAAAGTCGAAGAAGTAGAAGTCGAAGAAAAAGTCGAAGAAGCAGAAACCATAGAAAAAGTCGAAGAAGTAGAAGTCGAAGAGGCAGAAGCCATAGAAAAAGTCGAATAAGTAGAAGTCGAAGAAAAAGTCGAAGTGGCAGAAGCCATAGGAAAAAGTCGAAGAAGTAGAAGTCAAAGAAAAAGTCGAAAAGGCAGAAGCCATAGAAAAATTCGCAAAAAAAGTCAAAGAGGCAGAAGCCATAGGAAAAAGTCGAAGAAGTAGAAGTCGAAGTTAAAGTCGAAGAGGCAGAAGCCATAGAAAAAAGTCGAAGAACTAGAAGTCGAAATCGAAAAAAAAGTCGAAGATGCAGAAGTTATAGAAAAAGTCGAAGACAAAGAATTCGAAGAAAAAGTCGAAGAGGCAGAAGCTATAGAAAAAAGTCGAAGAACTAGAAGTCGAACAGGCTGAAGCCATAGAAAAAGTAGAAGAAGTAGAAGTCGAAGAAAAAGTAGAAGAGGCAGAAGCCATAGAAAAATTCGAAAAAAAGTCAAAGAAGCAGAAGCCATAGAAAAAGTCAAAGAAGCAGAAGTCGACTAAAAAGTCGAAGAGGCAGAAGCCATGGAAAAAGTCTAAGAAGTAGAAGTCGAAGAAAAAGTCGAAGAGGCAGAAGCCATAGAAAAAGTCGAAGAACTAGAAGTCGAAGTCGAAGAAAAAGTCGAAGATGCAGAATTTATAGAAAAATTCGAAAAAAAAGTCGAAGAGGCAGAGGCCATAGAAAAAGTCGAAGACGAAGAAGTCGAAGAAAAAGTCGAAGGGGCAGAAGCCATAGAAAATGTCGAAGAAGTAGAATTCGAAGAAAAAGTCGAAGAGGCAGAAGCCATAGAAGCAGAAGCCATAGGAAAAAGTCAAAGAAGTAGAAGTCGAAGAGGCAGAAGCCATAGGAAAAAGTTGAAAAGGCAGAAGCCATAGAAAAATTTGAAAAAAAAGTCGAAGACGCAGAAGCCATAGAAAAAGTCGAAGAAGTAGAAGTCGAAGAAAAAGTCGAAGAGGCAGAAGCCATAGAAAAAGTCGAAGAAGCAGAAGTCGAAGAAAAAGTAGAAGCGGCAGAAGCTATAGAAAAAAATCGAAGAAAATGTCGAAGAGGCAGAAGCCATAGAAAAATTCGAAAAAAAGTCGAAGAAGCAGAAGCTATAGAAAAAGTCGAAGTAGAATTCGAAGAAAAAGTCAAAGATGGAGAAGTCATAGAAAAATGAAAAAAAAAAAAAAAAAAAAAAGTTGAAGAGGCAGACGCCATAGAAAAAGTCGCAGAAGTAGAGGTCAAAGAGGCAGAAGCCATAGAAACAGTCGAAGAAAAAGTCGAAGAGACAGAAGCCATGGAAAAAGTCTAAGAAGTAGAAGTCGAAGAAAAAGTCGAAGGAGCAGAAGCCATAGAAAAAGTCGAAGAAGTAGAAGTCGAAGAAAAAGTTGAAGAGGCAAAAGCCATAAAAAAAAATCAAAGAAAAATTGGAAGAGGCAGAAGTCATAGAAAAATTTGAAAAGAAAAAGTCGAAGAAGTAGAATTCGAAGAAAAAGTCGCAGAAGCAGAAGCCATAGAAAAAAATCGAAGAAAAAGTCGAAGAGGCAGAAGCCATAGAAAAATTCGAAGAAGTAGAAGTCGAAGAAAAAGTCGAAGCGTCAGAAGCCATAGAAAAAAATCGAAGAAAATGTTGAAGAGGCAGAAGCCATAGAAAAAGTCGAAGAAGTAGAAGCCGAAGAAAAAGTCGAAGAGGCAGAAGCCATAGAAAAAGTCAAAGAAGCACAAGTCGAAGAAAAAGTCGAAGATGCAGAAGTCATAGAAAAATTTGAAAAGAAAAAGTCGAAGAAGTAGAAGTCGAAGAAAAAGTCGAAGAGGCAGAAGCCATAGAAAAAAATCGAAGAAAATGTAGAAGAGGCAGAAGCCATAGAAAAAGTCGAAGAAGTAGAAGTCGAAGAAAAAGTCGAAAGGGCAGAAGCCATAGAAAAAGTCGAAGAAAAAGTCGAAGAGGCAGAAGCCATAGAAAAAAATAGAAGAAAATGTAGAAGAGGCAGAAGCCACAGAAAAAGTCGAAGAAGTAGAAGTCGAAGAAAAAGTCGAAGAGGCAGAAGCCATAGAAAAAAATCGAAGAAAATGTCGAAGAGGCAGAAGCCATAGAAAAATTCGAAAAAAAGTCGAAGAAGCAGAAGCCATAGAAAAAACTCAAAGTAGTAGAAGTCGAAAAGGCAGAAGCCATAGAAAAAATTCGAAGTAGTAGAAGTCGAAGAGGCAGAAGCCACAGAAAAAAATTGAGGAAAAAGTCGAAGAGGCAGAAGCCATAAAAAAAGTGGAAGAACTAGAAGTCGAAGAAAAAGTCGAAGATGCAGAAGTTATAGAAAAATTCGAAAAAAAAGTCGAAGAGACATGGGCCATAGAAAAAGTCGAAGACGAAGAAGTCGAAGAAAAAGTCGAAGGGGCAGAAGCCATAGAAAAAGTCGAAGAAGTAGAAGTCGAAGAAAAAGTCGAAGAGGCAGAAGCCATAGGAAAATTCGAAAAAAAGTCGAAGGGCCAGAATCCACAGAAAAAGTCAAAGAAAAAGTCGAAGAGGCAGAAGCCATAGAAAAACATCGAAAAAAATGTAGAAGAGGCAGAAGCCATAGAAAAAGTCGAAGAAGTAGAAGTCGAAGAAAATGTCGAAGAGGCAGGAGCCATAGAAAAAGTCGAAGAAGTAGAAGCCATAGAAAAAGTCGAAGAAGTAGAAGTCACAGAAAAAAATCGAAGAAGTAGAAGTCGAAGAAAAAGTCGAAGAGGCAGAAGCCATAGGAAAAAGTCGAAGAGGCAGAAGCCATAGGAAAAAGTCGAAGAAGTAGAAGTCGAAGAGGCAGAAGCCATAGAAAAAAATCGAAGAAAATGTCAAAGAGGCAGAAGCCATAGAAAAAGTCGAAGAAGTACAAGTCGAAGAAAAAGTCGAAAGGGTAGAAGCCATAGAAAAAAATCAAAGAAAAAGTCGAAGAGGCAGAAGCCATACAAAAAGTCGAAGAAGCAGAAGTCAAAGAAAAAGTCGGAGATGCAGAAGTCATAGAAAAATTCGAAAAGAAAAAGTCGAAGAAGTAGAAGTCGATGAGGCAGAATCCATAGAAAAAGTCGAAGAGGCAGAAGCCATAGAAAAAAATCGAAGAAAATGTAGAAGAGGCAGAAGCCATAGAAAAATTCGAAAAAAAGTCGAAGAAGCAGAAGCCATAGAAAAAGTCGAAGTAGAAGTCGAAGAGGCAGAAGCCATTGAAAAAGTCGAAGAAGTAGAAGTCGAAGAAAAAGTCGAAGAGGCAGAAGCCATAGAAAAAAATCGAAGAAAAAGTCAAAGAGACAGAAGCCATAGAAAAAGTCGAAGAAGGAGAAGTCGAAGAGGCAGAAGCCAAAGAAAAAGTCGAAGAACTAGAAGTCGAAGTCGAAGAAAAAGTCGAAGATGCAGAAGTTATAGAAAAATTCGAAAAAAAAGTCGAAGAGGCAGAGGCCATAGAAAAAGTCGAAGACGAAGAAGTCGAAGAAAAAGTCGAAGGAGCAGAAGCCATAGAAAAAGTTGAAGAAGTAGAAGCCATAGAAAAAAATTGAAGTAAAAGTCGAAGAGGCAGAAGCAATAGAAAAAGTTGAAAAAAAGTCGAAGAAGCAGAAGCCATAGAAAAAGTCAAAGAAGTAGAAGTCGAAGAAAAAGTCGAAGAGGCAGAAGCCATAGAAAAAAATCGAAGAAAATGCCGAAGTGGTAGAAGCCATAGAAAAATTCGAAAAAAAGCCGAAGAGGCAGAAGCCATAGAAAAAGTCGAAGAAGTAGAAGTCGAAGAAAAAGTCAAAGAGGCAGAAGCCAGAGAAAAAAATCGAAGTAAAAGTCGAACCGGCAGAAGCCATAGAAAAAGTCGAAGAAGTAGAAGTCGAAGAAAAAGTAGAAAAAGTAGAAGCGGCAGAACCGATTTTTTTCTATGGCTTCTGCCGCTTCTACTTTTTCTTCGACTTCTACTTCTTCGACTTTTACTATGGCTTCTGCCAGTTCGACTTTTACTTCGATTTTTTTTCTCTGGCTTCTGCCTCTTCGACTTTTTCTTCGACTTCTACTTCTTTGACTTTTTCTATAGCTTCTGCCTCTTCGACTTCTACCTAGACTTTTTCTATGGCTTCTGCTTCTTTGACTTTTTTTCAAATTTTTCTATGGCTTCTACCACTTCGACATTTTCTTCGATTTTTTTCTATGGCTTCTGCCTCTTCGACTTCTACTTCTTGGACTTTTTCTATGGCTTCTGCCTCTTCGACTTCTACTTCTTAGACTTTTTCCATGGCTTCTGTCTCTTCGACTTTTTCTTCGACTCTTTCTATGTCTTCTGCCTCTTCGACTTTTACTTCGATTTTTTTTCTATGGCTTCTGCCTCTTCGACTTCTACTTCTTCGACTTTTTCTATGGCGTCTGCCTCTTCGACTTTTTCTTTGATTTTTTTCTATGGCTTCTGCCCTTTCGACTTTTTCTTCGACTTCTACTTCTTCGACTTTTTCCTATGGCTTCGGCCTCTTCGACTTCTGCTTCTTCGACTTTTTCTATGACTTCTACATCTTCGACTTTTTCTTCGACTTCTACATCTTCGACTTTTTCCTGTGGCTTCTGCCTCTTCGACTTTTTCTTCGACTTCTGCTTCTTCAACTTTTTCCATGGCTTCTGCCTCTTCGACTTTTTCTTCGACTTCTACTTCTTCGACTTTTTCCATGGTTCCTGCCTCTTCGACTTTTTCTTCGACTTCTACTTCTTCGACTTTTTGTATGACTTCTGCATCTTTGTCTTTTTCTTCACCTTCTACTTCTTAGACTATATCCATGGCTTCTACCTCTTCGACTTTTTCTTCGACTTCTACTTCTTTGACTTTTTTCATGGCTTCTGCCTCTTCGACTTCTACTTCTTCGACTTTTTCCTATGACTTCTGCCTCTTCGACTTTTTCTTAGATTTTTTTCTATGGCTTCTGCCTCTTCGACTTCGACTTCTTCGACTTTTTCTTTGCCTTCTGCCTGTTCGACTTTTACTTCGAAATTTTTCTGTGGCTTCTGCCTTTTCAACTTTTTCTTTGACTTCTACTTCTTCGACTTTTTCCATGGTTCCTGCCTCTTCGACTTTTTCTTCGACTTCTACTTCTTCGACTTTTTGTATGACTTCTGCATCTTTGTCTTTTTCTTCACCTTCTACTTCTTAGACTATATCCATGGCTTCTACCTCTTCGACTTTTTCTTCGACTTCTACTTCTTTGACTTTTTTCATGGCTTCTGCCTCTTCGACTTCTACTTCTTCGACTTTTTCCTATGACTTCTGCCTCTTCGACTTTTTCTTAGATTTTTTTCTATGGCTTCTGCCTTCGACTTTTCTTCGACTCGACTTCTTCGACTTTTCTTTGCCTTCGCCGTTCGACTTTTTCTTCGACTTCTGCTTCTTCGACTTTTTCTACGACTGCTTCTATGGCTTCTGCCTCTTCGACTTCTACTTCTTCGACTTTTTCTGCGAATTCTACTTCTTCGACTTTTTTTTTCAAATTTTTCTATGGCTTCTGCCTCTTCGACTTTTTCTTCGAATTCTACTTCTTCGAAGTTTTCTGTGGCTTCTGCCCCTTCGACTTTTTCTTCGTCTTCAACTTTTTCTATGGCCTCTGCCTCTACGACTTTTTTTTCGAATTTTTCTATAACTTCTGCATCTTCGACTTTTTCTTCGACTTTGATTTCTAGTTCTTCGACTTTTTCTATGGCTTCTGCCTCTTCGACTTTTTCTTCGACTTCTACTTCTTAGACTTTTTCCATGGCTTCTGCCTCTTCGACTTTTTCTTCGACTTCTACTTCTTTGACTTTTTCAATGGCTTCTGCTTCTTCAACTTTTTTTCGAATTTTTCTATGGCTTCTGCCTCTTCTACTTTTTCTTCCACTTCTACTTCTTCGACTTTTTCTATGGCTTCTGCCTCTTCGACTTTTACTTCGATTTTTTTGTATGGCTTCTGCCTCTTCAACTTTTTCTATGGCCTCTGCCTCTTCGACTTTTTTTTCGAATTTTTCTATAACTTCTGCATCTTCGACTATTTCTTCGACTTCGACTTCTAGTTCTTCGACTTTTTCTATGGCTTCAGCCTCTTCGACTTTTTCCTCAATTTTTTTCTATGGCTTCTGCCTCTTCGACTTTTTCTTCGACTTCTATTTCTTCGACTTTTTCCATGGCTTCGACCTCTTCGACTTTTTCTTCGACTTCTACTTCTTAGACTATATCCATGGCTTCTGCCTCTTCGACTTTTTCTTAGATTTTTTTCTATGGCTTCTGCCTCTTCGACTTTTTCTTCGACTTCGGCTTCTTCGACTTTTTCTTAGCCTTCTGCCTGTTCGACTTTTACTTCGAAATTTTTCTATGGCTTCTGCCTTTTCAACTTTTTCTTTGACTTCTACTTCTTCGACTTTTTCCATGGCTTCTGCCTCTTCGACTTTTTCTTCGACTTCTGCTTCTTCGACTTTTTCTTCGACTGCTTCTATGGCTTCTGCCTCTTCGACTTTTTCTGCGAATTCTACTTCTTCGACTTTTTTTTTTCAAATTGTTCTATGGCTTTTGCCTCTTCGACTTTTTCTTCGAATTCTACTTCTTCGACGTTTTCTGTGGCTTCTGCCCCTTCGACTTTTTCTTCGTCTTCAACTTTTTCTATGGCCTCTGCCTCTACGACTTTTTTTTCGAATTTTTCTATAACTTCTGCATCTTCGACTTTTTCTTCGACTTTGATTTCTAGTTCTTCGACTTTTTCTATGGCTTCTGCCTCTTCGACTTTTTCTTCGACTTCTACTTCTTAGACTTTATCCATGGCTTCTACCTCTTCGACTTTTTCTTCGACTTCTACTTCTTTGACTTTTTTCATGGCTTCTGCCTCTTCGACTTCTGCTTCTTCGACTCTTTCCTATGACTTCTGCCTCTTCGAATTTTCTTAGAATTTTTTCTATTGCTTCTGCCTCTTCGACTTTTTCTTCGACTTCGACTTCTACTTCTTCGACTTTTTCTTTGCCTTCTGCCTCTTCGGCTTTTTCTATGACTTCTACATCTTCGACTTTTTCTTCGACTTCTACTTAGACTTTTTCCTATGGCTTCTGCCTCTTCGACTTCTGCTTCTTCAAATTTTTCCATGGCTTCTGCCTCTTCGACTTTTTCTTCGATTTTTTTCTATGGCTTCTGCTTGTTTGACTTCTACTTGTTCGACTTTTTCTATGGCTTCTGCCTCTTCGACTTCTACTTCTTAGACTTTTTCCATGGCTTCTGTCTCTTTGACTTCTCCTTCTTAGACTTTTTCTATGGCTTCTGTCTCTTCAACTTTTTCTTCGACTTTTTCTATGGCTTCTGCCTCTTCGACTTCTACTTCTTCGACTTTTTCTATGGCTTCTGTCTCTTCGACTTTTTTTCAAATTTTTCTATGGCTTCTACCACTTCGACATTTTCTTCGATTTTTTTCTATGGCTTCTGCCTCTTCGACTTCTACTTCTTGGACTTTTTCTATGGCTTCTGCCTCTTCGACTTCTACTTCTTAGACTTTTTCCATGGCTTCTGTCTCTTCGACTTTTTTTCAAATTTTTCTATGGCTTCTACCACTTCGACATTTTCTTCGATTTATTTCTATGGCTTCTGCCTCTTCGACTTCTACTTCTTGGACTTTTTCTATGGCTTCTGCCTCTTCGGCTTCTACTTCTTAGACTTTTTCCATGGCTTCTGTCTCTTCGACTTTTTCTTCGACTCTTTCTATGGCTTCTGCCTCTTCGACTTTTTCTTCGACTTCTACTTCTTAGACTTTTTCCATGGCTTCTGTCTCTTCGACTTTTTCTTCGACTCTTTCTATGGCTTCTGCCTCTTTGACCTTTACTTCGATTTTTTTTCTATGGCTTCTGCCTCTTCGACGACTTATGCTTTTTGTATGGCTTCTGCCTCTTCAACTTTTTCTTCGACTTCTACTTCTTTGACTTTTTTCTATGGCTTCTGCCTCTTCGACGACTTATGCTTTTTGCATGGCTTCTGCCTCTTCGACTTTTTCTTCGACTCTTTCTATGGCTTCTGCCTCTTCGACTTTTACTTCAATTTTTTTCTATGGCTTCTGCCTCTTCGAATTCTACTTCTTCGACTTTTTTTATGGCTTCTGTCTCTTCGACTTTTTCTTCAACTTCTACTTTTTCGACTTTTTCTATGGCTTCTACCTCTTCGACTTTTTTAAAAAAATGTTCTATTGCTTCTGCCTCTTCGACTTTTTCTTGAATTTTTTTCTATGGCTTCTGCCTCTTCGACTTTTTCTTCAACTTCTACTTCTTCGACTTTTTCTTCGACTTCTACTTCGGCTTCTACGTCTTCGACTTTTTCTATGGCTTCTGCCTCTTCGACTTCTTCTTAGACTTTTTCCATGGCTTCTGCTTCTTCGACTTTTTCTTCTACTGTTTCTATGGCTTCTGCCTCTTCGACTTTTACTTCAAATTTTTTCTATGGCTTCTGCCTCTTCGTCTTTTTTTTTTTTTTTCTATGGCTTCTGCCTCTTCGACTTTTTCTTCGACTTCTACTTCTTTGACTTTTTCTATGGCCTCTGCTTGTTCGACTTTTAGTTCGTTTTTTTTCTATGGCTTCTGCCTCTTCGACTTCTACTTCTTAGACTTTTTCCATGGCTTCTGTCTCTTTGACTTCTCTTTCTTAGACTTTTTCTATGGCTTCTGTCTCTTCAACTTTTTCTTCGACTTTTTCTATGGCTTCTGCCTCTTCGACTTCTACTTCTTCGACTTTTTCTATGGCTTCTGTCTCTTCGACTTTTTTTCAAATTTTTCTATGGCTTCTACCACTTCGACATTTTCTTCGATTTTTTTCTATGGCTTCTGCCTCTTCGACTTCTACTTCTTGGACTTTTTCTATGGCTTCTGCCTCTTCGACTTCTACTTCTTAGACTTTTTCCATGGCTTCTGTCTCTTCGACTTTTTTTCAAATTTTTCTATGGCTTCTACCACTTCGACATTTTCTTCGATTTATTTCTATGGCTTCTGCCTCTTCGACTTCTACTTCTTGGACTTTTTCTATGGCTTCTGCCTCTTCGGCTTCTACTTCTTAGACTTTTTCCATGGCTTCTGTCTCTTCGACTTTTTCTTCGACTCTTTCTATGGCTTCTGCCTCTTCGACTTTTTATTCGATTTTTTTCTATGGCTTCTGCCTCTTCGACTTTTTCTTTGACTTCTACTTCTTAGACTTTTTCCATGGCTTCTGTCTCTTCGACTTTTTCTTCGACTCTTTCTATGGCTTCTGCCTCTTTGACCTTTACTTCGATTTTTTTTCTATGGCTTCTGCCTCTTCGACGACTTATGCTTTTTGCATGGCTTCTGCCTCTTCAACTTTTTCTTCGACTTCTACTTCTTTGACTTTTTTCTATGGCTTCTGCCTCTTCGACGACTTATGCTTTTTGCATGGCTTCTGCCTCTTCGACTTTTTCTTCGACTCTTTCTATGGCTTCTGCCTCTTCGACTTTTACTTCAATTTTTTTCTATGGCTTCTGCCTCTTCGAATTCTACTTCTTCGACTTTTTCTATGGCTTCTGTCTCTTCGACTTTTTCTTCAACTTCTACTTTTTCGACTTTTTCTATGGCTTCTACCTCTTCGACTTTTTAAAAAAAATGTTCTATTGCTTCTGCCTCTTCGACTTTTTCTTGAATTTTTTTCTATGGCTTCTGCCTCTTCGACTTTTTCTTCAACTTCTACTTCTTCGACTTTTTCTTCGACTTCTACTTCGGCTTCTACGTCTTCGACTTTTTCTATGGCTTCTGCCTCTTCGACTTCTTCTTAGACTTTTTCCATGGCTTCTGCTTCTTCGACTTTTTCTTCTACTGTTTCTATGGCTTCTGCCTCTTCGACTTTTACTTCAAATTTTTTCTATGGCTTCTGCCTCTTCGTCTTTTTTTTTTTTTTTCTATGGCTTCTGCCTCTTCGACTTTTTCTTCGACTTCTACTTCTTTGACTTTTTCTATGGCCTCTGCTTGTTCGACTTTTAGTTCGTTTTTTTTCTATGGCTTCTGCCTCTTCGACTTTTTCTTCGACTTCTACTTCTTTGAGTTTTTCTATGGCTTCTGCCTCTTCGAGTTTTTCTTCGATTTCTTTGTCTTCGACTTTTTCTATGGCCTCTGCCTCTTCGACTTTTTTTTGAATTTTTCTATAATTTCTGCATCTTCGACTTTTTCTTCGACTTCGACTTCTAGTTCTCCGACTTTTTCCATGGGTTCTGCCTCTTCGACTTTTTCCTCAATTTTTTTCTGTGGCTTCTGCCTCGTCGACTTCTACTAATTCGAGTTTTTTCTATGGCTTCTGCCTTTTCGACTTCTACTTCTTTGAGTTTTTATATGGCTTCTGCCTCTTCGACTTCTACTAATTCGAGTTTTTATATGGCTTCTGCCTCTTCAAGTTTTTCTTCGATTTTTTTCTATGGCTTCTGCCTCTTCGACTTTTTCTTCGACTTCTACTTCTTCGACTTTTTTTATGGCTTCTGCCTGTTCGACTTTTACTTCGATTTTTTTCTATGGCTTCTGCCTCTTCAACTTTTTCTTCGACTTCTACTTCTTTGACTTTTTCTATGGCTTCTGCCCATTCGACTTTTTCTTCGACTTCTTTGTCTTCGACTTTTTCTATGGCCTCTGCCTCTTCGACTTTTTTTTCGAATTCTTCTATAACCTTTTGCATCTTCGACTTTTTCTTCGACTTCGACTTCTAGTTCTTCGACTTTTTCTATGGCTTCTGCCTCTTCGACTTTTTCCTCAATCTTTTTCTGTGGCTTCTGCCTCTTCGACTTCTACTAATTCGAGTTTTTTCTATGGCTTCTGCCTTTTCGACTGCTACTTCTTTGAGTTTTTATATGGCTTCTGCCTCTTCGAGTTTTTCTTCGATTTTTTTCTATGGCTTCTGCCGCTTCTACTTTTTCTTCGACTTCTACTTCTTCGACTTTTTCTATGGCTTCTGTCTCTTCGACTTTTAGTTAGACTTTTTCTATGGCTTCTACTTCTTCGACTTTTTCCTATCACTTCTGCCTCTTCGAGTTTTTCTTTGATTTTTTTCTATGGCTTCTGCCTCTTCGACTTTTTCCTCAAGTTTTTTTCTGTGGCTTCTGCCTCTTCGACTTCTACTAATTCGAGTTTTTTCTATGGCTTCTGCCTTTTCGACTTCTACTTCTTTGAGTTTTTATATGGCTTCTGCCTCTTCGAGTTTTTCTTCGATTTTTTTCTATGGCTTCTGCCGCTTCTACTTTTTCTTCGACTTCTACTTCTTCGACTTTTTCTATGGCTTCTGCCGGTTCGACTTTTACTTAGACTTTTTATATGGCTTCTACTTCTTCGACTTTTTCCTATGACTTCTGCCTCTTCGACTTTTTCTTTGATTTTTTTCTATGGCTTCTGCCTCTTCGACTTTTTCTTTGATTTTTTTCTATGGCTTCTGCCTCTTCGACTTTTTCTTCGACTTCTACTTCTTCGACTTTTTCTATGGCTTCTGCCTGTTCGACTTTTACTTCGATTTTTTTCTATGGCTTCTGCCTCTTCGACTTTTTCTTCAGCTTCTACTTCTTCGACATTTTCTATGGCTTCTGCCCCTTCGACTTTTTCTTCGACTTCTTCGTCTTCGACTTTTTCTATGGCCTCTGCCTTTTGGACTTTTTTTTCGAATTTTTCTATAACTTCTGCATGTTCGACTTTTTCTTCGACTTCTAGTTCTTCGACTTTTTCTATGGCTTCTGGCTCTTCGACTTTTTCCTCAATTTTTTTCTGTGGCTTCTGCCTCTTCGACTTCTACTAATTCGAGTTTTTTCTATGGCTTCTGCCTTTTCGACTTCTACTTCTTTGAGTTTTTCTATGGCTTCTGCCTCTTCGAGTTTTTCTTCGACTTCTTTGTCTTCGACTTTTTCTATGGCCTCTGCCTCTTCTACTTTTTTTTCGGATTTTTCTATAACTTCTGCATCTTCGACTTTTTCTTCGACTTTAACTTCTAGTTCTTCGATTTTTTTCTATGGCTTCTGCCTCTTCGACTTTTTCTTCGACTTCTACTTCTTCGACTTTTTCTATGGCTTCTGCCCCTTCGACTTTTTCTTCGACTTCTTCGTCTTCGACTTTTTCTATGGCTTCTGCCCCTTCGACTTTTTCTTCGACTTCTTCGTCTTCGACTTTTTCTATGGCCTCTGCCTCTTCGACTTTTTCCTCAATTTTTTTCTGTGGCTTCTGCCTCTTCGACTTCTACTAATTCGAGTTTTTTCTATGGCTTCTGCCTTTTCGACTTCTACTTCTTTGAGTTTTTATATGGCTTCTGCTTCTTCGAGTTTTTCTTCGATTTTTTTCTATGGCTTCTGCCGCTTCTACTTTTTCTTCGACTTCTTCGTCTTCGACTTTTTCTATGGCCTCTGCCTCTTCGACTTTTTCCTCAATTTTTTTCTGTGGCTTCTGCCTCTTCGACTTCTACTTCTTTGAGTTTTTCTATGGCTTCTGCCTCTTCGAGTTTTTCTTCGATTTCTTTGTCTTCGACTTTTTCTATGGCCTCAGCCTCTTCGACTTTTTTTTCGAATTTTTCTATAATTTCTGCATCTTCGACTTTTTCTTCGACTTCGACTTCTAGTTCTCCGACTTTTTCTATGGCTTCTGCCTCTTCGACTTTTTCCTCAATTTTTTTCTGTGGCTTCTGCCTCGTCGACTTCTACTAATTCGAGTTTTTTCTATGGCTTCTGCCTTTTCGACTTCTACTTCTTTGAGTTTTTCTATGGCTTCTGCCTCTTCGAGTTTTTCTTCGATTTCTTTGTCTTCGACTTTTTCTATGGCCTCTGCCTCTTCAACTTTTTTTTCGAATTTTTCTATAATTTCTGCATCTTCGACTTTTTCTTCGACTTCGACTTCTAGTTCTCCGACTTTTTCTATGGCTTCTGCCTCTTCGACTTTTTCCTCAATTTTTTTCTGTGGCTTCTGCCTCGTCGACTTCTACTAATTCGAGTTTTTTCTATGGCTTCTGCCTTTTCGACTTCTACTTCTTTGAGTTTTTATATGGCTTCTGCCTCTTTGACTTTTTCCTCAATTTTTTTCTGTGGCTTCTGCCTCTTCGACTTCTACTAATTCGAGTTTTTATATGGCTTCTGCCTCTTCGAGTTTTTCTTCGATTTTTTTCTATGGCTTCTGCCTCTTCGACTTTTTCTTCGACTTCTGCTTCTTCGACTTTTTTTATGGCTTCTGCCTGTTCGACTTTTACTTTGATTTTTTTCTATGGCTTCTGCCTCTTCAACTTTTTCTTCGACTTCTACTTCTTTGACTTTTTCTATGGCTTCTGCCCATTCGACTTTTTCTTCGACTTCTTTGTCTTCGACTTTTTCTATGGCCTCTGCCTCTTCGACTTTTTTTTCGAATTCTTCTATAACTTCTGCATCTTCGACTTTTTCTTCGACTTCGACTTCTAGTTCTTCGACTTTTTCTATGGCTTCTGCCTCTTCGACTTTTTCCTCAATTTTTTTCTGTGGCTTCTGCCTCTTCGACTTCTACTAATTCGAGTTTTTTTATGGCTTCTGCCTGTTCGACTTTTACTTCGATTTTTTTCTATGGCTTCTGCCTCTTCAACTTTTTCTTCGACTTCTACTTCTTTGACTTTTTCTATGGCTTCTGCCCATTCAACTTTTTCTTCGACTTCTTTGTCTTCGACTTTTTCTATGGCCTCTGCCTCTTCGACTTTTTTTTCAAATTCTTCTATAACCTTTTGCATCTTCGACTTTTTCTTCGACTTCGACTTCTAGTTCTTCGACTTTTTCTATGGCTTCTGCCTCTTCGACTTTTTCCTCAATCTTTTTCTGTGGCTTCTGCCTCTTCGACTTCTACTAATTCGAGTTTTTTCTATGGCTTCTGCCTTTTCGACTGCTACTTCTTTGAGTTTTTATATGGCTTCTGCCTCTTCGAGTTTTTCTTCGATTTTTTTCTATGGCTTCTGCCGCTTCTACTTTTTCTTCGACTTCTACTTCTTCGACTTTTTCTATGGCTTCTGTCTCTTCGACTTTTAGTTAGACTTTTTCTATGGCTTCTACTTCTTCGACTTTTTCCTATCACTTCTGCCTCTTCGAGTTTTTCTTTGATTTTTTTCTATGGCTTCTGCCTCTTCGACTTTTTCCTCAAGTTTTTTTCTGTGGCTTCTGCCTCTTCGACTTCTACTAATTCGAGTTTTTTCTATGGCTTCTGCCTTTTCGACTTCTACTTCTTTGAGTTTTTATATGGCTTCTGCCTCTTCGAGTTTTTCTTCGATTTTTTTCTATGGCTTCTGCCGCTTCTACTTTTTCTTCGACTTCTACTTCTTCGACTTTTTCTATGGCTTCTGCCGGTTCGACTTTTACTTAGACTTTTTATATGGCTTCTACTTCTTCGACTTTTTCCTATGACTTCTGCCTCTTCGACTTTTTCTTTGATTTTTTTCTATGGCTTCTGCCTCTTCGACTTTTTCTTTGATTTTTTTCTATGGCTTCTGCCTCTTCGACTTTTTCTTCGACTTCTACTTCTTCGACTTTTTCTATGGCTTCTGCCTGTTCGACTTTTACTTCGATTTTTTTCTATTGCTTCTGCCTCTTCGACTTTTTCTTCAACTTCTACTTCTTCGACATTTTCTATGGCTTCTGCCCCTTCGACTTTTTCTTCGACTTCTTCGTCTTCGACTTTTTCTATGGCCTCTGCCTTTTGGACTTTTTTTTCGAATTTTTCTATAACTTCTGCATGTTCGACTTTTTCTTCGACTTCTAGTTCTTCGACTTTTTCTATGGCTTCTGGCTCTTCGACTTTTTCCTCAATTTTTTTCTGTGGCTTCTGCCTCTTCGACTTCTACTAATTCGAGTTTTTTCTATGGCTTCTGCCTTTTCGACTTCTACTTCTTTGAGTTTTTCTATGGCTTCTGCCTCTTCGAGTTTTTCTTCGACTTCTTTGTCTTCGACTTTTTCTATGGCCTCTGCCTCTTCTACTTTTTTTTCGAATTTTTCTATAACCTCTGCATCTTCGACTTTTTCTTCGACTTTAACTTCTAGTTCTTCGATTTTTTTCTATGGCTTCTGCCTCTTCGACTTTTTCTTCGACTTCTACTTCTTCGACTTTTTCTATGGCTTCTGCCCCTTCGACTTTTTCTTCGACTTCTTCGTCTTCGACTTTTTCTATGGCTTCTGCCCCTTCGACTTTTTCTTCGACTTCTTCGTCTTCGACTTTTTCTATGGCCTCTGCCTCTTCGACTTTTTCCTCAATTTTTTTCTGTGGCTTCTGCCTCTTCGACTTCTACTAATTCGAGTTTTTTCTATGGCTTCTGCCTTTTCGACTTCTACTTCTTTGAGTTTTTATATGGCTTCTGCTTCTTCGAGTTTTTCTTCGATTTTTTTCTATGGCTTCTGCCGCTTCTACTTTTTCTTCGACTTCTTCGTCTTCGACTTTTTCTATGGCCTCTGCCTCTTCGACTTTTTCCTCAATTTTTTTCTGTGGCTTCTGCCTCTTCGACTTCTACTAATTCGAGTTTTTTCTATGGCTTCTGCCTTTTCGACTTCTACTTCTTTGAGTTTTTCTATGGCTTCTGCCTCTTCGAGTTTTTCTTCGATTTCTTTGTCTTCGACTTTTTCTATGGCCTCAGCCTCTTCGACTTTTTTTTCGAATTTTTCTATAATTTCTGCATCTTCGACTTTTTCTTCGACTTCGACTTCTAGTTCTCCGACTTTTTCTATGGCTTCTGCCTCTTCGACTTTTTCCTCAATTTTTTTCTGTGGCTTCTGCCTCGTCGACTTCTACTAATTCGAGTTTTTTCTATGGCTTCTGCCTTTTCGACTTCTACTTCTTTGAGTTTTTCTATGGCTTCTGCCTCTTCGAGTTTTTCTTCGATTTCTTTGTCTTCGACTTTTTCTATGGCCTCTGCCTCTTCGACTTTTTTTTCGAATTTTTCTATAATTTCTGCATCTTCGACTTTTTCTTTGACTTCGACTTCTAGTTCTCCGACTTTTTCTATGGCTTCTGCCTCTTCGACTTTTTCCTCAATTTTTTTCTGTGGCTTCTGCCTCGTCGACTTCTACTAATTCGAGTTTTTTCTATGGCTTCTGCCTTTTCGACTTCTACTTCTTTGAGTTTTTCTATGGCTTCTGCCTCTTCGAGTTTTTCTTCGATTTCTTTGTCTTCGACTTTTTCTATGGCCTCTGCCTCTTCGACTTTTTTTTCGAATTTTTCTATAATTTCTGCATCTTCGACTTTTTCTTTGACTTCGACTTCTAGTTCTCCGACTTTTTCTATGGCTTCTGCCTCTTCGACTTTTTCCTCAATTTTTTTCTGTGGCTTCTGCCTCGTCGACTTCTACTAATTCGAGTTTTTTCTATGGCTTCTGCCTTTTCGACTTCTACTTCTTTGAGTTTTTATATGGCTTCTGCCTCTTTGACTTTTTCCTCAATTTTTTTCTGTGGCTTCTGCCTCTTCGACTTCTACTAATTCAAGTTTTTATATGGCTTCTGCCTCTTCGAGTTTTTCTTCGATTTTTTTCTATGGCTTCTGCCTCTTCGACTTTTTCTTCGACTTCTGCTTCTTCGACTTTTTTTATGGCTTCTGCCTGTTCGACTTTTACTTCGATTTTTTTCTATGGCTTCTGCCTCTTCAAGTTTTTCTTCGACTTCTACTTCTTTGACTTTTTCTATGGCTTCTGCCCATTCGACTTTTTCTTCGACTTCTTTGTCTTCGACTTTTTCTATGGCCTCTGCCTCTTCGACTTTTTTTTCGAATTCTTCTATAACTTCTGCATCTTCGACTTTTTCTTCGACTTCGACTTCTAGTTCTTCGACTTTTTCTATGGCTTCTGCCTCTTCGACTTTTTCCTCAATTTTTTTCTGTGGCTTCTGCCTCTTCGACTTCTACTAATTCGAGTTTTTTCTATGGCTTCTGCCTTTTCGACTTCTACTTCTTTGAGTTTTTATATGGCTTCTGCCTCTTCGAGTTTTTCTTCGATTTTTTTCTATGGCTTCTGCCTGTTCGACTTTTACTTCGATTTTTTTCTATGGCTTCTGCCTCTTCGACTTTTTCTTCGACTTCTACTTCTTCGACTTTTTCTATGGCTTCTGCCCCTTCGACTTTTTCTTCGACTTCTTCGTCTTCGACTTTTTCTATGGCCTCTGCCTCTTCGACTTTTTCCTCAATTTTTTTCTGTGGCTTCTGCCTCTTCGACTTCTACTAATTCGAGTTTTTTCTATGGCTTCTGCCTTTTCGACTTCTACTTCTTTGAGTTTTTATATGGCTTCTGCCTCTTCGAGTTTTTCTTCGATTTTTTTCTATGGCTTCTGCCGCTTCTACTTTTTCTTCGACTTCTACTTCTTCGACTTTTTCTATGGCTTCTGCCGGTTCGACTTTTACTTAGACTTTTTATATGGCTTCTACTTCTTCGACTTTTTCCTATGACTTCTGCCTCTTCGACTTTTTCTTTGATTTTTTTCTATGGCTTCTGCCTCTTCGACTTTTTCTTTGATTTTTTTCTATGGCTTCTGCCTCTTCGACTTTTTCTTCGACTTCTACTTCTTCGACTTTTTCTATGGCTTCTGCCTGTTCGACTTTTACTTCGATTTTTTTCTATGGCTTCTGCCTCTTCGACTTTTTCTTCGACTTCTACTTCTTTGACTTTTTCTATGGCTTCTGCCCCTTCGACTTTTTCTTCGACTTCTTCGTCTTCGACTTTTTCTATGGCCTCTGCCTCTTCGACTTTTTCCTCAATTTTTTTCTGTGGCTTCTGCCTCTTCGACTTCTACTAATTCGAGTTTTTTCTATGGCTTCTGCCTTTTCGACTTCTACTTCTTTGAGTTTTTATATGGCTTCTGCTTCTTCGAGTTTTTCTTCGATTTTTTTCTATGGCTTCTGCCGCTTCTACTTTTTCTTCGACTTCTTCGTCTACGACTTTTTCTATGGCCTCTGCCTCTTCGACTTTTTCCTCAATTTTTTTCTGTGGCTTCTGCCTCTTCGACTTCTACTAATTCGAGTTTTTTCTATGGCTTCTGCCTTTTCGACTTCTACTTCTTTGAGTTTTTCTATGGCTTCTGCCTCTTCGAGTTTTTCTTCGATTTCTTTGTCTTCGACTTTTTCTATGGCCTCAGCCTCTTCGACTTTTTTTTCGAATTTTTCTATAATTTCTGCATCTTCGACTTTTTCTT
Organism: Cirrhinus mrigala; assembly: GCA_036247105.1. NCBI lineage: Eukaryota > Metazoa > Chordata > Actinopteri > Cypriniformes > Cyprinidae > Cirrhinus > Cirrhinus mrigala. Next base: position 493,891 of record JAMKFB010000304.1, read on the forward strand.
CGACTTCGACTTCTAGTTCTCCGACTTTTTCTATGGCTTCTGCCTCTTCGACTTTTTCCTCAATTTTTTTCTGTGGCTTCTGCCTCGTCGACTTCTACTAATTCGAGTTTTTTCTATGGCTTCTGCCTTTTCGACTTCTACTTCTTTGAGTTTTTATATGGCTTCTGCCTCTTTGACTTTTTCCTCAATTTTTTTCTGTGGCTTCTGCCTCTTCGACTTCTACTAATTCGAGTTTTTATATGGCTTCTGCCTCTTCGAGTTTTTCTTCGATTTTTTTCTATGGCTTCTGCCTCTTCGACTTTTTCTTCGACTTCTGCTTCTTCGACTTTTTTTATGGCTTCTGCCTGTTCGACTTTTACTTCGATTTTTTTCTATGGCTTCTGCCTCTTCAACTTTTTCTTCGACTTCTACTTCTTTGACTTTTTCTATGGCTTCTGCCCATTCGACTTTTTCTTCGACTTCTTTGTCTTCGACTTTTTCTATGGCCTCTGCCTCTTCGACTTTTTTTTTGAATTCTTCTATAACTTCTGCATCTTCGACTTTTTCTTCGACTTCGACTTCTAGTTCTTCGACTTTTTCTATGGCTTCTGCCTCTTCGACTTTTTCCTCAATTTTTTTCTGTGGCTTCTGCCTCTTCGACTTCTACTAATTCGAGTTTTTTCTATGGCTTCTGCCTTTTCGACTTCTACTTCTTTGAGTTTTTATATGGCTTCTGCCTCTTCGAGTTTTTCTTCGATTTTTTTCTATGGCTTCTGCCTGTTCGACTTTTACTTCGATTTTTTTCTATGGCTTCTGCCTCTTCGACTTTTTCTTCGACTTCTACTTCTTCGACTTTTTCTATGGCTTCTGCCCCTTCGACTTTTTCTTCGACTTCTTCGTCTTCGACTTTTTCTATGGCCTCTGCCTCTTCGACTTTTTCCTCAATTTTTTTCTGTGGCTTCTGCCTCTTCGACTTCTACTAATTCGAGTTTTTTCTATGGCTTCTGCCTTTTCGACTTCTACTTCTTTGAGTTTTTATATGGCTTCTGCCTCTTCGAGTTTTTCTTCGATTTTTTTCTATGGCTTCTGCCGCTTCTACTTTTTCTTCGACTTCTACTTCTTCGACTTTTTCTATGGCTTCTGCCGGTTCGACTTTTACTTAGACTTTTTATATGGCTTCTACTTCTTCGACTTTTTCCTATGACTTCTGCCTCTTCGACTTTTTCTTTGATTTTTTTCTATGGCTTCTGCCTCTTCGACTTTTTCTTTGATTTTTTTCTATGGCTTCTGCCTCTTCGACTTTTTCTTCGACTTCTACTTCTTCGACTTTTTCTTTGGCTTCTGCCTGTTCGACTTTTACTTCGATTTTTTTCTATGGCTTCTGCCTCTTCGACTTTTTCTTCGACTTCTACTTCTTCGACTTTTTCTATGGCTTCTGCCCCTTCGACTTTTTCTTCGACTTCTTTGTCTTCGACTTTTTCTATGGCCTCTGCCTCTTCGACTTTTTCCTCAATTTTTTTCTGTGGCTTCTGCCTCTTCGACTTCTACTAATTCGAGTTTTTTCTATGGCTTCTGCCTTTTCGACTTCTACTTCTTTGAGTTTTTATATGGCTTCTGCTTCTTCGAGTTTTTCTTCGATTTTTTTCTATGGCTTCTGCCGCTTCTACTTTTTCTTCGACTTCTTCGTCTACGACTTTTTCTATGGCCTCTGCCTCTTCGACTTTTTCCTCAATTTTTTTCTGTGGCTTCTGCCTCTTCGACTTCTACTAATTCGAGTTTTTTCTATGGCTTCTGCCTTTTCGACTTCTACTTCTTTGAGTTTTTCTATGGCTTCTGCCTCTTCGAGTTTTTCTTCGATTTCTTTGTCTTCGACTTTTTCTATGGCCTCAGCCTCTTCGACTTTTTTTTCGAATTTTTCTATAATTTCTGCATCTTCGACTTTTTCTTCGACTTCGACTTCTAGTTCTCCGACTTTTTCTATGGCTTCTGCCTCTTCGACTTTTTCCTCAATTTTTTTCTGTGGCTTCTGCCTCGTCGACTTCTACTAATTCGAGTTTTTTCTATGGCTTCTGCCTTTTCGACTTCTACTTCTTTGAGTTTTTATATGGCTTCTGCCTCTTTGACTTTTTCCTCAATTTTTTTCTGTGGCTTCTGCCTCTTCGACTTCTACTAATTCGAGTTTTTATATGGCTTCTGCCTCTTCGAGTTTTTCTTCGATTTTTTTCTATGGCTTCTGCCTCTTCGACTTTTTCTTCGACTTCTGCTTCTTCGAGTTTTTCTATGGCTTCTGCATCTTCGACTTTTTCTTCAACTTCTACTTCTTCGACTTTTTCTATGGCTTCTGCCTCTTCGACTTCTCCTTCTTAGACTTTTTCTATGGCTTCTGCCTCTTCGACTTCTCCTTCTTAGACTTTTTCTATGGCTTCTGTCTCTTCGACTTCTCCTTCTTAGACTTTTTCAATGGCTTCTGTCTCTTTGACTTCTACTTCTTCGACTTTTTCTATGCCGTCTGCCTCTTCGACTTTTTTTTTTTTTTTTTTTCATTTTTCTATGACTTCTCCATCTTTGACTTTTTCTTCGAATTCTACTTCTTCTACTTTTTCTTTGACTTCTGCTTCTTCGACTTTTTCTATGGCTTCTGCCGGTTCAACGTTTTCTTTGATTTTTTTCTATGGCATCTGCCTTTACGACTTCTACTTCTTCGAGTTTTTCTATGGATTCTGCATCTTCGACTTTTTCTTCAACTTCTACTTCTTCGACTGTTTCTATGGCTTCTGCCTCTTGGTCTTTTACTTCGATTTCTTTCTATGGCTTCTGCTTGTTTGACTTCTACTTGTTTGACTTTTTCTATTGCTTCTGCCTCTTCGACTTTTACTTCGATTTTTTTCTATGGCTTCTGCTTCTTCGACTTTTTCTTCGACTTCTACTTCTTCGACTTTTTCTATGGCTTCTGCTCCTTCGACTTTTTATTCGACTTCTTCGTCTTCGACTTTTTCTATGGCCTCTGCCTCTTCGACTTTTTTTTCTAATTTTTCTATAACTTCTGCATCTTCGACTTTTTCTTCGATTTCGACTTCTAGTTCTTCAAGTTGTTTCTATGGCTTCTGCCTTTTCGACTTCTACTTCTTTGAGTTTTTCTATGGCTTCTGCCTCTTCGACTTCTACTTCTTTGACTTTATCTGTGGCTTCTGCCGGTTCGACTTTTTCTTCGACTTCTACTTCTTCGACTTTTTCTTTTCAAATTTTTCTATGACTTATGCCTCTTCCACTTTTTCTTTGGTTTTTTTCTATGGCTTCTGCCTCTTCAACTTTTTCTTCGACTTCTACTTCTTCGACTTTTTCTATGGCTTCTGCCTCTTTGACTTTTTTTTCGATTTTTTTCTATGGCTTCTGCCTCTTCGACTTCTACTTCCACTTTTTCTATGGCTTTTGCCTCTTCGACTTGTTTTTTCTTTTCATTTTTCTGTGACTTCTGCATCTTTGAATTTTTCTTCGAATTCTACTTCTTCGACTTTTTCTATGGCTTCTGCTTCTTCGACTTTTTTTCGAATTGTTCTTTGGCTTCTGCCTCTTCGACATTTCCTTCGATTTTTTTCTATGGCTTCTGCCTCTTCGACTTCTCATTCTTAGACTTTTTCTATGGCTTCTGCCTCTTCGACTTTTTCTTCGACTTCTACTTCTTCGACTTTTTCCATGGCTTCTGTCTCTTCGACTTCTACTTCTTTGACTTTTTCTATGGCTTCTGCCTCTTCTACATTTTCTTCGATTTTTTTCTATGGCTTCTGCCTCTTCGACTTTTTCTTCGACTTCTACTTCTTTGACTTTTTTTTTTTTGAATTTTTCTATGACTTCTGCCTTTTCGACTTCTACTTCTTCGAGTTTTTTGTATGACTTCTGCCTTTTCGACTTCTACTTCTTCGAGTTTTTCTATGGCTTCTGCCTCTTCGACTTCTCCTTCTTAGACTTTTTCTATGGCTTCTGTCTCTTCGACTTCTCCTTCTTAGACTTTTTCTATGGCTTCTGTCTCTTCGACTTCTCCTTCTTAGACTTTTTCAATGGCTTCTGTCTCTTCGACTTTTTCTTCGACTTTTTCTATGGCTTCTGCCTCTTCGACTTCTGCATCTTCGACTTTTTCTTCGACTTCTACTTCTTCGACTTTTTCTTTTCTAATTTTTCTATGACTTCTGCATCTTCGACTTCTGCTTCTTCGACTTTTTCTATGGCTTCTGCCTCTTCGACTTTTTCTTCGACTTCTACTTCTTCGACTTTTTCTATGGATTCTGCCTCTTCGACTTCTACTTCTTCGACTTTTTCTTTTCGAATTTTTCTATGACTTCTGCATCTCCGACTTTTTCTTTGACTTCTGCTTCTTGGACTTTTTGTATGGCTTCTGCCTCTTCGACTTTTTCCTCGATTTTTTTCTATGGCTTCTGCCCTTTGAACTTTTTCTTCGACTTGTACTTCTTCGACTTTTTCTATGGCTTCTGCCTCTTTGACATTTTCTTCGATTTTTTTCTATGGCTTCTGCCTCTTCGACTTTTTCCTATGGCTTCTGCCTCTTTGACTTTTTCTTCGACTTCTACTTCTTCAAGTTTTTCTGTGGCTTCTACTTCTTCGACTTTTTCTATGGCCTCTGCCTCTTCGACTTCTACTACTTCAACTTTTTCTATGGCCTCTGCCTCTTCAAGTTTTTTTTTTTCAAATTTTTCTATAACTTCTTCATCTTCGACTTTTTTTCCGACTTCTACTTCTTCGACTTTTTCTATGGCTTCTGCCTCTTCGACTTCTACTTCTTCGACTTTTTCTATGCCTTCTACTTCTTCGACTTTTTCTATGGCTCCTGCCTCTTCGACATTTTCTTCGATTTTTTTCTATGGCTTCTGCCTCTTCGACATTTTCTTCGACTTCTACTTCTTCGACTTTTTCTATGGCTTCTGCCTCTTCTACATTTTCTTCGATGTTTTTCTATGGCTTCTGCCTCTTCGACTTTTTCTTTGACTTTTTCTATGGATTCTGCCCCTTCGACTTTTTTTTCGAATTTTTCTATAACTTCTGCATCTTCGACTTTTTCTTCGACTTCTAGTTCTTCCATTTTTTTTATGGCTTCTGCCTCTTCGACTTTTTCCTCAATTTTTTTCTGTGGTTTCTGCCTCTTCGACTTCTACTACTTCGAATTTTTTCTATGGCTTCTGCCTTTTCGACTTCTACTACTTCGAGTTTTTTCTATGGCTTCTGCTTCTTCGACTTTTTTTCGAATTTTTCTATGGCTTCTGCCTCTTCGACATTTTCTTCGATTTTTTTCTATGGCTTCTGCCTCTTCGACTTTTTGTTCGACTTCTACTTCTTCGACTTTTTCTGTGGCTTCTGCCTCTTCTACATTTTCTTCGATTTTTTTCTATTGCTTCTTCCTCTTCGACTTTTACTTCGATTTTTTTCCATGGCTTCTGCCTCTTCGACTTTTTCTTCGACTTCTACTTCTTCGACTTTTTCTATGGCTTCTGCTCCTTCGACTTTTTCTTCGACTTCTTCGTCTTCGACTTTTTCTATGGCCTCTGCCTCTTCGACTTTTTTTTCTAATTTTTCTATAACTTCTGCATCTTCGACTTTTTTTTCGACTTCTACTTCTTTGAGTTTTTCTATGGCTTCTGCCTCTTCGACTTTTTCTTCGACTTCTACTTCTTCGACTTTTTCTATGGCTTCTGCCTCTTCGACTTCTACTTAGACTTTTTCTATGGATTCTGCATCTTCGACTTTTTCTTCAACTTCTACTTCTTCGATTTTTTTCTATGGCTTCTGCTTGTTTGACTTCTACTTGTTTGACTTTTTCTATGGCTTCTGCCTCTTCGACTTTTTCTTCGATTTCGACTTCTTCGACTTTTTCCATGGCTTCTGTCTCTTCGAATTCTCTTTCTTAGACTTTTTCTATGGCTTCTGCCTCTTCGACTTCTACTTAGACTTTTTCTATGGCTTCTGCTTCTTCGACTTTTTTTTAAATTTTTCTATGGCTTCTACCACTTCGACATTTTTTTCTATGGCTTCTGCCTCTTCGACTTTTTCTTCGACTTCTACTTCTTTGACTTTTTCTATGGCTTCTGCTTCTTCGACTTTATTTCGACTTTTTCTATTGCTTCTGCCTCTTCGACTTTTACTTCGATTTTTTTCTATGGCTTCTGCCTCTTCGACTTTTTCTTCGACTTCTACTTCTTCGACTTTTCTATGGCTTCTGCTCCTTCGACTTTTTCTTCGACTTCTTCGTCTTCGACTTTTTCTATGGCCTCTGCCTCTTCGACTTTTTTTTCTAATTTTTCTATAACTTCTGCATCTTCGACTTTTTCTTCGATTTCGACTTCTAGTTCTTCAAGTTGTTTCTATGGCTTCTGCCTTTTCGACTTCTACTTCTTTGAGTTTTTCTATGGCTTCTGCCTCTTCGACTTCTACTTCTTTGACTTTATCTGTGGCTTCTGCCGGTTCGACTTTTTCTTCGACTTCTACTTCTTCGACTTTTTCTTTTCAAATTTTTCTATGACTTATGCCTCTTCCACTTTTTCTTTGGTTTTTTTCTATGGCTTCTGCCTCTTCAACTTTTTCTTCGACTTCTACTTCTTCGACTTTTTCTATGGCTTCTGCCTCTTTGACTTTTTTTTCGATTTTTTTCTATGGCTTCTCCCTCTTCGACTTTTACTTAGATTTTTTTCTATGGCTTCTGCCTCTTCGACTTCTACTTCCACTTTTTCTATGGCGTCTGCCTCTTCGACTTGTTTTTTCTTTTCATTTTTCTGTGACTTCTGCATCTTTGAATTTTTCTTCGAATTCTACTTCTTCGACTTTTTCTATGGCTTCTGCTTCTTCGACTTTTTTTCGAATTGTTCTTTGGCTTCTGCCTCTTCGACATTTCCTTCGATTTTTTTCTATGGCTTCTGCCTCTTCGACTTCTCCTTCTTAGACTTTTTCTATGGCTTCTGCCTCTTCGACTTTTTCTTCGACTTCTACTTCTTCGACTTTTTCCATGGCTTCTGTCTCTTCGACTTCTCCTTCTTAGACTTTTTCTATGGCTTCTGTCTCTTCGACTTTTTCTTCGACTGTTTCTATGGCTTCTGCCTCTTCGACTTTTACTTCGATTTTTTTCTATGGCTTCTGCCTCTTCGACTTCTACTTCTCCGACTTTTTCTATGGCTTCTGCCTCTTCGACTTCTGCATCTTCGACTTTTTCTTCGACTTCTACTTCTTCGACTTTTTCTTTTCTAATTTTTCTATGACTTCTGCATCTTCGACTTCTGCTTCTTCGACTTTTTCTATGGCTTCTGCCTCTTCGACTTTTTCTTCGACTTCTACTTCTTCGACTTTTTCTATGGATTCTGCCTCTTCGACTTCTACTTCTTCGACTTTTTCTTTTCGAATTTTTCTATGACTTCTGCATCTCCGACTTTTTCTTTGACTTCTGCTTCTTGGACTTTTTGTATGGCTTCTGCCTCTTCGACTTTTTCCTCGATTTTTTTCTATGGCTTCTGCCCTTTGGACTTTTTCTTCGACTTGTACTTCTTCGACTTTTTCTATGGCTTCTGCCTCTTTGACATTTTCTTCGATTTTTTTCTATGGCTTCTGCCTCTTCGACTTTTTCCTATGGCTTCTGCCTCTTTGACTTTTTCTTCGACTTCTACTTCTTCAAGTTTTTCTGTGGCTTCTACTTCTTCGACTTTTTCTATGGCCTCTGCCTCTTCGACTTCTACTACTTCAACTTTTTCTATGGCCTCTGCCTCTTCAAGTTTTTTTTTTTCAAATTTTTCTATAACTTCTTCATCTTCGACTTTTTTTCCGACTTCTACTTCTTCGACTTTTTCTATGGCTTCTGCCTCTTCGACTTCTACTTCTTCGACTTTTTCTATGGCTTCTACTTCTTCGACTTTTTCTATGGCTCCTGCCTCTTCGACATTTTCTTCGATTTTTTTCTATGGCTTCTGCCTCTTCGACATTTTCTTCGACTTCTACTTCTTCGACTTTTTCTATGGCTTCTGCCTCTTCTACATTTTCTTCGATGTTTTTCTATGGCTTCTGCCTCTTCGACTTTTTCTTCGACTTCTAGTTCTTCCATTTTTTTTATGGCTTCTGCCTCTTCGACTTTTTCCTCAATTTTTTTCTGTGGTTTCTGCCTCTTCGACTTCTACTACTTCGAATTTTTTCTATGGCTTCTGCCTTTTCGACTTCTACTACTTCGAGTTTTTTCTATGGCTTCTGCTTCTTCGACTTTTTTTTCGAATTTTTCTATGGCTTCTGCCTCTTCGACATTTTCTTCGATTTTTTTCTATGGCTTCTGCCTCTTCGACTTTTTGTTCGACTTCTACTTCTTCGACTTTTTCTGTGGCTTCTGCCTCTTCTACATTTTCTTCGATTTTTTTCTATTGCTTCTTCCTCTTCGACTTTTACTTCGATTTTTTTCCATGGCTTCTGCCTCTTCGACTTTTTATTCGACTTCTACTTCTTCGACTTTTTCTATGGCTTCTGCTCCTTCGACTTTTTCTTCGACTTCTTCGTCTTCGACTTTTTCTATGGCCTCTGCCTCTTCGACTTTTTTTTCTAATTTTTCTATAACTTCTGCATCTTCGACTTTTTTTTCGACTTCTACTTCTTCGACTTTTTCTATGGCTTCTGCCTCTTCGACTTTTTCTTCGACTTCTACTTCTTCGACTTTTTCTATGGCTTCTGCTCCTTCGACTTTTTCTTCGACTTATTCGTCTGCGACTTTTTCTATGGCCTCTGCCTCTTCGACTTTTTTTTCTAATTTTTCTATAACTTCTGCATCTTCGACTTTTTTTTCGACTTCTACTTCTTCGACTTTTTCTATGGCTTCTGCCTCTTCGACTTTTTCTTCGACTTCTACTTCTTCGACTTTTTCTATGGCTTCTGCCTCTTCGACTTCTACTTAGACTTTTTCTATGGATTCTGCATCTTCGACTTTTTCTTCAACTTCTACTTCTTCGATTTTTTTCTATGGCTTCTGCTTGTTTGACTTCTACTTGTTTGACTTTTTCTATGGCTTCTGCCTCTTCGACTTTTTCTTCGATTTCGACTTCTTCGACTTTTTCCATGGCTTCTGTCTCTTCGAATTCCCTTTCTTAGACTTTTTCTATGGCTTCTGCCTCTTCGACTTCTACTTAGACTTTTTCTATGGCTTCTGCTTCTTCGACTTTTTTTTAAATTTTTCTATGGCTTCTACCACTTCGACATTTTTTTCTATGGCTTCTGCCTCTTCGACTTTTTCTTCGACTTCTACTTCTTTGACTTTTTCTATGGCTTCTGCTTCTTCGACTTTATTTCGACTTTTTCTATTGCTTCTGCCTCTTCGACTTTTACTTCGATTTTTTTCTATGGCTTCTGCCTCTTCGACTTTTTCTTCGACTTCTACTTCTTCGACTTTTTCTATGGCTTCTGCTCCTTCGACTTTTTCTTCGACTTCTTCGTCTTCGACTTTTTATATGGCCTCTGCCTCTTCGACTTTTTTTTCTAATTTTTCTATAACTTCTGCATCTTCGACTTTTTCTTCGATTTCGACTTCTAGTTCTTCAAGTTGTTTCTATGGCTTCTGCCTTTTCGACTTCTACTTCTTTGAGTTTTTCTATGGCTTCTGCCGCTTCTACTTTTTCTTCGACTTCTACTTCTTCGACTTTTTCTATGGCTTCTGCCGGTTCGACTTTTACTTCGATTTTTTTCTATGGCTTCTGCCTCTTCGACTTTTTCTTCGACTTCTACTTCTTCGACTTTTTCTATGGCTTCTGCCTCTTCGACTTCTACTTAGACTTTTTCCATGGCTTCTGCTTCTTCGACTTTTTTTCGAATTTTTCTATGCCTTCTGTCTCTTCTACATTTTCTTCGATTTTTTTGTATGGCTTTTGCCTCTTCGACTTTTTCTTCGACTTCTACTTCTTCGACTTTTACTTTTCAAATTTTTCTATAACTTCTGCCTCTTCAACTTTTTCTTCGACTTCTACTTCTTCGACTTTTTCTATGGCTTCTGCCTCTTCAACTTTTTCTTCGACTTCTACTTCTTCGACTTTTTCTATGGCTTCTGCCTCTTCGACTTCTACTTCGACTTTTTCTATGGCTCCTGCTTCTTCGACTTTTTTTCGAATTTTTCTATGGCTTCTGCCTCTTCGACATTTTCTTCGATTTTTTTCTATGGCTTCTGCCTCTTCGACTTTTTCTTCGACTTCTACTTCTTTGACTTTTTCTATGGCTTCTGCTTCTTCGACTTTATTTCGACTTTTTCTATTGCTTCTGCCTCTTCGACTTTTACTTCGATTTTTTTCTATGGTTTCTGCCTCTTCGACTTTTTCTTCGACTTCTACTTCTTCGACTTTTTCTATGGCTTCTGCTCCTTCGACTTTTTCTTCGACTTCTTCGTCTTCGACTTTTTCTATGGCCTCTGCCTCTTCGACTTTTTTTTCTAATTTTTCTATAACTTCTGTATCTTCGACTTTTTCTTCGATTTCGACTTCTAGTTCTTCAAGTTGTTTCTATGGCTTCTGCCTTTTCGACTTCTACTTCTTTGAGTTTTTCTATGGCTTCTGCCTCTTCTAATTTTTCTTCGATTTTTTTCTATGGCTTCTGCCGCTTCTACTTTTTCTTCGACTTCTACTTCTTCGACTTTTTCTATGCCTTCTGCCGGTTCGACTTTTACTTCGATTTTTTTCTATGGCTTCTGCCTCTTCGACTTTTTCTTCGACTTCTACTTCTTTGACTTTTTCTATGGCTTCTGCCTCTTCTACATTTTCTTCGATTTTTTTCTATGGCTTCTGCCTCTTCGACTTTTTCTTCGACTTCTACTTCTTTGACTTTTTTTTTTTTAATTTTTCTATGGCTTCTGCCGGTTCAACGTTTTCTTTGATTTTTTTCTATGGCATCTGCCTTTTCGACTTCTACTTCTTTGAGTTTTTCTATGGCTTCTGCCTCTTCGACTTCTACTTCTTTGAGTTTTTCTATGGCTTCTGCCTCTTCGACTTTTTCTTCGACTTCTACTTCTTCGACATTTTCTATGGCTTCTGCCTCTTCGACTTCTACTTAGACTTTTTCTATGGCTTCTGCTTCTTCGACTTTTTTTTCAAATTTTTCTATGGCTTCTGCCTTTTCAACTTTTTCCTATTCTGCGTCTTCGACTTCTGCTTCTTCGACTTTTTCTATGACTTCTACATCTTCGACTTCTACTTCTTAGGCTTTTTCCTATGGCTACTGCGTCTTCGACTTCTACTTCTTTGACTTTTTCCTATGGCTTCTGCTTCTTCGACTTGTTCTTCGACTGCTTCTATGGCTTCTGCCTCTTCGACTTCTACTTCTTTGACTTTATCTGTGGCTTCTGCCGGTTCGACTTTTTCTTCGACTTCTACTTCTTCGACTTTTTCTTTTCTAATTTTTCTGTGACTTATGCCTCTTCCACTTTTTCTTTGATTTTTTTCTATGGCTTCTGCCTCTTCAACTTTTTCTTCGTCTTCTACTTCTTCGACTTTTTCTATGGCTTCTGCCTCTTTGACTTTTTTTCGATTTTTTTTTATGGCTTCTCCCTCTTCGACTTTTACTTAGATTTTTTTCTATGGCTTCTGCCTCTTCGACTTCTACTTCCACTTTTTCTATGGCGTCTGCCTCTTCGACTATTTTTTTCTTTTCATTTTTCTGTGACTTCTGCATCTTTCACTTTTTCTTCGAATTCTACTTCTTCGACTTTTTCTATGGCTTCTGCTTCTTCGACTTTTTTTCGAATTGTTCTTTGGCTTCTGCCTCTTCGATATTTCCTTCGATTTTTTTTTATGGCTTCTGCCTCTTCGACTTCTCCTTCTTAGAGATTTTCTATGGCTTCTGTCTCTTCGACTTTTTCTTCGACTTCTACTTCTTCGACTTTTTCTTTTCAAATTTTTCTATGACTTCTGCATCATCGACTTTTTCTATGGCTTCTGCCTCTTCGACTTTTTTTTCAAATTTTTCTATGGCTTCTGCCTTTTCAGCTTTTTCCTATGGCTTCTGCCTCTTCGACTTTAGTTCGACTTCTACTTCTTTGACTTTTTCCTATGGCTTCTGCTTCTTCGACTTTTTCTTCGACTGCTTCTATGGCTTCTGCCTCTTCGACTTCTACTTCTTCGATTTTTTTTTCGAATTTTTCTATGGCTTCTGCCTCTTCGACTTTTTTCTTCTATTTTTTTCTATGGCTTCTGCCTCTTCGACTTTTTCTTCGACTTCTACTTCTTCGACTTTTTCTATGGCTTCTGCCTCTTCGACTTCTACTTAGACTTTTTCTATGGCTTCTGCGACTTTTTTTCGAATTTTTCTATGCCTTCTGTCTCTTCTACATTTTCTTCGATTTTTTTGTATGGCTTTTGCCTCTTCGACTTTTTCTTCGACTTCTACTTCTTCGACTTTTACTTTTCAAATTTTTCTATAACTTCTGCCTCTTCGACTTTTTCTTTGATTTTTTTCTATGGCTTCTGCCTCTTCAACTTTTTCTTCGACTTCTACCTCTTCGACTTTTTCTATGGCTTCTGCCTCTTCAACTTTTTCTTCGACTTCTACTTCTTCGACTTTTTCTATGGCTTTTGCCTCTTTGACTTTTTCTTCGACTTCTACTTCTTCGACTTTTTCTTTTCAAATTTTTCTATGACTTCTGCCTCTTCCAATTTTTCTTTGATTTTTTTCTATGGCTTTTGCCTCTTCGACTTTTTCTTCAACTTCTGCTTCTTCAACCTTTTCTATGGCTTCTGCCTCTTCGACTTTTTCTTCGACTTTTTCTATGGCTCCTGCTTCTTCGACTTTTTTTCGAATTTTTCTATGGCTTCTGCCTCTTCTACATTTTCTTCGATTTTTTTCTATGGCTTCTGCCTCTTCGACTTTTTCTTCGACTTCTACTTCTTTGACTTTTTATATGGCTTCTGCTTCTTCGACTTTATTTCGACTTTTTCTATTGCTTCTGCCTCTTCGACTTTTACTTCGATTTTTTTCTATGGCTTCTGCCTCTTCGACTTTTTCTTCGACTTCTACTTCTTCGAATTTTTCCTATGGCTTCTGCCTCTTCGAATTTTTCTTCGGCTTCTACTTCTTCGACTTTTTCTATGGCCTCTGCCTCTTTGACTTCTACTACTTCAACTTTTTCTATGGCCTCTGCCTCTTCGACTTTTTTTTTTTTCAAATTTTTCTATAACTTCTTTATCTTCGACTTCTATTTCTTCGAATTTTTCTATGGCTTCTGCCTCTTCGACTTCTACTTCTTCGACTTTTTCTATGGCTTCTGCCTCTTCTACATTTTCTTCGATTTTTTTCTATGGCTTCTGCCTCTTCGACTTTTTCTTCGACTTTTTCTTTTCGAATTTTTCTATGACTTCTGCCTCTTCAACTTTTTCTTCGACTTCTACTTCTTCGAATTTTTCTATGGCTTCTGCCTCTTCGACTTCTACTTCTTCAACTTTTTCTATGGCTTCTACTTCTTTGACTTTTTCTTTTCGAATTTTTCTATGACTTCTGCATCTTCGACTTTTTCTTCGACTTCTACTTCTTCGACTTTTACTTTTCAAATTTTTCTATGACTTCTGCCTCTTCCAATTTTTCTTTGATTTTTTTTATGGCTTTTGCCTCTTCAACTTTTTCTTCGACTTCTACTTCTTCGACTTTTTCTATGGCTTCTGCCTCTTTGACTTTTTTGTAAATTTTTTTCTATGGCTTCTGCCTCTTCGACTTTTTTTTCCACTTCTGCTTCTTCAACCTTTTCTATGGCTTCTGCCTCTTCGACTTTTTCTTCGACTTCTACTTCTTCGACTTTTTCTATGGCTTCTGCCTCTTCGACTTCTACTTCGACTTTTTCTATGGCTCCTGCTTCTTCGATTTTTTTTCGAATTTTTCTATGGCTTCTGCCTCTTCTACATTTTCTTCGATTTTTTTTCTATGGCTTCTGCCTCTTCGACTTTTTCTTCGACTTCTACTTCTTTGACTTTTTCTATGGCTTCTGCTTCTTCGACTTTATTTCGACTTTTTCTATTGCTTCTGCCTCTTCGACTTTTACTTCGATTTTTTTCTATGGCTTCTGCCTCTTCGACTTTTTCTTCGATTTTTTTCGATGACTTCTACCCTTTCGACTTTTTCTTCGACTTCTACTTGTTTGACTTTTTCTATGGCCTCTGCCTCTTTGACTTCTACTACTTCAACTTTTTCTATGGCCTCTGCCTCTTCGACTTTTTTTTTTTCAAATTTTTCTATAACTTCTTTATCTTCGACTTCTATTTCTTCGAATTTTTCTATGGCTTCTGCCTCTTCGACTTCTACTTCTTCGACTTTTTCTATGGCTTCTGCCTCTTCGACTTTTTCCTCAATTTTTTTCTGTGGCTTCTGCCTCGTCGACTTCTACTAATTCGAGTTTTTTCTATGGCTTCTGCCTTTTCGACTTCTACTTCTTTGAGTTTTTATATGGCTTCTGCCTCTTCGAGTTTTTCTTCGATTTTTTTCTATGGCTTCTGCCTGTTCGACTTTTCCTTCGATTTTTTTCTATGGCTTCTGCCTCTTCGACTTTTTCTTCGACTTCTACTTCTTCGAATTTTTCTATGGCTTCTGCCTCTTCGACTTCTACTTCTTCGACTTTTTCTATGGCTTCTACTTCTTCGACTTTTTCTTCGAATTCTACTTCTTCGACTTTTTCTTTTCAAATTTTTCTATGACTTCTGCCTCTTCCAATTTTTCTTTGATTTTTTATATGGCTTTTGCCTCTTCAACTTTTTCTTCGACTTCTACTTCTTCGACTTTTTCTATGGCTCCTGCCTCTTTGACTTTTTTTTTAATTTTTTTCTATGGCTTCTGCCTCTTCTACATTTTCTTCGATTTTTTTCTATGGCTTCTGCCTCTTCGACTTTTTCTTCGACTTCTACTTCTTTGACTTTTTATATGGCTTCTGCTTCTTCGACTTTATTTCGACTTTTTCTATTGCTTCTGCCTCTTCGACTTTTACTTCGATTTTTTTCTATGGCTTCTGCCTCTTCGACTTTTTCTTCGACTTCTACTTCTTCGAATTTTTCCTATGGCTTCTGCCTCTTCGAATTTTTCTTCGGCTTCTACTTCTTCGACTTTTTCTATGGCCTCTGCCTCTTTGACTTCTACTACTTCAACTTTTTCTATGGCCTCTGCCTCTTCGACTTTTTTTTTTTTCAAATTTTTCTATAACTTCTTTATCTTCGACTTCTATTTCTTCGAATTTTTCTATGGCTTCTGCCTCTTCGACTTCTACTTCTTCGACTTTTTCTATGGCTTCTGCCTCTTCTACATTTTCTTCGATTTTTTTCTATGGCTTCTGCCTCTTCGACTTTTTCTTCGACTTTTTCTTTTCGAATTTTTCTATGACTTCTGCCTCTTCAACTTTTTCTTCGACTTCTACTTCTTCGAATTTTTCTATGGCTTCTGCCTCTTCGACTTCTACTTCTTCAACTTTTTCTATGGCTTCTACTTCTTTGACTTTTTCTTTTCGAATTTTTCTATGACTTCTGCATCTTCGACTTTTTCTTCGACTTCTACTTCTTCGACTTTTACTTTTCAAATTTTTCTATGACTTCTGCCTCTTCCAATTTTTCTTTGATTTTTTTTATGGCTTTTGCCTCTTCAACTTTTTCTTCGACTTCTACTTCTTCGACTTTTTCTATGGCTTCTGCCTCTTTGACTTTTTTGTAAATTTTTTTCTATGGCTTCTGCCTCTTCGACTTTTTTTTCCACTTCTGCTTCTTCAACCTTTTCTATGGCTTCTGCCTCTTCGACTTTTTCTTCGACTTCTACTTCTTCGACTTTTTCTATGGCTTCTGCCTCTTCGACTTCTACTTCGACTTTTTCTATGGCTCCTGCTTCTTCGATTTTTTTTCGAATTTTTCTATGGCTTCTGCCTCTTCTACATTTTCTTCGATTTTTTTTCTATGGCTTCTGCCTCTTCGACTTTTTCTTCGACTTCTACTTCTTTGACTTTTTCTATGGCTTCTGCTTCTTCGACTTTATTTCGACTTTTTCTATTGCTTCTGCCTCTTCGACTTTTACTTCGATTTTTTTCTATGGCTTCTGCCTCTTCGACTTTTTCTTCGATTTTTTTCGATGACTTCTACCCTTTCGACTTTTTCTTCGACTTCTACTTGTTTGACTTTTTCTATGGCCTCTGCCTCTTTGACTTCTACTACTTCAACTTTTTCTATGGCCTCTGCCTCTTCGACTTTTTTTTTTCAAATTTTTCTATAACTTCTTTATCTTCGACTTCTATTTCTTCGAATTTTTCTATGGCTTCTGCCTCTTCGACTTCTACTTCTTCGACTTTTTCTATGGCTTCTGCCTCTTCGACTTTTTCCTCAATTTTTTTCTGTGGCTTCTGCCTCGTCGACTTCTACTAATTCGAGTTTTTTCTATGGCTTCTGCCTTTTCGACTTCTACTTCTTTGAGTTTTTATATGGCTTCTGCCTCTTCGAGTTTTTCTTCGATTTTTTTCTATGGCTTCTGCCTGTTCGACTTTTCCTTCGATTTTTTTCTATGGCTTCTGCCTCTTCGACTTTTTCTTCGACTTCTACTTCTTCGAATTTTTCTATGGCTTCTGCCTCTTCGACTTCTACTTCTTCGACTTTTTCTATGGCTTCTACTTCTTCGACTTTTTCTTCGAATTCTACTTCTTCGACTTTTTCTTTTCAAATTTTTCTATGACTTCTGCCTCTTCCAATTTTTCTTTGATTTTTTATATGGCTTTTGCCTCTTCAACTTTTTCTTCGACTTCTACTTCTTCGACTTTTTCTATGGCTCCTGCCTCTTTGACTTTTTTTTTAATTTTTTTCTATGGCTTCTGCCTCTTCGACTTTTTCTTCCACTTCTACTTCTTCGACTTTTTCCATGGCTTCTGTCTCTTCGACTTTTTCTTCGACTGTTTCTATGGCTTCTGCCTCTTCGACTTTTACTTCGATTTTTTTCTATGGCTTCTGCCTCTTTGACTTCTACTTCTTCGACTTTTTCTATGGCGTCTGCCTCTTCGACTTTTTTTTTTTTTTTTTTTTCATTTTTCTATGACTTCTCCATCTTTGACTTTTTCTTCGAATTCTACTTCGACTTTTTCTATGGCTTCTGCTTCTTCGACTTTTTTTCGAATTTTTCTATGGCTTCTGCCTCTTCGACATTTTCTTCGATTTTTTTCTATAGCTTCTGCCGCTTCTACTTTTTCTTCGACTTCTGCTTCTTCGACTTTTTCTATGGCTTCTGCTTCTTCGACTTTTTCTTCGACTTCTACTTCTTCGACTTTTTCCATGGCTTCTGTCTCTTCGACTTCTCCTTCTTAGACTTTTTCTATGGCTTCTGCCCCTTCGACTTTTTCTTCGACTTCTGCTTCTTCGACTTTTTCTATGGCTTCTGCCTCTTCGACTTTTTCTTCGACTTCTACTTCTTCGACTTTTTCTATGGCTTCTGCTCCTTCGACTTTTTCTTCGACTTCTTCGTCTTCGACTTTTTCTATGG
The DNA here is from genome assembly GCA_036247105.1 of Cirrhinus mrigala. Taxonomy (NCBI): domain Eukaryota; kingdom Metazoa; phylum Chordata; class Actinopteri; order Cypriniformes; family Cyprinidae; genus Cirrhinus; species Cirrhinus mrigala. Next base: position 511,348 of record JAMKFB010000304.1, read on the forward strand.
TCTCTGCCTCTTCGACTTTTTTTTCAAATTTTTCTATAACTTCTGCATCTTCGACTTTTTCTTCGATTTCGACTTCTAGTTCTTCGAGTTTTTTCTATGGCTTCTGCCTTTTCGACTTCTACTTTGAGTTTTTCTATGGCTTCTGCCTCTTCTAATTTTTCCTCGATTTTTTTCTATGGCTTCTGCCACTTCTACTTTTTCTTCGACTTTTACTTCTTCGACTTTTTCTATGGCTTCTGCCGGTTCGACTTTTACTTGTTCGACTTTTTCTATGGCTTCTGCCTCTTCGACTTCTCTTTCTTAGACTTTTTCTATGGCTTCTGCCTCTTTGACTTCTACTTAGACTTTTTCTATGGCTTCTGCTTCTTCGACTTTTTTTTCGACTTCTACTTCTTTGACTTTTTCTATGGCTTCTGCTTCTTCGACTTTTGTTCGACTTTTTCTATTGCTTCTGCCTCTTCGACTTTTACTTCGATTTTTTTCTATGACTTCTGCCTCGTCGACTTTTTTTTCGACTGCTACTTCTTTGACTTTTTCTATGGCTTCTGCTTCTTCGACTTTTGTTCGACTTTTTCTATTGCTTCTGCCTCTTCGACTTTTACTTCGATTTTTTTCTATGGCTTCTGCCTCTTCGACTTTTTCTTCGACTTCTACTTCTTCGACTTTTTCTATGGCTTCTGCTCCTTCGACTTTTTCTTCGACTTCTTTGTATTCGACTTTTTCTATGGCTTCTGCCTCTTCTAATTTTTCTTCGATTTTTTTCTATGGCTTCTGCCGCTTCTACTTTTTCTTCGACTTCTACTTCTTCGACTTTTTCTATGGCTTCTGTCGGTTCGACTTTTACTTCGATGTTTTTCTATGGCTTCTGCCTCTTCGACTTTTTCTTCGACTTCTACTTCTTCGACTTTTTCTATGGCTTCTGCCTCTTCGACTTCTGCTTCGACTTTTTGTATGGCTTCTGCCTCTTCGACTTCTGCTTCGACTTTTTCTATGGCTTCTGCTTCTTCGACTTTTTTTAGAATTTTTCTATGCCTTCTGTCTCTTCTACATTTTCTTTGATTTTTTTCTATGACTTCTGCCTCTTCGACTTTTTCTTCGACTTTTTCTATGGATTCTGCCCCTTTGACTTTTTCGTCGACTTCTACTTCTTCGACTTTTTCTTTTCGAATTTTTCTATGACTTCTGCAGCTTCGACTTTTTCTTCGACTTCTGCTTCTTCGACTTTTTCTATGGCTTCTGCCTCTTCGACTTTTTTTTCAAATTTTTCTATGGCTTCTGCCTTTTCAGCTTTTTCCTATGGCTTCTGCCTCTTCGACTTCTGCTTCTTCGACTTTTTCTATGACTTCTACATCTTCGAATTTAGTTTGACTTCTACTTCTTTGACTTTTTCCTATGGCTTCTGCCTCTTCGACATTTTCTTCGATTTTTTTTCTATGGCTTCTGCCGCTTCTACTTTTTCTTCGACTACTACTTCTTCGACTTTTTCTATGGCTTCTGCCTCTACGACTTCTACTTCTTCGACTTTTTTTCGAATTTTTCTATGGCTTCTGCCTCTTCGACATTTTCTTTGATTTTTTTCTATGGCTTCTGCCGCTTCTACTTTTTCTTCGACTTCTACTTCTTCGACTTTTTCTATGGCTTCTGCCGGTTCGACTTTTACTTCGATTTTTTTCTCTGGCTTCTGCCTCTTTGACTTTTTCTTCGACTTCTACTTCTTCAACTTTTTCTATGGCTTCTGCCTCTTCGGCATTTTCTTCGATTTTTTTCTATGGCTTCTCCCTCTTCGACTTTTTCTTCGACTTCTACTTCTTTGACTTTTTCTATGGCTTCTGCTTCTTCGACTTTTTTTCAACTTTTTCTATTGCTTCTGCCTCTTCGACTTTTACTTCAATTTTTTTCTATGGCTTCTACTTCTTCAACTTTTTCTATGGCTTCTGCTCCTTCGACTTTTTCTTCGACTTCTTCGTCTTCGACTTTTTCTATGGCCTCTGCCTCTTCGACTTTTTTTTCGAATTTTTCTATAACTTCTGCATCTTCGACTTTTTCTTCGACTTCGACTTCTAGTTCTTCGACTTTTTCTTTGGCTTCTGCCTCTTCGACTTCTCCTTCTTCGACTTTTTCTATGGCTTCTGCCTCTTCGACTTTTTCTATGGCTTCTGCCTCTTCGACTTTTTCTTCGATTTTTTTCTATGGCTTCTGCTCTCTTTCGACTTCTACTTCTTCGACTTTTTCTATGGCTTCTGCCTCTTCGACTTTTTCTATTGTTCTTTGACTTTTTCTTGACTTTCTTCGATTTTTCTATGGCTTCTGCACTTCTACTTTTTCTTCGACTTCTACTTCTTCGACTTTTTCTATGGCTTCTGCCTTCGACTTTTTCTTCGATTTTTTTCTATGCATCTGCCTCTTCGACTTCTACTTCTTCGAGTTTTTCTATGGCTTCTGCATCTTCGACTTTTTCTTCGACTTCTACTTCTTCGACTTTTTGTATGGCTTCTGCCTCTTCGACTTTTTCTTCGATTTTTTTCTATGGCTTCTACCCTTTCGACTTTTTCTTCGACTTGTACTTCTTCGACTTTTTCTATGGCTTCTGCCTCTTTGACATTTTTTTTTTTTCGACTTTTTCTATGACTTCTGCATCTTCGACTTTTTCTTTGACTTCTACTTCTTCGACTTTTTCTATGGATTCTGCCTCTTCGACTTCTACTTCTTCGACTTTTTCTTTTCGAATTTTTCTATGACTTCTGCATCTTCGACTTTTTCTTCAACTTCTGCTTCTTCGACTTTTTCTATGGCTTCTGCCTCTTCGACTTTTTCTTCGACTTCTGCTTCTTCGACTTTTTCTATGGCTTCTGCCTCTTCGACTTTTTCTTCGACTTCTACTTCTTCGACTTTTTCTATGGCTTCTGCCTCTTCGACTTCTACTTCGACTTTTTTTATGGCTTCTGCTTCTTCGACTTTTTTTCGAATTTTTCTATGGCTTCTGCCTCTTCTACATTTTCTTCGATTTTTTTCTATGGCTTCTGCCTCTTCGACTTTTTCTTCAACTTTTTCTATGGATTCTGCCTCTTCGACTTCTACTTCTTCGACTTTTTCTTTTCGAATTTTTCTATGACTTCTGCATCTCTGACTTTTTCTTTGACTTCTGCTTCTTCGACTTTTTGTATGGCTTCTGCCTCTTGGACTTTTTCTTCGATTTTTTTCTATGGCTTCTACCCTTTCGACTTTTTCTTCGACTTGTACTTCTTCGACTTTTTCTATGGCTTCTGCCTCTTTGACATTTTCTTCGATTTTTTTCTATGGCTTCTGCCTCTTCGACTTCTACTTCTTCGACTTTTTCCTATGGCTTCTGCCTCTTCGACTTTTTCCTATGGCTTCTGCCTCTTCGACTTTTTCTTCGACTTCTACTGCTTCGATTTTTTCTGTGGCTTCTACTTCTTAGACTTTTTCTATGGCCTCTGCCTCTTCGACTTCTACTACTTCAACTTTTTCTATGGCCTCTGCCTCTTCAAGTTTTTTTTTTTTCAAATTTATCTATAACTTCTTCATCTTCGACTTTTTTTTCGACTTCTACTTCTTCGACTTTTTCTATGGCTTCTGCCTCTTCGACTTCTACTTCTTCGACTTTTTCTATGGCTTCTACTTCTTCGACTTTTTCTATGGCTCCTGCCTCTTCGACATTTTCTTCGACTTCTACTTCTTCGACTTTTTCTATGGCTTCTGCCTCTTCTACATTGTTTTCGATGTTTTTCTATGGCTTCTGCCTCTTCGACTTTTTCTTTGACTTTTTCTGTGGATTCTGCCCCTTCGACTTTTTCTTCGACTTCTTCGTCTTCGACTTTTTCTATGGCCCATGTTCTACATTTTCTTCTATTTTTTTCTATGACTTCTGCCTCTTCGACTTTTTCTTCGACTTTTTCTATGGATTCTGCCCCTTTGACTTTTTCGTCGACTTCTACTTCTTCGACTTTTTCTTTTCGAATTTTTCTATGACTTCTGCAGCTTCGACTTTTTCTTCGACTTCTGCTTTTTCGACTTTTTCTATGGCTTCTGCCTCTTCGACTTTTTTTTCAAATTTTTCTATGGCTTCTGCCTTTTCAGCTTTTTCCTATGGCTTCTGCCTCTTCGACTTCTGCTTCTTCGACTTTTTCTATGACTTCTACATCTTCGAATTTAGTTCAACTTCTACTTCTTTGACTTTTTCCTATGGCTTCTGCTTCTTCGACTTTTTCTTCGACTGCTTCTATGGCTTCTGCCTCTTCGACATTTTCTTCGATTTTTTTCTATGGCTTCTGCCGCTTCTACTTTTTCTTCGACTTCTACTTCTTCGACTTTTTCTATGGCTTCTGCCTCTTCGACTTCTACTTCTTCCACTTTTTTTAGAATTTTTCTATGGCTTCTGCCTCTTCAACATTTTCTTCGATTTTTTTCTATGGCTTCTGCCTCTTCGACTTCTACTTCTTCGACTTTTTCCTATGGCTTCTGCCTCTTCGACTTTTTCCTATGGCTTCTGCCTCTTCGACTTTTTCTTCGACTTCTACTTCTTCGATTTTTTCTGTGACTTCTACTTCTTCGACTTTTTCTATGGCTTCTACTTCTTCGACTTTTTCTATGGCTCCTGCCTCTTCGACATTTTCTTCGACTTCTACTTCTTCGACTTTTTCTATGGCTTCTGCCCTTTTGACTTTTTCTTCGACTTCGACTTCTACTTCTTCGACTTTTTCTATGGCTTCTGCCTCTTCTACATTTTCTTCGATTTTTTTCTATGGCTTCTGCCTCTTCGACTTTTTCTTCGACTTCTACTTCTTCGACTTTTTCTATGGCTTCTGCCTCTTCGACTTTTTCCTATGGCTTCTGCCTCTTCGACTTTTTCTTCGACTTCTACTTCTTCGATTTTTTCTATGGCTTCTGCTTCTTCGACTTCGATTTTTCTATGGCTTCTGACTTCTTCGACTTTTTTCTATGGCTTCTGCATCTTCGACAATTTTTCTTCGACTTCTACTTCTTCGACTTTTTCTATGGCTTCTGCCTCTTTTGACTTTTTCTTCGACTTCGACTTCTACTTCTTCGACTTTTTCTATGGCTTCTGCCCTTTCGACTTTTTCTTCGACTTCGACTTCTACTTCTTCGACTTTTTCTATGGCTTCTGCCTCTTCTACATTTTCTTCGATTTTTTTCTATGGCTTCTGCCTCTTCGACTTTTTCTTCGACTTCTACTTCTTCGACTTTTTCTTTTCGAATTTTTCTATGACTTCTGCATCTTCGACTTTTTCTTCGACTTGTGCTTCTTTGACTTTTTCTATGGCTTCTGCCTCTTCGACTTTTTCTTCGGCTTCTACTTCTTCGACTTTTTCTATGGCTTCTGCTTCTGCGACTTTTTCTTCGAATTCTACTTCTTCGACTTTTTCTTTTCAAATTTTTCTATGACTTCTGCCTCTTCCAATTTTTCTTTGATTTTTTTTTATGGCTTTTGCCTCTTCAACTTTTTCTTCGACTTCTACTTCTTCGACTTTTTCTATGGCTTCTGCTCCTTCGACTTTTTCTACGACTTCTACTTCTTCGACTTTTTCCATGGCTTCTGTCTCTTCGACTTTTTCTTCGACTGTTTCTATGGCTTCTGCCTCTTTGACTTTTTTTAAAAAATTTTTCTATGGCTTCTGCCTCTTCGACTTTTTCTTCGACTTCTACTTCTTAGACTTTTTCCATGGCTTCTGTCTCTTCGACTTTTTCTTCGACTGTTTCTATGGCTTCTGCCTCTTTGACTTCTACTTCTTCGACTTTTTCTATGGCGTCTGCCTCTTCAACTTTTTTTTTTTTTTTTTTTTCATTTTTCTATGACTTCTCCATCTTTGACTTTTTCTTCGAATTCTACTTCGACTTTTTCTATAGCTTCTGCTTCTTCGACTTTTTTTCGAATTTTTCTATGGCTTCTGCCTCTTCGACATTTTCTTCGATTTTTTTCTATAGCTTCTGCCGCTTCTACTTTTTCTTCGACTTCTGCTTCTTCGACTTTTTCTATGGCTTCTGCCTCTTCGACTTTTTCTTCGACTTCTACTTCTTCGACTTTTTCTATGGCTTCTGCGTCTTCGACTTTTTTTTCAAATTTTTCTATGGCTTCTGCCTTTTCAACTTTTTCCTATGGCTTCTGCCTCTTCGACTTCTACTTCTTTGACTTTTTCCTATGGCTTCTGCTTCTATGGCTTCTGCCTCTTCGACTTTTTCTTCGAATTCTACTTCTTCGACATTTTCTATGGCTTCTGCCCCTTCGACTTTTTCTTCGACTTCTTCGTCTTCGACTTTTTCTATGGCCTCTGCCTCTTCGACTTTTTTTTCGAATTTTTCTATAAATTCTGCATCTTCGACTTTTTCTTCGACTTCGACTTCTAGTTCTTCGACTTTTTCTATGGCTTCTGCCTCTTCGACTTTTTCTTCGACTTCTACTTCTTAGACTTTTTCCATGGCTTCTGCCTCTTCGACTTTTTAGTCGATTTCTGCTTCTTTGACTTTTTCTATGGCTTCTGCTTCTTTGACTTTTTTTCGAATTTTTCTATGGCTTCTGCCTCTTCTACTTTTTCTTCGACTTCTACTTCTTCTACTTTTTCTATGGCCTCTGCCTCTTCGACTTTTTTTTCGACTTTTTCTATAACTTCTGCATCTTCGACTTTTTTTTCGATTTCGACTTCTAGTTCTTCGACTTTTTTCTATGGCTTCTGCCTCTTCGACTTTAACTTCGACTTCTACTTCTTCGACTTTTTCCTATGGCTTCTGCCTCTTTGACTTTTTTTGCGAATTTTTCTATGGCTTCTGCCTTTTCGACTTTTTCTTTGACTTCTACTTCTTCGACTTTTTCCTATGGCTTCTGCCACTTCGACTTTTTCTTCGACTTCTACTTATTCGACTTTTTCTATGGCTTCTGCCTCTTCGACTTCTACTTCTTCGACTTTTTCTATGGTTTCTGCTTCTTCGACTTTTTCTTCGACTTCTACTTCTTCGACTTTTTCCTATGGCTTCTGCTCTTCACTTCTACTCTTCAACTTTTCTATGGCTTCTACTGTTCACTTTTACTTCGATTTTTTTCTATCGCTTCTGCCTCTATGACTTCTACTTAGACTTTTTCTATGGCTCTGCCTCTTCAACTTTTTCTTCGACTTCTACTTCTTCCACTTCTTCTTATGACTTCTGCCTCTTCGACTTTTTCTTTGATTTTTTTCCATGGCTTCTCCCTCTTCGTCTTCTACTTAGACTTTTTCTATGGCTCTGCCTCTTCGACTTTTTTTTCGACTTCTACTTCTTCGAATTTTTCTCTTCGAATTTTTGTTTTCGAATTTTTCTATGACTTCTGCATCTTCGACTTTTTTTTTCACTTCTACTTCTTCAATTTTATTCTATGGTTTCTGCCTCTTCGACTTTTTCCTATGACTTCTGCCTCTTCGACTTTTTCTTTGATTTTTTTCTATGGCTTCTGCCTCTTCGACTTTTTCTTTGATTTTTTTCTATGGCTTCTGCCTCTTCGACTTTTTCTTCAACTTCGACTTCTACTTCTTCGACTTTTTCTATGGCTTCTAACTCTTCCACTTTTACTTTGATTTTTTTCTATGGCTTCTGCCTCTACGACTTCTACTACTTCGAGTTTTTTCTATGGCTTCTGCCTTTTTGAATTCTACTTCTACTTTTTTTTTCTAATTTTTCTATGAATTCTGCATCTTCGACTTTTTCTTCACCTTCTACTTTTTCGAGATTTTCCTTTGGCTTCTGTCTCTTTGAAATTTTCTTCGATTTTTTTCTATGGCTTCTGCCTCTTCAACTTTTTCCTATGTCTTCTGCCTCTTCGACTTCTACTTCTTCCACTTTGTCCTATAGCTTCTGCCGCTTCTACTTTTTCTTCGACTTCTGCTTCTTCGACTTTTTCTATGGCTTCTGCCTCTTCGACTTTTTCTTCGACTTCTACTTCTTCGACTTTTTCTATGGCTTCTGCGTCTTCGACTTTTTTTTCAAATTTTTCTATGGCTTCTGCCTTTTCAACTTTTTCCTATGGCTTCTGCCTCTTCGACTTCTACTTCTTTGACTTTTTCCTATGGCTTCTGCTTCTATGGCTTCTGCCTCTTCGACTTTTTCTTCGAATTCTACTTCTTCGACATTTTCTATGGCTTCTGCCCCTTCGACTTTTTCTTCGACTTCTTCGTCTTCGACTTTTTCTATGGCCTCTGCCTCTTCGACTTTTTTTTCGAATTTTTCTATAAATTCTGCATCTTCGACTTTTTCTTCGACTTCGACATCTAGTTCTTCGACTTTTTCTATGGCTTCTGCCTCTTCGACTTTTTCTTCGACTTCTACTTCTTAGACTTTTTCCATGGCTTCTGCCTCTTCGACTTTTTAGTCGACTTCTGCTTCTTTGACTTTTTCTATGGCTTCTGCTTCTTTGACTTTTTTTTCGAATTTTTCTATGGCTTCTGCCTCTTCTACTTTTTCTTCGACTTCTACTTCTTCTACTTTTTCTATGGCTTCAGCCTGTTCGACTTTTACTTCGACTTTTTATATAACTTCTGCATCTTCGACTTTTTTTTCGACTTCGACTTCTAGTTCTTCGACTTTTTTCTATAGCTTCTGCCTCTTCGACTTTTTCTTCGAATTCTTTGTCTTCGACTTTTTCTATAACTTCTGCATCTTCGACTTTTTTTTCGATTTCGACTTCTAGTTCTTCGACTTTTTTCTATGGCTTCTGCCTCTTCGACTTTAACTTCGACTTCTACTTCTTCGACTTTTTCCTATGGCTTCTGCCTCTTTGACTTTTTTTGCGAATTTTTCTATGGCTTCTGCCTTTTCGACTTTTTCTTTGACTTCTACTTCTTCGACTTTTTCCTATGGCTTCTGCCACTTCGACTTTTTCTTCGACTTCTACTTATTCGACTTTTTCTATGGCTTCTGCCTCTTCGACTTCTACTTCTTCGACTTTTTCTATGGTTTCTGCTTCTTCGACTTTTTCTTCGACTTCTACTTCTTCGACTTTTTCCTATGGCTTCTGCCTCTTCGACTTCTACTTCTTCAACTTTTTCTATGGCTTCTACCTGTTCGACTTTTACTTCGATTTTTTTCTATCGCTTCTGCCTCTATGACTTCTACTTAGACTTTTTCTATGGCTCTGCCTCTTCAACTTTTTCTTCGACTTCTACTTCTTCCACTTCTTCTTATGACTTCTGCCTCTTCGACTTTTTCTTTGATTTTTTTCCATGGCTTCTCCCTCTTCGTCTTCTACTTAGACTTTTTCTATGGCTCTGCCTCTTCGACTTTTTTTTCGACTTCTACTTCTTCGAATTTTTCTCTTCGAATTTTTGTTTTCGAATTTTTCTATGACTTCTGCATCTTCGACTTTTTTTTTCACTTCTACTTCTTCAATTTTATTCTATGGTTTCTGCCTCTTCGACTTTTTCCTATGACTTCTGCCTCTTCGACTTTTTCTTTGATTTTTTTCTATGGCTTCTGCCTCTTCGACTTTTTCTTTGATTTTTTTCTATGGCTTCTGCCTCTTCGACTTTTTCTTCAACTTCGACTTCTACTTCTTCGACTTTTTCTATGGCTTCTAACTCTTCGACTTTTACTTTGATTTTTTTCTATGGCTTCTGCCTCTACGACTTCTACTACTTCGAGTTTTTTCTATGGCTTCTGCCTTTTTGAATTCTACTTCTACTTTTTTTTTCTAATTTTTCTATGAATTCTGCATCTTCGACTTTTTCTTCACCTTCTACTTTTTCGAGATTTTCCTTTGGCTTCTGTCTCTTTGAATTTTTCTTCGATTTTTTTCTATGGCTTCTGCCTCTTCAACTTTTTCCTATGTCTTCTGCCTCTTCGACTTCTACTTCTTCCACTTTGTCCTATGGCTTCTGCCTCTTCGACTTCTACTTCTTCAACTTTTTTTTCGAATTTTTCTATGAATTCTGCATCTTCGACTTTTTCTTCACCTTCTACTTCTTCGACATTTTCCTTTGGCTTCTGTCTCTTCGACTTTTACTTCGATTTTTTTCTATGGCTTCTGCCTCTTCGACTTCTACTTCTTCGACTTTTTCCATGGCTTCTACCCCTTCGACTTTTTCTACGACTTCTACTTCTTAGACTTTTTCCATGGCTTCTACTTCTTCGACTTTTTCTATGGCTTCTGCCTCTTCGACTTTTTCTTCGATTTTTTTCTGTGGCTTCTGCCTCTTCGACTTTTTCTTCGACTTCTACTTCTTCGACTTTTTCTATGGCTTCTGCTTCTTCGACTTTTTTTCGAATTTTTCTATGGCTTCTGCCTCTTCGACATTTTCTTCTATTTTTTTCTATGGATTCTGCCTCTTCGACTTTTTCTTCGACTTCTACTTCTTAGACTTTTTCCATGGCTTCTGTCTCTTCGACTTTTTCTTCTTCAACTTTTTCCTTTGGCTTCTGCCTCTTTGACTTTTACTTCGATTTTTTCTATGGCTTCTGCCTCTTCGACTTCTTCTTATACTTTTTCCATGGCTTCTGCCTCTTCGACTTTTTCTTCGACTTCCACTTTTTCGAGTTTTTTCTATGGCTTCTGCCTCTTCGACTTCTACTTCTTCGACTTTTTCTATGGCGTCTGCCTCTTCGACTTTTTTCTTTTTTTTCATTTTTCTATGACTTCTGCTCTTCGACTTTTTTTCGAATTCTACTTCTTCGACTTTTTCTATGGCTTCTGCTTTTTCTACTTTTTTTCGAATTTTTCTATGGCTTCTGCTTCTTCGACTTTTTCTTCGATTTTTCTCTATGGCTTCTGCCGCTTCTACTTTTTCCTCGACTTCTACTTCTTTGACTTTTTCTATGGCTTCTGCCGGTTCGACTTTTTCTTTGATTTTTTTCTATGGCTTCTGCATCTTCGACTTTTTCTTCAACTTCTACTTCTTCGACTTTTTCTATGGCTTCTGCCTCTTGGTCTTTTACTCCGATTTTTTTCTATGGCTTCTGCTTGTTTGACCTACTTGTTCGACTTTTTCTATGGCTTCTGCCTCTTCGACTTCTACTTCTTAGACTTTTTCCATGGCTTCTATCTCTTCGACTTTTTCTTCGACTGTTTCTATGGCTTCTGCATCTTCGACTTTTACTTCGATTTTTTTCTACGGCTTCTGCCTCTTCGACTTCTACTTCTTCGACTTTTTCTATGGCGTCTGCCTCTTCGACTTTTTCTTCGATTTCTACTTCTTAGACTTTTTTTTCGAATTTTTCTATGTCTTCTGCCTCTTGGACATTTTCTTCAATTTTGTTCTGTGGCTTCTGCCTCTTTGACTTTTTCTTCGACTTCTAATTCTTAGACTTTTTCTATGGCTTCTGTCTCTTCGACATTTTCTTTGACTGTTTCTATGGCTTCTGCCTCTTCGACTTTTACTTCAATTTTTTTCTATGGCTTCTGCCTCTTCGACTTCTACTTCTTCGACTTTTTCTATGGCTTCTGCATCTTCGACTTTTTCTTCGACTTCTACTTCTTCGACTTTTTCTATGGCTTCTGCCTCTTCTCCATTTTCTTCGATTTTTTTCTATGGCTTCTGCCTCTTCGACTTCTACTTCTTCGAGTTTTTTCTATGACTTCTGCCTTGTCGACTTCTTCTTCTTCGAGTTTTTCTATGGCTTTTGCCTCTTCGACTTTTTCTTCGACTTCTACTTCTTCGACTTTTTCTTTTCCAATTTTTCTATGACTTCTGCCTCTTCCACTTTTTCTTTGATTTTTTTCTATGGCGTCTGCCTCTTCAACTTTTTCTTCGACTTCTACCTCTTCGACTTTTTCTAAGGCTTCTGCCTCTTCGACTTTTTCTATGGATTCTGCCTCTTCGACTTTTTCTTTGATTTTTTTCTATGCCTTCTGCCTTTTCGACTTCTACTTCTTCGAGTTTTTCTATGGCTTCTGCATCTTCGACTTTTTCTTCAACTTCTACTTCTTCGACTTTTTCTATGGCTTCTGCCTCTTCGACTTTTTCTTTTTGAATTTTTTTATGACTTCTGCATCGTCGACTTTTTCTTCGAATTCTACTTCTTCGACTTTTTCTATGGCTTCTGCTTCTTCGACTTTTTTTCGAATTGTTCTTTGGCTTCTGCCTCTTCGACATTTCCTTCGATTTTTTTCTATGGCTTCTGCCACTTCTACTTTTTCTTCGACTTCTACTTCTTCGACTTTTTCTATGGCTTCTGCCGGTTCGACTTTTTCTTTGATTTTTTTCTATGGCATCTGCCTTTTCGACTTCTACTTCTTCGAGTTTTTCTATGGCCTCTGCCTCTTGGTCTTTTACTTCGATTTTTTTCTATGGCTTCTGCTTGTTTGACTTCTACTTGTTTGACTTTTTCTATGGCTTCTGCCTCTTCGACTTCCCCTTCTTAGACTTTTTCTAAGGCTTCTGCCTCTTCGACTTTTTCTTCGACTTCTACTTCTTCGACTTTTTCCATGGCTTCTGTCTCTTCGACTTCTCCTTCTTAGACTTTTCCTATGGCCTCTGTCTCTTCGACTTTTTCTTCAACTTCTACTTCTTCGACTTTTTCTATGGCTTCTGCCTCTTCGACTTTTTCTTTTTGAATTTTTTTATGACTTCTGCATCGTCGACTTTTTCTTTGACTTCTACTTCTTCGACTTTTTCTATGGCTTCTGCCTCTTCGACTTTTTCTTCGACTTCTACTTCTTCGACTTTTTCTTTTCGAATTTTTCTATGACTTCTGCATCTTCGACTTTTTCTTCAACTTCTACTTCTTCGACTTTTTTTTCAAATTTTTCTATGACTTCTGCCTCTTCCGCTTTTTCTTTGATTTTTTTCTATGGCTTCGGCCTCTTCAACTTTTTGTTCGACTTCTACTTCTTCGACTTTTTCTATGGCTTCTGCCTCTTCGACTTTTTCTATGGCGTCTGCCTCTTCGACTTTTTTTTTTTTTTCAGTTTTCTATGACTTCTGAATCTTTGACTTTTTCTTCGAATTCTACTTCTTCGACTTTTTCTATGGCTTCTGCTTCTTCGACTTTTTTTCGAATTGTTCTTTGTCTTCTGCCTCTTCGACATTTCCTTCGATTTTTTTCTATGGCTTCTGCCACTTCTACTTTTTCTTCGACTTCTACTTCTTCGACTTTTTCTATGGCTTCTGCCGGTTCGACTTTTTCTTTGATTTTTTTCTATGGCATCTGCCTTTTCGACTTCTACTTCTTCGAGTTTTTCTATGGCTTCTGCATCTTCGACTTTTTCTTCAACTTCTACTTCTTCGACTTTTTCTATGGCTTCTGCCTCTTGGTCTTTTACTTCGATTTTTTTCTATGGCTTCTGCTTGTTTGACTTCTACTTGTTTGACTTTTTCTATGGCTTCTGCCTGTTCGACTTCTCCTTCTTAGACTTTTTCTATGGCTTCTGCCTCTTCGACTTTTTCTTCGACTTCTACTTCTTCGACTTTTTCCATGGCTTCTGTCTCTTCGACTTCTCCTTCTTAGACTTTTTCTATGGCTTCTGTCTCTTCGACTTTTTCTTCGACTGTTTCTATGACTTCTGCCTCTTCCGCTTTTTCTTTGATTTTTTTCTATGGCTTCGGCCTCTTCAACTTTTTGTTCGACTTCTACTTCTTCGACTTTTTCTATGGCTTCTGCCTCTTCGACTTTTACTTAGATTTTTTTCTATGGCTTCTACTTCTTCGACTTTTTCTATGGCTTCTGCCTCTTCGACTTTTTCTTCGACTTCTACTTCTTCGACTTTTTATTTTCGAATTTTTCTATGACTTCTGCATCTTCGACTTTTTCTGCGACTTCTACTTCTTCGACTTTTTCTTTTCAAATTTTTCTATGACTTCTGCCTCTCTGACTTTTTCTTTGACTTCTGCTTCTTCGACTTTTTGTATGGCTTCTGCCTCTTCGACTTTTTCTTCGACTTTTTTCTATGGCTTCTACCCTTCGACTTTTTCTTCGACTTGTACTTCTTCGACTTTTTCTATGGCTTCTGCCTCTTTGACATTTTCTTCGATTTTTTCTATGGCTTCTGCCTCTTCGACTTCTACTTCTTCGACTTTTTCCTATGGCTTCTGCCTCTTCGACTTTTTCCTATGGCTTCTGCCTCTTCGACTTTTTCTTCGACTTCTACTGCTTCGATTTTTTCTGTGGCTTCTACTTCTTAGACTTTTTCTATGGCCTCTGCCTCTTCGACTTCTACTACTTCAACTTTTTCTATGGCCTCTGCCTCTTCAAGTTTTTTTTTTTCGAATTTATCTATAACTTCTTCATCTTCGACTTTTTTTTCGACTTCTACTTCTTCGACTTTTTCTATGGCTTCTGCCTCTTCGACTTCTACTTCTTCGACTTTTTCTATGGCTTCTACTTCTTCGACTTTTTCTATGGCTTCTGCCTCTTCGACATTTTCTTCGACTTCTACTTCTTCGACTTTTTCTATGGCTTCTGCCTCTTCTACATTGTTTTCGATGTTTTTCTATGGCTTCTGCCTCTTCGACTTTTTCTTGACTTTTTCTGTGGATTCTGCCCCTTCGACTTTTTCTTCGACTTCTTCGTCTTCGACTTTTTCTATGGCCCATGTTCTACATTTCTTCTATTTTTTTCTATGACTTCTGCCTCTTCGACTTTTTCTTCGACTTTTTCTATGGATTCTGCCCCTTTGACTTTTTCGTCGACTTCTACTTCTTCGACTTTTTCTTTTCGAATTTTTCTATGACTTCTGCAGCTTCGACTTTTCTTCGACTTCTGCTTTTTCGACTTTTTCTATGGCTTCTGCCTCTTCGACTTTTTTTTCAAATTTTTCTATGGCTTCTGCCTTTTCAGCTTTTTCCTATGGCTTCTGCCTCTTCGACTTCTGCTTCTTCGACTTTTTCTATGACTTCTACATCTTCGAATTTAGTTCAACTTCTACTTCTTTGACTTTTTCCTATGGCTTCTGCTTCTTCGACTTTTTCTTCGACTTCTTCTATGGCTTCTGCCTCTTCGACATTTTCTTCGATTTTTTTCTATGGCTTCTGCCGCTTCTACTTTTTCTTCGACTTCTACTTCTTCGACTTTTTCTATGGCTTCTGCCTCTTCGACTTCTACTTCTTCCACTTTTTTTAGAATTTTTCTATGGCTTCTGCCTCTTCAACTTTTTCTTCGATTTTTTTCTATGGCTTCTGCCTCTTCGACTTCTACTTCTTCGACTTTTTCCTATGGCTTCTGCCTCTTCGACTTTTTCTTCGACTTCTACTTCTTCGATTTTTTCTGTGACTTCTACTTCTTCGACTTTTTCTATGGCTTCTACTTCTTCGACTTTTTCTATGGCTTCTGCCTCTTCGACATTTTCTTCGACTTCTACTTCTTCGACTTTTTCTATGGCTTCTGCCCTTTGACTTTTTCTTCGACTTCGACTTCTACTTCTTCGACTTTTTCTATGGCTTCTGCCTCTTCTACATTTTCTTCGATTTTTTTCTATGGCTTCTGCCTCTTCGACTTTTTCTTCGACTTCTACTTCTTCGACTTTTTCTTTTCGAATTTTTCTATGACTTCTGCATCTTCGACTTTTTCTTCGACTTGTGCTTCTTCGACTTTTTCTATGGCTTCTGCCTCTTCGACTTTTTCTTCGCCTCTACTTCTTCGACTTTTTCTATGGCTTCTGCTTCTGCGACTTTTTCTTCGAATTCTACTTCTTCGACTTTTTCTTTTCAAATTTTTCTATGACTTCTGCCTCTTCCAATTTTTCTTTGATTTTTTTTTATGGCTTTTGCCTCTTCACTTTTCTTCGACTTCTACTTCTTCGACTTTTTCTATGGCTTCTGCTCCTTCGACTTTTTCTACGACTTCTACTTCTTCGACTTTTTCCATGGCTTCTGTCTCTTCGACTTTTTCTTCGACTGTTTCTATGGCTTCTGCCTCTTTGACTTTTTTTAAAAAATTTTTCTATGGCTTCTGCCTCTTCGACTTTTTCTTCGACTTCTACTTCTTAGACTTTTTCCATGGCTTCTGTCTCTTCGACTTTTTCTTCGACTGTTTCTATGGCTTCTGCCTCTTTGACTTCTACTTCTTCGACTTTTTCTATGGCGTCTGCCTCTTCAACTTTTTTTTTTTTTTTTTTTCATTTTTCTATGACTTCTCCATCTTTGACTTTTTCTTCGAATTCTACTTCGACTTTTTCTATAGCTTCTGCTTCTTCGACTTTTTTTCGATTCTACTTCTTCGACTTTTTCTATAGCTTCTGCCTCTTCGACTTTCTACTTCGACTTTTTCTATGGCTTCTGCTTCTTCGACTTTTTTTTCGAATTTTTCTATGGCTTCTGCCTCTTCGACTTTTTCTTCGACTTTTTCTATGGCTTCTGCCTCTTCGACTTCTACTTCTTTGACTTTTTCCTATGGCTTCTGCTTCTATGGCTTCTGCCTCTTCGACTTTTTCTTCGAATTCTACTTCTTCGACATTTTCTATGGCTTCTGCCCCTTCGACTTTTTCTTCGACTTCTTCGTCTTCGACTTTTTCTATGGCCTCTGCCTCTTCGACTTTTTTTTCGAATTTTTCTATAAATTCTGCATCTTCGACTTTTTCTTCGACTTCGACTTCTAGTTCTTCGACTTTTTCTATGGCTTCTGCCTCTTCGACTTTTTCTTCGACTTCTACTTCTTAGACTTTTTCCATGGCTTCTGCCTCTTCGACTTTTTAGTCGATTTCTGCTTCTTTGACTTTTTCTATGGCTTCTGCTTCTTTGACTTTTTTTCGAATTTTTCTATGGCTTCTGCCTCTTCTACTTTTTCTTCGACTTCTACTTCTTCTACTTTTTCTATGGCCTCTGCCTCTTCGACTTTTTTTTCGACTTTTTCTATAACTTCTGCATCTTCGACTTTTTTTTTCGATTTCGACTTCTAGTTCTTCGACTTTTTTCTATGGCTTCTGCCTCTTCGACTTTAACTTCGACTTCTACTTCTTCGACTTTTTCCTATGGCTTCTGCCTCTTTGACTTTTTTTGCGAATTTTTCTATGGCTTCTGCCTTTTCGACTTTTTCTTTGACTTCTACTTCTTCGACTTTTTCCTATGGCTTCTGCCACTTCGACTTTTTCTTCGACTTCTACTTATTCGACTTTTTCTATGGCTTCTGCCTCTTCGACTTCTACTTCTTCGACTTTTTCTATGGTTTCTGCTTCTTCGACTTTTTCTTCGACTTCTACTTCTTCGACTTTTTCCTATGGCTTCTGCCTCTTCAACTTCTACTTCTTCAACTTTTTCTATGGCTTCTACCTGTTCCACTTTTACTTCGATTTTTTTCTATCGCTTCTGCCTCTATGACTTCTACTTAGACTTTTTCTATGGCTCTGCCTCTTCAACTTTTTCTTCGACTTCTACTTCTTCCACTTCTTCTTATGACTTCTGCCTCTTCGACTTTTTCTTTGATTTTTTTCCATGGCTTCTCCCTCTTCGTCTTCTACTTAGACTTTTTCTATGGCTCTGCCTCTTCGACTTTTTTTTCGACTTCTACTTCTTCGAATTTTTCTCTTCGAATTTTTGTTTTCGAATTTTTCTATGACTTCTGCATCTTCGACTTTTTTTTTCACTTCTACTTCTTCAATTTTATTCTATGGTTTCTGCCTCTTCGACTTTTTCCTATGACTTCTGCCTCTTCGACTTTTTCTTTGATTTTTTTCTATGGCTTCTGCCTCTTCGACTTTTTCTTTGATTTTTTTCTATGGCTTCTGCCTCTTCGACTTTTTCTTCAACTTCGACTTCTACTTCTTCGACTTTTTCTATGGCTTCTAACTCTTCCACTTTTACTTTGATTTTTTTCTATGGCTTCTGCCTCTACGACTTCTACTACTTCGAGTTTTTTCTATGGCTTCTGCCTTTTTGAATTCTACTTCTACTTTTTTTTTCTAATTTTTCTATGAATTCTGCATCTTCGACTTTTTCTTCACCTTCTACTTTTTCGAGATTTTCCTTTGGCTTCTGTCTCTTTGAAATTTTCTTCGATTTTTTTCTATGGCTTCTGCCTCTTCAACTTTTTCCTATGTCTTCTGCCTCTTCGACTTCTACTTCTTCCACTTTGTCCTATAGCTTCTGCCGCTTCTACTTTTTCTTCGACTTCTGCTTCTTCGACTTTTTCTATGGCTTCTGCCTCTTCGACTTTTTCTTCGACTTCTACTTCTTCGACTTTTTCTATGGCTTCTGCGTCTTCGACTTTTTTTTTAAATTTTTCTATGGCTTCTGCCTTTTCAACTTTTTCCTATGGCTTCTGCCTCTTCGACTTCTACTTCTTTGACTTTTTCCTATGGCTTCTGCTTCTATGGCTTCTGCCTCTTCGACTTTTTCTTCGAATTCTACTTCTTCGACATTTTCTATGGCTTCTGCCCCTTCGACTTTTTCTTCGACTTCTTCGTCTTCGACTTTTTCTATGGCCTCTGCCTCTTCGACTTTTTTTTCGAATTTTTCTATAAATTCTGCATCTTCGACTTTTTCTTCGACTTCGACATCTAGTTCTTCGACTTTTTCTATGGCTTCTGCCTCTTCGACTTTTTCTTCGACTTCTACTTCTTAGACTTTTT
>JAMKFB010000304.1:530343-608537 GCA_036247105.1 Cirrhinus mrigala
CTTCTTCGACTTTTTCCTATGACTTCTGCCTCTTCGAATTTTCTTCGAATTTTTTCTATTGCTTCTGCCTCTTCGACTTTTTCTTCGTCTTCGACTTCTACTTCTTCGACTTTTTCTTTGCCTTCTGCCTGTTCGACTTTTACTTCGAAATTTTTCTATGCCTTCTGCCTCTTCGGCTTTTTCTATGACTTCTACATCTTCGACTTTTTCTTCGACTTCTACTTAGACTTTTTCCTATGGCTTCTGCCTCTTGGTCTTTTACTTCGATTTTTTTCTATGGCTTCTGCTTGTTTGACTTCTACTTGTTCGACTTTTTCTATGGCTTCTGCCTCTTCGACTTCTACTTCTTAGACTTTTTCCATGGCTTCTGTCTCTTTGACTTCTCCTTCTTAGACTTTTTCTATGGCTTCTGTCTCTTCAACTTTTTCTTCGACTTTTTCTATGGCTTCTGCCTCTTCGACTTTTACTTTGATTTTTTTCCATGGCTTCTGCCTCTTCGACTTCTACTTCTTCGACTTTTTCTATGGCTTCTGTCTCTTCGACTTTTTTTTAAATTTTTCTATGGCTTCTACCACTTCGACATTTTCTTCGATTTTTTTCTATGGCTTCTGCCTCTTCGACTTCTACTTCTTGGACTTTTTCTATGGCTTCTGCCTCTTCGATTTCTACTTCTTAGACTTTTTCCATGGCTTCTGTCTCTTCGACTTTTTTTCAAATTTTTCTATGGCTTCTACCACTTCGACATTTTCTTCGATTTTTTTCTATGGCTTCTGCCTCTTCGACTTCTACTTCTTGTACTTTTTCTATGGCTTCTGCCTCTTCGGCTTCTACTTCTTAGACTTTTTCCATGGCTTCTGTCTCTTCGACTTTTTCTTCGACTCTTTCTATGGCTTCTGCCTCTTCGACATTTTCTTCGATTTTTTTCTATGGCTTCTGCCTCTTCGACTTTTTCTTCGACTTCTACTTCTTTGACTTTTTTCTATGGCTTCTGCCTCTTCGACGACTTATGCTTTTTGCATGGCTTCTGTCTCTTTGACTTTTTCTTCAACTTCTACTTTTTCGACTTTTTCTATGGCTTCTACCTCTTCGACTTTTTTAAAAAAATGTTCTATTGCTTCTGCCTCTTCGACTTTTTCTTGAATTTTTTTCTATGGCTTCTGCCTCTTCGACTTTTTCTTCAACTTCTACTTCTTCGACTTTTTCTTCGACTTCTACTTCGGCTTCTACGTCTTCGACTTTTTCTATGGCTTCTGCCTCTTCGACTTCTTCTTAGACTTTTTCCATGGCTTCTGCTTCTTCGACTTTTTCTTCTACTGTTTCTATGGCTTCTGCCTCTTCGACTTTTACTTCAAATTTTTTCTATGGCTTCTGCCTCTTCGTCTTTTTTTTTTTTTTTTCTATGGCTTCTGCCTCTTCGTCTTTTTTTTTTTTTTTTCTATGGCTTCTGCCTCTTCGACTTTTTCTTCGACTTCTACTTCTTTGACTTTTTCTATGGCTTCTACCACTTCGACATTTTCTTCGATTTTTTTCTATGGCTTCTGCCTCTTCGACTTCTACTTCTTGGACTTTTTCTATGGCTTCTGCCTCTTCGGCTTCTACTTCTTAGACTTTTTCCATGGCTTCTGTCTCTTCGACTTTTTCTTCGACTCTTTCTATGGCTTCTGCCTCTTCGACTTTTTATTCGATTTTTTTCTATGGCTTCTGCCTCTTCGACTTTTTCTTTGACTTCTACTTCTTAGACTTTTTCCATGGCTTCTGTCTCTTCGACTTTTTCTTCGACTCTTTCTATGGCTTCTGCCTCTTTGACCTTTACTTCGATTTTTTTTCTATGGCTTCTGCCTCTTCGACGACTTATGCTTTTTGCATGGCTTCTGCCTCTTCAACTTTTTCTTCGACTTCTACTTCTTTGACTTTTTTCTATGGCTTCTGCCTCTTCGACGACTTATGCTTTTTGCATGGCTTCTGCCTCTTCGACTTTTTCTTCGACTCTTTCTGT
The DNA here is from genome assembly GCA_036247105.1 of Cirrhinus mrigala. Classification (NCBI taxonomy): domain Eukaryota; kingdom Metazoa; phylum Chordata; class Actinopteri; order Cypriniformes; family Cyprinidae; genus Cirrhinus; species Cirrhinus mrigala. The sequence continues at coordinate 532,340 of JAMKFB010000304.1, forward strand.
GGCTTCTGCCTCTTCGACTTTTACTTCAATTTTTTTCTATGGCTTCTGCCTCTTCGAATTCTACTTCTTCGACTTTTTCTATGGCTTCTGCCTCTTCGACTTTTTCTTCGACTTCTACTTCTTAGACTATATCCATGGCTTCTACCTCTTCGACTTTTTCTTCGACTTCTACTTCTTTGACTTTTTTCATGGCTTCTGCCTCTTCGACTTCTACTTCTTCGACTTTTTCCTATGACTTCTGCCTCTTCGAATTTTCTTCGAATTTTTTCTATTGCTTCTGCCTCTTCGACTTTTTCTTCGTCTTCGACTTCTACTTCTTCGACTTTTTCTTTGCCTTCTGCCTGTTCGACTTTTACTTCGAAATTTTTCTATGCCTTCTGCCTCTTCGGCTTTTTCTATGACTTCTACATCTTCGACTTTTTCTTCGACTTCTACTTAGACTTTTTCCTATGGCTTCTGCCTCTTGGTCTTTTACTTCGATTTTTTTCTATGGCTTCTGCTTGTTTGACTTCTACTTGTTCGACTTTTTCTATGGCTTCTGCCTCTTCGACTTCTACTTCTTAGACTTTTTCCATGGCTTCTGTCTCTTTGACTTCTCCTTCTTAGACTTTTTCTATGGCTTCTGTCTCTTCAACTTTTTCTTCGACTTTTTCTATGGCTTCTGCCTCTTCGACTTTTACTTTGATTTTTTTCCATGGCTTCTGCCTCTTCGACTTCTACTTCTTCGACTTTTTCTATGGCTTCTGTCTCTTCGACTTTTTTTTAAATTTTTCTATGGCTTCTACCACTTCGACATTTTCTTCGATTTTTTTCTATGGCTTCTGCCTCTTCGACTTCTACTTCTTGGACTTTTTCTATGGCTTCTGCCTCTTCGATTTCTACTTCTTAGACTTTTTCCATGGCTTCTGTCTCTTCGACTTTTTTTCAAATTTTTCTATGGCTTCTACCACTTCGACATTTTCTTCGATTTTTTTCTATGGCTTCTGCCTCTTCGACTTCTACTTCTTGGACTTTTTCTATGGCTTCTGCCTCTTCGGCTTCTACTTCTTAGACTTTTTCCATGGCTTCTGTCTCTTCGACTTTTTCTTCGACTCTTTCTATGGCTTCTGCCTCTTCGACATTTTCTTCGATTTTTTTCTATGGCTTCTGCCTCTTCGACTTTTTCTTCGACTTCTACTTCTTTGACTTTTTTCTATGGCTTCTGCCTCTTCGACGACTTATGCTTTTTGCATGGCTTCTGTCTCTTTGACTTTTTCTTCAACTTCTACTTTTTCGACTTTTTCTATGGCTTCTACCTCTTCGACTTTTTTAAAAAAATGTTCTATTGCTTCTGCCTCTTCGACTTTTTCTTGAATTTTTTTCTATGGCTTCTGCCTCTTCGACTTTTTCTTCAACTTCTACTTCTTCGACTTTTTCTTCGACTTCTACTTCGGCTTCTACGTCTTCGACTTTTTCTATGGCTTCTGCCTCTTCGACTTCTTCTTAGACTTTTTCCATGGCTTCTGCTTCTTCGACTTTTTCTTCTACTGTTTCTATGGCTTCTGCCTCTTCGACTTTTACTTCAAATTTTTTCTATGGCTTCTGCCTCTTCGTCTTTTTTTTTTTTTTTTCTATGGCTTCTGCCTCTTCGTCTTTTTTTTTTTTTTTTCTATGGCTTCTGCCTCTTCGACTTTTTCTTCGACTTCTACTTCTTTGACTTTTTCTATGGCTTCTACCACTTCGACATTTTCTTCGATTTTTTTCTATGGCTTCTGCCTCTTCGACTTCTACTTCTTGGACTTTTTCTATGGCTTCTGCCTCTTCGGCTTCTACTTCTTAGACTTTTTCCATGGCTTCTGTCTCTTCGACTTTTTCTTCGACTCTTTCTATGGCTTCTGCCTCTTCGACTTTTTATTCGATTTTTTTCTATGGCTTCTGCCTCTTCGACTTTTTCTTTGACTTCTACTTCTTAGACTTTTTCCATGGCTTCTGTCTCTTCGACTTTTTCTTCGACTCTTTCTATGGCTTCTGCCTCTTTGACCTTTACTTCGATTTTTTTTCTATGGCTTCTGCCTCTTCGACGACTTATGCTTTTTGCATGGCTTCTGCCTCTTCAACTTTTTCTTCGACTTCTACTTCTTTGACTTTTTTCTATGGCTTCTGCCTCTTCGACGACTTATGCTTTTTGCATGGCTTCTGCCTCTTCGACTTTTTCTTCGACTCTTTCTGTGGCTTCTGCCTCTTCGACTTTTACTTCAATTTTTTTCTATGGCTTCTGCCTCTTCGAATTCTACTTCTTCGACTTTTTCTATGGCTTCTGTCTCTTCGACTTTTTCTTCAACTTCTACTTTTTCGACTTTTTCTATGGCTTCTACCTCTTCGACTTTTTAAAAAAAATGTTCTATTGCTTCTGCCTCTTCGACTTTTTCTTGAATTTTTTTCTATGGCTTCTGCCTCTTCGACTTTTTCTTCAACTTCTACTTCTTCGACTTTTTCTTCGACTTCTACTTCGGCTTCTACGTCTTCGACTTTTTCTATGGCTTCTGCCTCTTCGACTTCTTCTTAGACTTTTTCCATGGCTTCTGCTTCTTCGACTTTTTCTTCTACTGTTTCTATGGCTTCTGCCTCTTCGACTTTTACTTCAAATTTTTTCTATGGCTTCTGCCTCTTCGTCTTTTTTTTTTTTTTCCATGGCTTCTGCCTCTTCGACTTTTTCTTCGACTTCTACTTCTTTGACTTTTTCTATGGCCTCTGCTTGTTCGACTTTTAGTTCGTTTTTTTTCTATGGCTTCTGCCTCTTCGACTTTTTCTTCGACTTCTACTTCTTTGAGTTTTTCTATGGCTTCTGCCTCTTCGAGTTTTTCTTCGATTTCTTTGTCTTCGACTTTTTCTATGGCCTCTGCCTATTCGACTTTTTTTTTAATTTTTCTATAATTTCTGCATCTTCGACTTTTTCTTCGACTTCGACTTCTAGTTCTCCGACTTTTTCTATGGCTTCTGCCTCTTCGACTTTTTCCTCAATTTTTTTCTGTGGCTTCTGCCTCGTCGACTTCTACTAATTCGAGTTTTTTCTATGGCTTCTGCCTTTTCGACTTCTACTTCTTTGAGTTTTTATATGGCTTCTGCCTCTTCGACTTCTACTAATTCGAGTTTTTATATGGCTTCTGCCTCTTCGAGTTTTTCTTCGATTTTTTTCTATGGCTTCTGGCTCTTCGACTTTTTCTTCGACTTCTACTTCTTCGACTTTTTTTATGGCTTCTGCCTGTTCGACTTTTACTTCGATTTTTTTCTATAGCTTCTGCCTCTTCAACTTTTTCTTCGACTTCTACTTCTTTGACTTTTTCTATGGCTTCTGCCCATTCGACTTTTTCTTCGACTTCTTTGTCTTCGACTTTTTCTATGGCCTCTGCCTCTTCGACTTTTTTTTTCGAATTCTTCTATAACTTCTGCATCTTCGACTTTTTCTTCGACTTCGACTTCTAGTTCTTCGACTTTTTCTATGGCTTCTGCCTCTTCGACTTTTTCCTCAAGTTTTTTTCTGTGGCTTCTGCCTCTTCGACTTCTACTAATTCGAGTTTTTTCTATGGCTTCTGCCTTTTCGACTTCTACTTCTTTGAGTTTTTATATGGCTTCTGCCTCTTCGAGTTTTTCTTCGATTTTTTTCTATGGCTTCTGCCGCTTCTACTTTTTCTTCGACTTCTTCGTCTTCGACTTTTTCTATGGCCTCTGCCTCTTCGACTTTTTCCTCAATTTTTTTCTGTGGCTTCTGCCTCTTCGACTTCTACTAATTCGAGTTTTTTCTATGGCTTCTGCCTCTTCGACTTCTAATTCTTTGAGTTTTTCTATGGCTTCTGCCTCTTCGAGTTTTTCTTCGATTTCTTTGTCTTCGACTTTTTCTATGGCCTCAGCCTCTTCGACTTTTTTTTCGAATTTTTCTATAATTTCTGCATCTTCGACTTTTTCTTCGACTTCGACTTCTAGTTCTCCGACTTTTTCTATGGCTTCTGCCTCTTCGACTTTTTCCTCAATTTTTTTCTGTGGCTTCTGCCTCGTCGACTTCTACTAATTCGAGTTTTTTCTATGGCTTCTGCCTTTCGACTTCTACTTCTTTGAGTTTTTATATGGCTTCTGCCTCTTTGACTTTTTCCTCAATTTTTTTCTGTGGCTTCTGCCTCTTCGACTTCTACTAATTCGAGTTTTTATATGGCTTCTGCCTCTTCGAGTTTTTCTTCGATTTTTTTCTATGGCTTCTGCCTCTTCGACTTTTTCTTCGACTTCTACTTCTTCGACTTTTTTTATGGCTTCTGCCTGTTCGACTTTTACTTCGATTTTTTTCTATGGCTTCTGCCTCTTCAACTTTTTCTTCGACTTCTACTTCTTTGACTTTTTCTATGGCTTCTGCCCATTCGACTTTTTCTTCGACTTCTTTGTCTTCGACTTTTTCTATGGCCTCTGCCTCTTCGACTTTTTTTTTGAATTCTTCTATAACTTTTTGCATCTTCGACTTTTTCTTCGACTTCGACTTCTAGTTCTTCGACTTTTTCTATGGCTTCTGCCTCTTCGACTTTTTCCTCAATTTTTTTCTGTGGCTTCTGCCTCTTCGACTTCTACTAATTCGAGTTTTTTCTATGGCTTCTGCCTTTTCGACTGCTACTTCTTTGAGTTTTTATATGGATTCTGACTCTTCGAGTTTTTCTTCGATTTTTTTCTATGGCTTCTGCCTCTTCGACATTTTCTTCGACTTCTACTTCTTCGACTTTTTCTATGGCTTCTGCCTCTTCTACATTTTCTTCGATGTTTTTCTATGGCTTCTGCCTCTTCGACTTTTTCTTTGACTTTTTCTATGGATTCTGCCCCTTCGACTTTTTTTTCGAATTTTTCTATAACTTCTGCATCTTCGACTTTTTCTTCGACTTCTAGTTCTTCCATTTTTTTTATGGCTTCTGCCTGTTCGACTTTTTCCTCAATTTTTTTCTGTGGCTTCTGCCTCTTCGACTTCTACTACTTCGAATTTTTTCTATGGCTTCTGCCTTTTCGACTTCTACTACTTCGAGTTTTTTCTATGGCTTCTGCTTCTTCGACTTTTTTTCGAATTTTTCTATGGCTTCTGCCTCTTCGACATTTTCTTCGATTTTTTTCTATGGCTTCTGCCTCTTCGACTTTTTCTTCGACTTCTACTTCTTCGACTTTTTCTATGGCTTCTGCTCCTTCGACTTTTTCTTCGACTTCTTCGTCTTCGACTTTTTCTATGGCCTCTGCCTCTTCGACTTTTTTTTCTAATTTTTCTATAACTTCTGCATCTTCGACTTTTTCTTCGATTTCGACTTCTAGTTCTTCAAGTTGTTTCTATGGCTTCTGCCTTTTCGACTTCTACTTCTTTGAGTTTTTCTATGGCTTCTGCCTCTTCGAATTTTTCTTCGATTTTTTTCTATGGCTTCTGCCGCTTCTACTTTTTCTTCGACTTCTACTTCTTCGACTTTTTCTATGGCTTCTGCCGGTTCGACTTTTACTTCGATTTTTTTCTATGGCTTCTGCCTCTTCGACTTTTTCTTCGACTTCTACTTCTTCGACTTTTTCTATGGCTTCTGCCTCTTTTCGACTTCTACTTAGATTTTTTCCATGGCTTCTGCTTCTTCGACTTTTTTTCGAATTTTTCTATGCCTTCTGTCTCTTCTACATTTTCTTCGATTTTTTTGTATGGCTTTTGCCTCTTCGACTTTTTCTTCGACTTCTACTTCTTCGACTTTTACTTTTCAAATTTTTCTATAACTTCTGCCTCTTCGACTTTTTCTTTGATTTTTTTCTATGGCTTCTGCCTCTTCAACTTTTTCTTCGACTTCTACCTCTTCGACTTTTTCTATGGCTTCTGCCTCTTCAACTTTTTCTTCGACTTCTACTTCTTCGACTTTTTCTATGGCTTCTGCCTCTTCGACTTCTACTTCGACTTTTTCTATGGCTCCTGCTTCTTCGACTTTTTTTCGAATTTTTCTATGGCTTCTGCCTCTTCGACATTTTCTTCGATTTTTTTCTATGGCTTCTGCCTCTTCGACTTTTTCTTCGACTTCTACTTCTTCGACTTTTTCTATGGCTTCTGCTCCTTCGACTTTTTCTTCGACTTCTTCGTCTTCGACTTTTTCTATGGCCTCTGCCTCTTCGACTTTTTTTTCAAATTTTTCTATAACTTCTGCATCTTCGACTTTTTCTTCGATTTCAACTTCTAGTTCTTCAAGTTGTTTCTATGGCTTCTGCCTTTTCGACTTCTACTTCTTTGAGTTTTTCTATGGCTTCTGCCTCTTCGAATTTTTCTTCGATTTTTTTCTATGGCTTCTGCCGCTTCTACTTTTTCTTCGACTTCTACTTCTTCGACTTTTTCTATGCCTTCTGCCGGTTCGACATTTACTTCGATTTTTTTCTATGGCTTCTGCCTCTTCGACTTTTTCTTCGACTTCTACTTCTTTGACTTTTTCTATGGCTTCTGCCTCTTCTACATTTTCTTCGATTTTTTTCTATGGCTTCTGCCTCTTCGACTTTTTCTTCGACTTCTACTTCTTTGACTTTTTTTTTTGAATTTTTCTATGGCTTCTGCCGGTTCAACGTTTTCTTTGATTTTTTTCTATGGCATCTGCCTTTTCGACTTCTACTTCTTTGAGTTTTTCTATGGCTTCTGCCTCTTCGACTTCTACTTCTTTGAGTTTTTCTATGGCTTCTGCCTCTTCGACTTTTTCTTCGACTTCTACTTCTTCGACATTTTCTATGGCTTCTGCCTCTTCGACTTCTACTTAGACTTTTTCTATGGCTTCTGCTTCTTCGACTTTTTTTTCAAATTTTTCTATGGCTTCTGCCTTTTCAACTTTTTCCTATGGCTTCTCCGTCTTCGACTTCTGCTTCTTCGACTTTTTCTATGACTTCTACATCTTCGACTTCTACTTCTTAGGCTTTTTCCTATGGCTACTGCGTCTTCGACTTCTACTTCTTTGACTTTTTCCTATGGCTTCTGCTTCTTCGACTTGTTCTTCGACTGCTTCTATGGCTTCTGCCTCTTCGACTTCTACTTCTTTGACTTTATCTGTGGCTTCTGCCGGTTCGACTTTTTCTTCGACTTCTACTTCTTCGACTTTTTCTTTTCAAATTTTTCTGTGACTTATGCCTCTTCCACTTTTTCTTTGATTTTTTTTCTATGGCTTCTGCCTCTTCAACTTTTTCTTCGTCTTCTACTTCTTCGACTTTTTCTATGGCTTCTGCCTCTTTGACTTTTTTTCGATTTTTTTTTATGGCTTCTCCCTCTTCGACTTTTACTTAGATTTTTTTCTATGGCTTCTGCCTCTTCGACTTCTACTTCCACTTTTTCTATGGCGTCTGCCTCTTCGACTATTTTTTTCTTTTCATTTTTCTGTGACTTCTGCATCTTTCACTTTTTCTTCGAATTCTACTTCTTCGACTTTTTCTATGGCTTCTGCTTCTTCGACTTTTTTTCGAATTGTTCTTTGGCTTCTGCCTCTTCGACATTTCCTTCGATTTTTTTTTATGGCTTCTGCCTCTTCGACTTCTCCTTCTTAGACTTTTTCTATGGCTTCTGCCTCTTCGACTTTTTCTTCGACTTCTACTTCTTCGACTTTTTCCATAGCTTCTGTCTCTTCGACTTCTCCTTCTTAGACTTTTTCTATGGCTTCTGTCTCTTCGACTTTTTCTTCGACTGTTTCTATGGCTTCTGCCTCTTCGACTTTTACTTCGATTTTTTTCTATGGCTTCTGCCTCTTCGACTTCTACTTCTTCGACTTTTTCTATGGCTTCTGCCTCTTCGACTTTTTTTTTTTTTCGACTTTTTCTATGACTTCTGCATCTTCGACTTTTTCTTTGACTTCTACTTCTTCGACTTTTTCTTTTCAAATTTTTCTATGACTTCTGCATCATCGACTTTTCCTATGGCTTCTGCCTCTTCGACTTCTGCTTCTTCGACTTTTTCTATGACTTCTACATCTTCGACTTTAGTTCGACTTCTACTTCTTTGACTTTTTCCTATGGCTTCTGCTTCTTCGACTTTTTCTTCGACTGCTTCTATGGCTTCTGCCTCTTCGACTTCTACTTCTTCGATTTTTTTTTCGAATTTTTCTATGGCTTCTGCCTCTTCGACATTTTCTTCTATTTTTTTCTATGGCTTCTGCCGCTTCTACTTCTTCTTCGACTTCTTCGTCTTCGACTTTTTCTATGGCCTCTGCCTCTTCGACTTTTTTTTCTAATTTTTCTATAACTTCTGCATCTTCGACTTTTTCTTCGATTTCGACTTCTAGTTCTTCAAGTTGTTTCTATGGCTTCTGCCTCTTCGAATTTTTCTTCGATTTTTTTCTATGGCTTCTGCCGCTTCTACTTTTTCTTCGACTTCTACTTCTTCGACTTTTTCTATGGCTTCTGCCGGTTCGACTTTTACTTCGATTTTTTTCTATGGCTTCTGCCTCTTCGACTTTTTCTTCGACTTCTACTTCTTCGACTTTTTCTATGGCTTCTGCCTCTTCGACTTCTACTTAGACTTTTTCTATGGCTTCTGCTTCTTCGACTTTTTTTCGAATTTTTCTATGCCTTCTGTCTCTTCTACATTTTCTTCGATTTTTTTGTATGGCTTTTGCCTCTTCGACTTTTTCTTCGACTTCTACTTCTTCGACTTTTCCTTTTCAAATTTTTCTATAACTTCTGCCTCTTCGACTTTTTCTTTGATTTTTTTCTATGGCTTCTGCCTTTTCAACTTTTTCTTCGACTTCTACCTCTTCGACTTTTTCTATGGCTTCTGCCTCTTCAACTTTTTCTTCGACTTCTACTTCTTCGACTTTTTCTATGCCTTCTGCCTCTTCGACTTCTACTTCTTCGAGTTTTTTGTATGACTTCTCCCTGTTCGACTTCTACTTCTTCGACTTTTTCTTTTCGAATTTTTCTATGACTTCTGCATCTTCGACTTTTTCTTCGACTTCTACTTCTTCGACTTTTTCTTTTCAAATTTTTCTATGACTTCTGCCTCTTCCAATTTTTCTTTGATTTTTTTCTATGGCTTTTGCCTCTTCAACTTTTTCTTCGACTTCTACTTCTTCGACTTTTTCTTTTCAAATTTTTCTATGACTTCTGCCTCTTCCAATTTTTCTTTGATTTTTTTCTATGGCTTTTGCCTCTTCGACTTTTTCTTCAACTTCTGCTTCTTCAACCTTTTCTATGGCTTCTGCCTCTTCGACTTTTTCTTCGACTTCTACTTCTTTGACTTTTTATATGGCTTCTGCTTCTTCGACTTTATTTCGACTTTTTCTATTGCTTCTGCCTCTTCGACTTTTATTTCGATTTTTTTCTATGGCTTCTGCCTCTTCGACTTTTTCTTCGATTTTTTTCGATGGCTTCTGCCCTTTCGACTTTTTCTTCGACTTCTACTTCTTCGACTTTTTCTATGGCTTCTGCCTCTTTGACATTTTCTTCGATTTTTTTCTATGGCTTCTGCCTCTTCGACTTTTTCTTCGACTTCTACTTCTTCGACTTTTTCCTATGGCTTCTGCCTCTTCGAATTTTTCTTCGGCTTCTACTTCTTCGACTTTTTCTATGGCCTCTGCCTCTTTGACTTCTACTACTTCAACTTTTTCTATGGCCTCTGCCTCTTCGACTTTTTTTTTTTTTCAAATTTTTCTATAACTTCTTTATCTTCGACTTCTATTTCTTCGAATTTTTCTATGGCTTCTGCCTCTTCGACTTCTACTTCTTCGACTTTTTCTATGGCTTCTGCCTCTTCTACATTTTCTTCGATTTTTTTCTATGGCTTCTGCCTCTTCGACTTTTTCTTCGACTTCTACTTCTTCGACTTTTTCTTTTCGAATTTTTCTATGACTTCTGCCTCTTCGACTTTTTCTTCGACTTCTACTTCTTCGAATTTTTCTATGGCTTCTGCCTCTTCGACTTCTACTTCTTCGACTTTTTCTATGGCTTCTACTTCTTTGACTTTTTCTTCGAATTCTACTTCTTCGACTTTTTCTTTTCAAATTTTTCTATGACTTCTGCCTCTTCCAATTTTTCTTTGATTTTTTTTATGGCTTTTGCCTCTTCAACTTTTTCTTCGACTTCTACTTCTTCGACTTTTTCTATGGCTTCTGCCTCTTTGACTTTTTTGTAAATTTTTTTCTATGGCTTCTGCCTCTTCGACTTTTTTTTCCACTTCTGCTTCTTCAACCTTTTCTATGGCTTCTGCCTCTTCGACTTTTTCTTCGACTTCTACTTCTTCGACTTTTTCTATGGCTTCTGCCTCTTCGACTTCTACTTCGACTTTTTCTATGGCTCCTGCTTCTTCGACTTTTTTTCGAATTTTTCTATGGCTTCTGCCTCTTCTACATTTTCTTCGATTTTTTTCTATGGCTTCTGCCTCTTCGACTTTTTCTTCGACTTCTACTTCTTTGACTTTTTCTATGGCTTCTGCTTCTTCGACTTTATTTCGACTTTTTCTATTGCTTCTGCCTCTTCGACTTTTACTTCGATTTTTTTCTATGGCTTCTGCCTCTTCGACTTTTTCTTCGATTTTTTTCGATGACTTCTGCCCTTTCGACTTTTTCTTCGACTTCTACTTGTTTGACTTTTTCTATGGCTTCTGCCTCTTCGACTTTTTCTTCGACTTCTACTTCTTCGACTTTTTCCTATGGCTTCTGCCTCTTCGAATTTTTCTTCGGCTTCTACTTCTTCGACTTTTTCTATGGCCTCTGCCTCTTTGACTTCTACTTCTTCGACTTTTTCTATGGCTTCTACTTCTTCGACTTTTTCTTCGAATTCTACTTCTTCGACTTTTTCTTTTCAAATTTTTCTATGACTTCTGCCTCTTCCAATTTTTCTTTGATTTTTTATATGGCTTTTGCCTCTTCAACTTTTTCTTCGACTTCTACTTCTTCGACTTTTTCTATGGCTTCTGCCTCTTTGACTTTTTTTAAAAATTTTTTCTATGGCTTCTGCCTCTTCGACTTTTTCTTCCACTTCTACTTCTTCGACTTTTTCCATGGCTTCTGTCTCTTCGACTTTTTCTTCGACTGTTTCTATGGCTTCTGCCTCTTCGACTTTTACTTCGATTTTTTTCTATGGCTTCTGCCTCTTTGACTTCTACTTCTTCGACTTTTTCTATGACTTCTCCATCTTTGACTTTTTCTTCGAATTCTACTTCGACTTTTTCTATGGCCTCTGCTTCTTCGACTTTTTTTCGAATTTTTCTATGGCTTCTGCCCCTTCGACTTTTTCTTCGACTTCTACTTCTTCGACTTTTTCCATGGCTTCTGTCTCTTCGACTTCTCCTTCTTAGACTTTTTCTATGGCTTCTGCCCCTTCGACTTTTTCTTCGACTTCTGCTTCTTCGACTTTTTCTATGGCTTCTGCCTCTTCGACTTTTTCTTCGACTTCTACTTCTTCGACTTTTTCTATGGCTTCTGCTCCTTCGACTTTTTCTTCGACTTCTTCGTCTTCGACTTTTTCTATGGCCTCTGCCTCTTCGACTTTTTTTTCAAATTTTTCTATAACTTCTGCATCTTCGACTTTTTCTTCGATTTCGACTTCTAGTTCTTCGAGTTTTTTCTATGGCTTCTGCCTTTTCGACTTCTACTTTGAGTTTTTCTATGGCTTCTGCCTCTTCTAATTTTTCCTCAATTTTTTTCTATGGCTTCTGCCACTTCTACTTTTTCTTCGACTTTTACTTCTTCGACTTTTTCTATGGCTTCTGCCGGTCCGACTTTTACTTGTTCGACTTTTTCTATGGCTTCTGCCTCTTCGACTTTTTCTTCGATTTCTACTTCTTCGACTTTTTCCATGGCTTCTGTCTCTTCGACTTCTCTTTCTTAGACTTTTTCTATGGCTTCTGCCTCTTCGACTTCTACTTAGACTTTTTCTATGGCTTCTGCTTCTTCGACTTTTTTTTCGACTTCTACTTCTTTGACTTTTTCTATGGCTTCTGCTTCTTCGACTTTTGTTCGACTTTTTCTATTGCTTCTGCCTCTTCGACTTTTACTTCGATTTTTTTCTATGGCTTCTGCCCCTTCGACTTTTTCTTCGACTTCTGCTTCTTCGACTTTTTCTATGGCTTCTGCCTCTTCGACTTTTTCTTCGACTTCTACTTCTTCGACTTTTTCTATGGCTTCTGCTCCTTCGACTTTTTCTTCGACTTCTTCGTCTTCGACTTTTTCTATGGCCTCTGCCTCTTCGACTTTTTTTTCAAATTTTTCTATAACTTCTGCATCTTCGACTTTTTCTTCGATTTCGACTTCTAGTTCTTTGAGTTTTTTCTATGGCTTCTGCCTTTTCGACTTCTACTTTGAGTTTTTCTATGGCTTCTGCCTCTTCTAATTTTTCCTCAATTTTTTTCTATGGCTTCTGCCACTTCTACTTTTTCTTCGACTTTTACTTCTTCGACTTTTTCTATGGCTTCTGCCGGTCCGACTTTTACTTGTTCGACTTTTTCTATGGCTTCTGCCTCTTCGACTTTTTCTTCGATTTCTACTTCTTCGACTTTTTCCATGGCTTCTGTCTCTTCGACTTCTCTTTCTTAGACTTTTTCTATGGCTTCTGCCTCTTCGACTTCTACTTAGACTTTTTCTATGGCTTCTGCTTCTTCGACTTTTTTTTCGACTTCTACTTCTTTGACTTTTTCTATGGCTTCTGCTTCTTCGACTTTTGTTCGACTTTTTCTATTGCTTCTGCCTCTTCGACTTTTACTTCGATTTTTTTCTATGACTTCTGCCTCTTCGACTTTTTTTTCGACTTCTACTTCTTTGACTTTTTCTATGGCTTCTGCTTCTTCGACTTTTGTTCGACTTTTTCTATTGCTTCTGCCTCTTCGACTTTTACTTCGATTTTTTTCTATGGCTTCTGCCTCTTCGACTTTTTCTTCGACTTCTACTTCTTCGACTTTTTCTATGGCTTCTGCTCCTTCGACTTTTTCTTCGACTTCTTCGTCTTCGACTTTTTCTATGGCTTCTGCCTCTTCTAATTTTTCTTCGATTTTTTTCTATGGCTTCTGCCGCTTCTACTTTTTCTTCGACTTCTTCTTCTTCGACTTTTTCTATGGCTTCTGTCGGTTCGACTTTTACTTCGATTTTTTTCTATGGCTTCTGCCTCTTCGACTTTTTCTTCGACTTCTACTTCTTCGACTTTTTCTATGGCTTCTGCCTCTTCGACTTCTGCTTCGACTTTTTCTATGGCTTCTGCCTCTTCGACTTCTGCTTCGACTTTTTCTATGGCTTCTGCTTCTTCGACTTTTTTTAGAATTTTTCTATGCCTTCTGTCTCTTCTACATTTTCTTTGATTTTTTTCTATGACTTCTGCCTCTTCGACTTTTTCTTCGACTTTTTCTATGGATTCTGCCCCTTTGACTTTTTCGTCGACTTCTACTTCTTCGACTTTTTCTTTTCGAATTTTTCTATGACTTCTGCAGCTTCGACTTTTTCTTCGACTTCTGCTTCTTCGACTTTTTCTATGGCTTCTGCCTCTTCGACTTTTTTTTCAAATTTTTCTATGGCTTCTGCCTTTTCAGCTTTTTCCTATGGCTTCTGCCTCTTCGACTTCTGCTTCTTCGACTTTTTCTATGACTTCTACATCTTCGAATTTAGTTCGACTTCTACTTCTTTGACTTTTTCCTATGGCTTCTGCTTCTTCGACTTTTTCTTCGACTGCTTCTATGGCTTCTGCCTCTTCGACATTTTCTTCGATTTTTTTTTCTATGGCTTCTGCCGCTTCTACTTTTTCTTCGACTACTACTTTTTCGACTTTTTCTATGGCTTCTGCCTCTACGACTTCTACTTCTTCGACTTTTTTTCGAATTTTTCTATGGCTTCTGCCTCTTCGACATTTTCTTCGATTTGTTTCTATTTCTTCTGCCGCTTCTACTTTTTCTTCGACTTCTACTTCTTCGACTTTTTCCTATGGCTTCTGCCTCTTCGAATTTTTCTTCGGCTTCTACTTCTTCGACTTTTTCTATGGCCTCTGCCTCTTTGACTTCTACTTCTTCGACTTTTTCTATGGCTTCTACTTCTTCGACTTTTTCTTCGAATTCTACTTCTTCGACTTTTTCTTTTCAAATTTTTCTATGACTTCTGCCTCTTCCAATTTTTCTTTGATTTTTTATATGGCTTTTGCCTCTTCAACTTTTTCTTCGACTTCTACTTCTTCGACTTTTTCTATGGCTTCTGCCTCTTTGACTTTTTTTAAAAAATTTTTCTATGGCTTCTGCCTCTTCGACTTTTTCTTCCACTTCTACTTCTTCGACTTTTTCCATGGCTTCTGTCTCTTCGACTTTTTCTTCGACTGTTTCTATGGCTTCTGCCTCTTCGACTTTTACTTCGATTTTTTTCTATGGCTTCTGCCTCTTTGACTTCTACTTCTTCGACTTTTTCTATGGCGTCTGCCTCTTCGACTTTTTTATTTTTTTTTTTTTTCATTTTTCTATGACTTCTCCATCTTTGACTTTTTCTTCGAATTCTACTTCGACTTTTTCTATGGCCTCTGCTTCTTCGACTTTTTTTCGAATTTTTCTATGGCTTCTGCCCCTTCGACTTTTTCTTCGACTTCTACTTCTTCGACTTTTTCCATGGCTTCTGTCTCTTCGACTTCTCCTTCTTAGACTTTTTCTATGGCTTCTGCCCCTTCGACTTTTTCTTCGACTTCTGCTTCTTCGACTTTTTCTATGGCTTCTGCCTCTTCGACTTTTTCTTCGACTTCTACTTCTTCGACTTTTTCTATGGCTTCTGCTCCTTCGACTTTTTCTTCGACTTCTTCGTCTTCGACTTTTTCTATGGCCTCTGCCTCTTCGACTTTTTTTTCAAATTTTTCTATAACTTCTGCATCTTCGACTTTTTCTTCGATTTCGACTTCTAGTTCTTCGAGTTTTTTCTATGGCTTCTGCCTTTTCGACTTCTACTTTGAGTTTTTCTATGGCTTCTGCCTCTTCTAATTTTTCCTCAATTTTTTTCTATGGCTTCTGCCACTTCTACTTTTTCTTCGACTTTTACTTCTTCGACTTTTTCTATGGCTTCTGCCGGTCCGACTTTTACTTGTTCGACTTTTTCTATGGCTTCTGCCTCTTCGACTTTTTCTTCGATTTCTACTTCTTCGACTTTTTCCATGGCTTCTGTCTCTTCGACTTCTCTTTCTTAGACTTTTTCTATGGCTTCTGCCTCTTCGACTTCTACTTAGACTTTTTCTATGGCTTCTGCTTCTTCGACTTTTTTTTTCGACTTCTACTTCTTTGACTTTTTCTATGGCTTCTGCTTCTTCGACTTTTGTTCGACTTTTTCTATTGCTTCTGCCTCTTCGACTTTTACTTCGATTTTTTTCTATGACTTCTGCCTCTTCGACTTTTTTTTTCGACTTCTACTTCTTTGACTTTTTCTATGGCTTCTGCTTCTTCGACTTTTGTTCGACTTTTTCTATTGCTTCTGCCTCTTCGACTTTTACTTCGATTTTTTTCTATGGCTTCTGCCTCTTCGACTTTTTCTTCGACTTCTACTTCTTCGACTTTTTCTATGGCTTCTGCTCCTTCGACTTTTTCTTCGACTTCTTCGTCTTCGACTTTTTCTATGGCTTCTGCCTCTTCTAATTTTTCTTCGATTTTTTTCTATGGCTTCTGCCGCTTCTACTTTTTCTTCGACTTCTTCTTCTTCGACTTTTTCTATGGCTTCTGTCGGTTCGACTTTTACTTCGATTTTTTTCTATGGCTTCTGCCTCTTCGACTTTTTCTTCGACTTCTACTTCTTCGACTTTTTCTATGGCTTCTGCCTCTTCGACTTCTGCTTCGACTTTTTCTATGGCTTCTGCCTCTTCGACTTCTGCTTCGACTTTTTCTATGGCTTCTGCTTCTTCGACTTTTTTTAGAATTTTTCTATGCCTTCTGTCTCTTCTACATTTTCTTTGATTTTTTTCTATGACTTCTGCCTCTTCGACTTTTTCTTCGACTTTTTCTATGGATTCTGCCCCTTTGACTTTTTCGTCGACTTCTACTTCTTCGACTTTTTCTTTTCGAATTTTTCTATGACTTCTGCAGCTTCGACTTTTTCTTCGACTTCTGCTTCTTCGACTTTTTCTATGGCTTCTGCCTCTTCGACTTTTTTTTCAAATTTTTCTATGGCTTCTGCCTTTTCAGCTTTTTCCTATGGCTTCTGCCTCTTCGACTTCTGCTTCTTCGACTTTTTCTATGACTTCTACATCTTCGAATTTAGTTCGACTTCTACTTCTTTGACTTTTTCCTATGGCTTCTGCTTCTTCGACTTTTTCTTCGACTGCTTCTATGGCTTCTGCCTCTTCGACATTTTCTTCGATTTTTTTTCTATGGCTTCTGCCGCTTCTACTTTTTCTTCGACTACTACTTTTTCGACTTTTTCTATGGCTTCTGCCTCTACGACTTCTACTTCTTCGACTTTTTTTCGAATTTTTCTATGGCTTCTGCCTCTTCGACATTTTCTTCGATTTGTTTCTATGGCTTCTGCCGCTTCTACTTTTTCTTCGACTTCTACTTCTTCGACTTTTTCTATGGCTTCTGCCGGTTCGACTTTTACTTCGATTTTTTCCTCTGGCTTCTGCCTCTTTGACTTTTTCTTCGACTTCTACTTCTTCGACTTTTTCTATGGCTTCTGCCTCTTCGGCTTTTTTTCGAATTTTTCTATGGCTTCTACCACTTCGGCATTTTCTTCGATTTTTTTCTATGGCTTCTCCCTCTTCGACTTTTTCTTCGACTTCTACTTCTTTGACTTTTTCTATGGCTTCTGCTTCTTCGACTTTTTTTCAACTTTTTCTATTGCTTCTGCCTCTTCGACTTTTACTTCAATTTTTTTCTATGGCTTCTACTTCTTCAACTTTTTCTATGGCTTCTGCTCCTTCGACTTTTTCTTCGACTTCTTCGTCTTCGACTTTTTCTATGGCCTCTGCCTCTTCGACTTTTTTTTCGAATTTTTCTATAACTTCTGCATCTTCGACTTTTTCTTCGACTTCGACTTCTAGTTCTTCGAATTTTTCTTTGGCTTCTGCCTCTTCGACTTCTCCTTCTTCGACTTTTTCTATGGCTTCTGTCTCTTTGACTTTTTCTTCGACTGTTTCTATGGCTTCTGCCTCTTCGACTTATACTTCTTCGACTTTTTCTATGGCGTCTGCCTCTTCGACTTTTTTTTTTTTCCGACTTTTTCTATGACTTCTGCATCTTCGACTTTTTCTTCGACTTCTACTTCTTCGACTTTTTCTATGGATTCTGCCTCTTCGACTTCTACTTCTTCGACTTTTTCTTTTCGAATTTTTCTATGACTTCTGCATCTTCGACTTTTTCTTCAACTTCTGCTTCTTCGACTTTTTCTATGGCTTCTGCCTCTTCGACTTTTTCTTCGACTTCTGCTTCTTCGACTTTTTCTATGCCTTCTGCCTCTTCGACTTTTTCTTCGACTGCTACTTCTTCGACTTTTTCTATGGCTTCTGCCTCTTCGACTTCTACTTCGACTTTTTTTATGGCTTCTGCTTCTTCGACTTTTTTTCGAATTTTTCTATGGCTTCTGCCTCTTCTACATTTTCTTCGATTTTTTTCTATGGCTTCTGCCTCTTCGACTTTTTCTTCAACTTTTTCTATGGATTCTGCCTCTTCGACTTCTACTTCTTCGACTTTTTCTTTTCGAATTTTTCTATGACTTCTGCATCTCTGACTTTTTCTTTGACTTCTGCTTCTTCGACTTTTTGTATGGCTTCTGCCTCTTCGACTTTTTCTTCGATTTTTTTCTAAGGCTTCTACCCTTTCGACTTTTTCTTCGACTTGTACTTCTTCGACTTTTTCTATGGCTTCTGCCTCTTTGACATTTTCTTCGATTTTTTTCTATGGCTTCTGCCTCTTCGACTTCTACTTCTTCGACTTTTTCCTATGGCTTCTGCCTCTTCGACTTTTTCCTATGGCTTTTTCTTCGACTTCTACTGCTTCGATTTTTTCTGTGGCTTCTACTTCTTAGACTTTTTCTATGGCCTCTGCCTCTTCGACTTCTACTACTTCAACTTTTTCTATGGCCTCTGCCTCTTCAAGTTTTTTTTTTTTCAAATTTATCTATAACTTCTTCATCTTCGACTTTTTTTTCGACTTCTACTTTTTCGACTTTTTCTATGGCTTCTGCCTCTTCGACTTCTACTTCTTCGACTTTTTCTATGGCTTCTACTTCTTCGACTTTTTCTATGGCTCCTGCCTCTTCGACATTTTCTTCGACTTCTACTTCTTCGACTTTTTCTATGACTTCTGCCTCTTCTACATTTTTTTCGATGTTTTTCTATGGCTTCTGCCTCTTCGACTTTTTTTTCGAATTTTTCTATAACTTCTGCCTCTTCGACTTTTTCTATGGATTCTGCCTCTTCGACTTCTACTTCTTCGACTTTTTCTTTTCGAATTTTTCTATGACTTCTGCATCTCCGACTTTTTCTTTGACTTCTGCTTCTTCGACTTTTTGTATGGCTTCTGCCTCTTCGACTTTTTCTTCGATTTTTTTCTATGGCTTCTACCCTTTCGACTTTTTCTTCGACTTGTACTTCTTCGACTTTTTCTATGGCTTCTGCCTCTTTGACATTTTCTTCGATTTTTTTCTATGGCTTCTGCCTCTTCGACTTCTACTTCTTCGACTTTTTCCTATGGCTTCTGCCTCTTCGACTTTTTCTTCGACTTCTACTTCTTCGATTTTTTCTGTGACTTCTACTTCTTCGACTTTTTCTATGGCTTCTACTTCTTCGACTTTTTCTATGGCTCCTGCCTCTTCGACATTTTCTTCGACTTCTACTTCTTCGACTTTTTCTATGGCTTCTGCCTCTTCTACATTTTTTTCGATGTTTTTCTATGGCTTCTGCCTCTTCGACTTTTTCTTTGACTTTTTCTGTGGATTCTGCCCCTTCGACTTTTTTTCGAATTTTTCTATGGCTTCTACCTCTTCGACTTTTTCTTCGACTTCTACTTCTTCGACTTTTTCTATGGCTTCTGCCCCTTCGACTTTTTCTTCGACTTCTTCGTCTTCGACTTTTTCTATGGCCCATGTCTCTTCGACTTTTTTTTCGAATTTTTCTATAACTTCTGCATCTTCGACTTTTTCTTCGACTTCTAGTTCTTCCACTTTTTTTATGGCTTCTGCCTCTTCGACTTTTTCCTCAATTTTTTTCTGTGGCTTCTGCCTCTTTGACTTCTACTACTTCGAATTTTTTCTATGGCTTCTGCCTTTTCGACTTCTACTACTTTGAGTTTTTTCTATGGCTTCTGCTTCTTCGACTTTTTTTCGAATTTTTCTATGGCTTCTGCCTCTTCGACATTTTCTTCGATTTTTTTCTATGGCTTCTGCCTCTTCGACTTTTTCTTCGACTTCTACTTCTTCGACTTTTTCTGTGGCTTCTGCCTCTTCTACATTTTCTTCGATTTTTTTCTATGGCTTCTGCCTCTTCGACTTTTTCTTCGACTTCTACTTCTTCGACTTTTTCTTTTCGAATTTTTCTATGACTTCTGCATCTTCGACTTTTTCTTCGACTTGTGCTTCTTTGACTTTTTCTATGGCTTCTGCCTCTTCGACTTTTTCTTCGGCTTCTACTTCTTCGACTTTCTCTATGGCTTCTGCTTCTGCGACTTTTTCTTCGAATTCTACTTCTTCGACTTTTTCTATTCAAATTTTTCTATGACTTCTGCCTCTTCCAATTTTTCTTTGATTTTTTTTTATGGCTTTTGCCTCTTCAACTTTTTCTTCGACTTCTACTTCTTCGACTTTTTCTATGGCTTCTGCTCCTTCGACTTTTTCTACGACTTCTACTTCTTCGACTTTTTCCATGGCTTCTGTCTCTTCGACTTTTTTTAAAAAATTTTTCTATGGCTTCTGCCTCTTCGACTTTTTCTTCGACTTCTACTTCTTAGACTTTTTCCATGGCTTCTGTCTCTTCGACTTTTTCTTCGACTGTTTCTATGGCTTCTGCCTCTTTGACTTCTACTTCTTCGACTTTTTCTATGGCTTCTGCTCCTTCGACTTTTTCTACGACTTCTACTTCTTCGACTTTTTCCATGGCTTCTGTCTCTTCGACTTTTTTTAAAAAATTTTTCTATGGCTTCTGCCTCTTCGACTTTTTCTTCGACTTCTACTTCTTAGACTTTTTCCATGGCTTCTGTCTCTTCGACTTTTTCTTCGACTGTTTCTATGGCTTCTGCCTCTTTGACTTCTACTTCTTCGACTTTTTCTATGGCGTCTGCCTCTTCAACTTTTTTTTTTTTTTTTTTTTTTTCATTTTTCTATGACTTCTCCATCTTTGACTTTTTCTTCGAATTCTACTTCGACTTTTTCTATAGCTTCTGCTTCTTCGACTTTTTTTCGAATTTTTCTATGGCTTCTGCCTCTTCGACATTTTCTTCGATTTTTTTCTATAGCTTCTGCCGCTTCTACTTTTTCTTCGACTTCTGCTTCTTCGACTTTTTCTATGGCTTCTGCCTCTTCGACTTTTTCTTCGACTTCTACTTCTTCGACTTTTTCTATGGCTTCTGCGTCTTCGACTTTTTTTTCAAATTTTTCTATGGCTTCTGCCTTTTCAACTTTTTCCTATGGCTTCTGCCTCTTCGACTTCTACTTCTTTGACTTTTTCCTATGGCTTCTGCTTCTATGGCTTCTGCCTCTTCGACTTTTTCTTCGAATTCTACTTCTTCGACATTTTCTATGGCTTCTGCCCCTTCGACTTTTTCTTCGACTTCTTCGTCTTCGACTTTTTCTATGGCCTCTGCCTCTTCGACTTTTTTTTTCGAATTTTTCTATAAATTCTGCATCTTCGACTTTTTCTTCGACTTCGACTTCTAGTTCTTCGACTTTTTCTATGGCTTCTGCCTCTTCGACTTTTTCTTCGACTTCTACTTCTTAGACTTTTTCCATTGCTTCTGCCTCTTCGACTTTTTAGTCGACTTCTGCTTCTTTGACTTTTTCTATGGCTTCTGCTTCTTTGACTTTTTTTCGAATTTTTCTATGGCTTCTGCCTCTTCTACTTTTTCTTCGACTTCTACTTCTTCTACTTTTTCTATGGCTTCAGCCTGTTCGACTTTTACTTCGACTTTTTATATAACTTCTGCCTCTTCGACTTTTTCTTCGAATTCTTTGTCTTCGACTTTTTCTATAACTTCTGCATCTTCGACTTTTTTTTCGATTTCGACTTCTAGTTCTTCGACTTTTTTCTATGGCTTCTGCCTCTTCGACTTTAACTTCGACTTCTACTTCTTCGACTTTTTCCTATGGCTTCTGCCTCTTTGACTTTTTTTGCGAATTTTTCTATGGCTTCTGCCTTTTCGACTTTTTCTTTGACTTCTACTTCTTCGACTTTTTCCTATGGCTTCTGCCACTTCGACTTTTTCTTCGACTTCTACTTATTCGACTTTTTCTATGGCTTCTGCCTCTTCGACTTCTACTTCTTCGACTTTTTCTATGGTTTCTGCTTCTTCGACTTTTTCTTCGACTTCTACTTCTTCGACTTTTTCCTATGGCTTCTGCCTCTTCGACTTCTACTTCTTCAACTTTTTCTATGGCTTCTACCTGTTCGACTTTTACTTCGATTTTTTTCTATCGCTTCTGCCTCTATGACTTCTACTTAGACTTTTTCTATGGCTCTGCCTCTTCAACTTTTTCTTCGACTTCTACTTCTTCCACTTCTTCTTATGACTTCTGCCTCTTCGACTTTTTCTTTGATTTTTTTCCATGGCTTCTCCCTCTTCGTCTTCTACTTAGACTTTTTCTATGGCTCTGCCTCTTCGACTTTTTTTTCGACTTCTACTTCTTCGAATTTTTCTCTTCGAATTTTTGTTTTCGAATTTTTCTATGACTTCTGCATCTTCGACTTTTTTTTTCACTTCTACTTCTTCAATTTTATTCTATGGTTTCTGCCTCTTCGACTTTTTCCTATGACTTCTGCCTCTTCGACTTTTTCTTTGATTTTTTTCTATGGCTTCTGCCTCTTCGACTTTTTCTTTGATTTTTTTCTATGGCTTCTGCCTCTTCGACTTTTTCTTCAACTTCGACTTCTACTTCTTCGACTTTTTCTATGGCTTCTAACTCTTCGACTTTTACTTTGATTATTTTCTATGGCTTCTGCCTCTACGACTTCTACTACTTCGAGTTTTTTCTATGGCTTCTGCCTTTTTGAATTCTACTTCTACTTTTTTTTTCTAATTTTTCTATGAATTCTGCATCTTCGACTTTTTCTTCACCTTCTACTTTTTCGAGATTTTCCTTTGGCTTCTGTCTCTTTGAATTTTTCTTCGATTTTTTTTCTATGGCTTCTGCCTCTTCAACTTTTTCCTATGTCTTCTGCCTCTTCGACTTCTACTTCTTCCACTTTGTCCTATGGCTTCTGCCTCTTCGACTTCTACTTCTTCGACTTTTTTTTCGAATTTTTCTATGAATTCTGCATCTTCGACTTTTTCTTCACCTTCTACTTCTTCGACATTTTCCTTTGGCTTCTGTCTCTTCGACTTTTACTTCGATTTTTTTCTATGGCTTCTGCCTCTTCGACTTCTACTTCTTCGACTTTTTCCATGGCTTCTACCCCTTCGACTTTTTCTACGACTTCTACTTCTTAGACTTTTTCCATGGCTTCTATCTCTTCGACTTTTTCTAAGACTTCTACTTCTTCGACTTTTTCTATGGCTTCTGCCTCTTCGACTTTTTCTTCGATTTTTTTCTGTGGCTTCTGCCTCTTCGACTTTTTCTTCGACTTCTACTTCTTCGACTTTTTCTATGGCTTCTGCTTCTTCGACTTTTTTTCGAATTTTTCTATGGCTTCTGCCTCTTCGACATTTTCTTCTATTTTTTTCTATGGATTCTGCCTCGTCGACTTTTTCTTCGACTTCTACTTCTTAGACTTTTTCCATGGCTTCTGTCTCTTCGACTTTTTCTTCTTCAACTTTTTCCTTTGGCTTCTGCCTCTTTGACTTTTACTTCGATTTTTTCTATGGCTTCTGCCTCTTCGACTTCTTCTTATACTTTTTCCATGGCTTCTGCCTCTTCGACTTTTTCTTCGACTTCCACTTTTTCGAGTTTTTTCTATGGCTTCTGCTTCTGCCTCTTCGACTTCTACTTCTTCGACTTTTTCTATGGCGTCTGCCTCTTCGACTTTTTTCTTTTTTTTCATTTTTCTATGACTTCTGCTCTTCGACCTTTTTTCGAATTCTACTTCTTCGACTTTTTCTATGGCTTCTGCTTTTTCTACTTTTTTTCGAATTTTTCTATGGCTTCTGCTTCTTCGACTTTTTCTTCGATTTTTCTCTATGGCTTCTGCCGCTTCTACTTTTTCCTCGACTTCTACTTCTTTGACTTTTTCTATGGCTTCTGCCGGTTCGACTTTTTCTTTGATTTTTTTCTATGGCATCTGCCTTTTCGACTTCTACTTCTTTGAGTTTTTCTATGGCTTCTGCATCTTCGACTTTTTCTTCAACTTCTACTTCTTCGACTTTTTCTATGGCTTCTGCCTCTTGGTCTTTTACTCCGATTTTTTTCTATGGCTTCTGCTTGTTTGACCTACTTGTTCGACTTTTTCTATGGCTTCTGCCTCTTCGACTTCTACTTCTTAGACTTTTTCCATGGCTTCTATCTCTTCGACTTTTTCTTCGACTGTTTCTATGGCTTCTGCATCTTCGACTTTTACTTCGATTTTTTTCTATGGCTTCTGCCTCTTCGACTTCTACTTCTTCGACTTTTTCTATGGCGTCTGCCTCTTCGACTTTTTCTTCGATTTCTACTTCTTAGACTTTTTTTTCGAATTTTTCTATGTCTTATGCCTCTTGGACATTTTCTTCAATTTTTTTCTGTGGCTTCTGCCTCTTTGACTTTTTCTTCGACTTCTAATTCTTAGACTTTTTCTATGGCTTCTGTCTCTTCGACATTTTCTTTGACTGTTTCTATGGCTTCTGCCTCTTCGACTTTTACTTCAATTTTTTTCTATGGCTTCTGCCTCTTCGACTTCTACTTCTTCGACTTTTTCTATGGCTTCTGCATCTTCGACTTTTTCTTCGACTTCTACTTCCTCGACTTTTTCTATGGCTTCTGCCTCTTCTCCATTTTCTTCGATTTTTTTCTATGGCTTCTGCCTCTTCGACTTCTACTTCTTCGACTTTTTCTATGGCGTCTGCCTCTTCGACTTTTTTCTTTTTTTTCATTTTTCTATGACTTCTGCTCTTCGACCTTTTTTCGAATTCTACTTCTTCGACTTTTTCTATGGCTTCTGCTTTTTCTACTTTTTTTCGAATTTTTCTATGGCTTCTGCTTCTTCGACTTTTTCTTCGATTTTTCTCTATGGCTTCTGCCGCTTCTACTTTTTCCTCGACTTCTACTTCTTTGACTTTTTCTATGGCTTCTGCCGGTTCAACTTTTTCTTTGATTTTTTTCTATGGCATCTGCCTTTTCGACTTCTACTTCTTTGAGTTTTTCTATGGCTTCTGCATCTTCGACTTTTTCTTCAACTTCTACTTCTTCGACTTTTTCTATGGCTTCTGCCTCTTGGTCTTTTACTCCGATTTTTTTCTATGGCTTCTGCTTGTTTGACCTACTTGTTCGACTTTTTCTATGGCTTCTGCCTCTTCGACTTCTACTTCTTAGACTTTTTCCATGGCTTCTATCTCTTCGACTTTTTCTTCGACTGTTTCTATGGCTTCTGCATCTTCGACTTTTACTTCGATTTTTTTCTATGGCTTCTGCCTCTTCGACTTCTACTTCTTCGACTTTTTCTATGGCGTCTGCCTCTTCGACTTTTTCTTCGATTTCTACTTCTTAGACTTTTTTTTCGAATTTTTCTATGTCTTATGCCTCTTGGACATTTTCTTCAATTTTTTTCTGTGGCTTCTGCCTCTTTGACTTTTTCTTCGACTTCTAATTCTTAGACTTTTTCTATGGCTTCTGTCTCTTCGACATTTTCTTTGACTGTTTCTATGGCTTCTGCCTCTTCGACTTTTACTTCAATTTTTTTCTATGGCTTCTGCCTCTTCGACTTCTACTTCTTCGACTTTTTCTATGGCTTCTGCATCTTCGACTTTTTCTTCGACTTCTACTTCCTCGACTTTTTCTATGGCTTCTGCCTCTTCTCCATTTTCTTCGATTTTTTTCTATGGCTTCTGCCTCTTCGACTTCTACTTCTTCGAGTTTTTTCTATGACTTCTGCCTTGTCGACTTCTTCTTCTTCGAGTTTTTCTATGGCTTTTGCCTCTTCGACTTTTTCTTCGACTTCTACTTCTTCGACTTTTTCTTTTCCAATTTTTCTATGACTTCTGCCTCTTCCACTTTTTCTTTGATTTTTTTCTATGGCGTCTGCCTCTTCAACTTTTTCTTCGACTTCTACCTCTTCGACTTTTTCTAAGGCTTCTGCCTCTTCGACTTTTTCTATGGATTCTGCCTCTTCGACTTTTTCTTTGATTTTTTTCTATGCCTTCTGCCTTTTCGACTTCTACTTTTTCGAGTTTTTCTATGGCTTCTGCATCTTCGACTTTTTCTTCAACTTCTACTTCTTCGACTTTTTCTATGGCTTCTGCCTCTTCGACTTTTTCTTTTTGAATTTTTTTATGACTTCTGCATCGTCGACTTTTTCTTCGAATTCTACTTCTTCGACTTTTTCTATGGCTTCTGCTTCTTCGACTTTTTTTCGAATTGTTCTTTGGCTTCTGCCTCTTCGACATTTCCTTCGATTTTTTTCTATGGCTTCTGCCACTTCTACTTTTTCTTCGACTTCTACTTCTTCGACTTTTTCTATGGCTTCTGCCGGTTCGACTTTTTCTTTGATTTTTTTCTATGGCATCTGCCTTTTCGACTTCTACTTCTTCGAGTTTTTCTATGGCTTCTGCATCTTCGACATTTTCTTCAACTTCTACTTCTTCGACTTTTTCTATGGCCTCTGCCTCTTGGTCTTTTACTTCGATTTTTTTCTATGGCTTCTGCTTGTTTGACTTCTACTTGTTTGACTTTTTCTATGGCTTCTGCCTCTTCGACTTCCCCTTCTTAGACTTTTTCCAAGGCTTCTGCCTCTTCGACTTTTTCTTCGACTTCTACTTCTTCGACTTTTTCCATGGCTTCTGTCTCTTCGACTTCTCCTTCTTAGACTTTTCCTATGGCCTCTGTCTCTTCGACTTTTTCTTCAACTTCTACTTCTTCGACTTTTTCTATGGCTTCTGCCTCTTCGACTTTTTCTTTTTGAATTTTTCTATGGCTTCTGCCTCTTCGACTTTTTCTTCGACTTCTACTTCTTCGACTTTCTCTTTTCGAATTTTTCTATGACTTCTGCATCTTCGACTTTTTCTTCAACTTCTACTTCTTCGACTTTTTTTTCAAATTGTTCTATGACTTCTGCCTCTTCCGCTTTTTCTTTGATTTTTTTCTATGGCTTCGGCCTCTTCAACTTTTTGTTCGACTTCTACTTCTTCGACTTTTTCTATGGCTTCTGCCTCTTCGACTTTTACTTAGATTTTTTTCTATGGCTTCTACTTCTTCGACTTTTTCTATGGCGTCTGCCTCTTCGACTTTTTTTTTTTTTCAGTTTTCTATGACTTCTGCATCTTTGACTTTTTCTTCGAATTCTACTTCTTCGACTTTTTCTATGGCTTCTGCTTCTTCGACTTTTTTTCGAATTGTTCTTTGTCTTCTGCCTCTTCGACATTTCCTTCGATTTTTTTCTATGGCTTCTGCCTCTTCGACTTTTACTTAGATTTTTTTCTATGGCTTCTACTTCTTCGACTTTTTCTATGGCGTCTGCCTCTTCGACTTTTTTTTTTTTTCAGTTTTCTATGACTTCTGCATCTTTGACTTTTTCTTCGAATTCTACTTCTTCGACTTTTTCTATGGCTTCTGCTTCTTCGACTTTTTTTCGAATTGTTCTTTGTCTTCTGCCTCTTCGACATTTCCTTCGATTTTTTTCTATGGCTTCTGCCACTTCTACTTTTTCTTCGACTTCTACTTCTTCGACTTTTTCTATGGCTTCTGCCGGTTCGACTTTTTCTTTGATTTTTTTCTGTGGCATCTGCCTTTTCGACTTCTACTTCTTCGAGTTTTTCTATGGCTTCTGCATCTTCGACTTTTTCTTCAACTTCTACTTCTTCGACTTTTTCTATGGCTTCTGCCTCTTGGTCTTTTACTTCGATTTTTTTCTATGGCTTCTGCTTGTTTGACTTCTACTTGTTTGACTTTTTCTATGGCTTCTGCCTGTTCGACTTCTCCTTCTTAGACTTTTTCTATGGCTTCTGCCTCTTCGACTTTTTCTTCGACTTCTACTTCTTCGACTTTTTCCATGGCTTCTGTCTCTTCGACTTCTCCTTCTTAGACTTTTTCTATGGCTTCTGTCTCTTCGACTTTTTCTTCGACTGTTTCTATGACTTCTGCCTCTTCCGCTTTTTCTTTGATTTTTTTCTATGGCTTCGGCCTCTTCAACTTTTTGTTCGACTTCTACTTCTTCGACTTTTTCTATGGCTTCTGCCTCTTCGACTTTTACTTAGATTTTTTTCTATGGCTTCTACTTCTTCGACTTTTTCTATGGCTTCTGCCTCTTCGACTTTTTCTTCGACTTCTACTTCTTCGACTTTTTATTTTCGAATTTTTCTATGACTTCTGCATCTTCGACTTTTTCTGCGACTTCTACTTCTTCGACTTTTTCTTTTCAAATTTTTCTATGACTTCTGCCTCTTCCACCTTTTCTTAGATTTTTTTCTATGACTTCTACTTCTTCGACTTTTTCCTAAGGCTTCTGCCTCTTCGACTTTTTCTTCGACTTCTACTTCTTAGACTTTTTCCAAGGCTTCTGTCTCTTCGACTTTTTCTTCTTCAACTTTTTCCTTTGGCTTCTGCCTCTTTGACTTTTACTTCGATTTTTTTCTACGGCTTCTGCTTCTTCGACTTCTTCTTATACTTTTTCCATGGCTTCTGCCTCTTCGACTTTTTCTTCGACTTCCACTTTTTCGAGTTTTTTCTATGGCTTCTGCCTCTTCGACTTCTACTTCGTCTTTTTCTATGGCGTCTGCCTCTTCGACTTTTTTTTTTTTTTTTCATTTTTCTATGACTTCTGCATCTTCGACTTTTTTTTCGAATTCTACTTCTTCGACTTTTTCTATGGCTTCTGCTTTTTCAACTTTTTTTCGAATTTTTCTATGGTTTCTGCCTCTTCAACTTTTTCTTCGATTTTTCTCTATGGCTTCTGCCGCTTCTACTTTTTCCTCGAGTTCTACTTCTTTGACTTTTTCTATGGCTTCTGCCGGTTCGACTTCTACTTCTTCGAGTTTTTCTATGGCTTCTGCATCTTCGACTTTTTCTTCAACTTCTTCGTCTTCGACTTTTTCTATGGCCTCTGCCTCTTCGACTTTTTTTTTTAAATTTTTCTATAACTTCTGCATCTTCGACTTTTCCTTCGACTTCGACTTCTAGTTCTTCGACTTTTTCTATGGCTTCTGCCTCTTCGACTTTTTCCTCAATTTTTTTCTGTGGCTTCTGCCTCTTCGACTTCTACTAATTCGAGTTTTTTCTATGGCTTCTGCCTCTTCGACTTTTTCCTCAGTTTTTATCTGTGGCTTCTGCCTTTTTGACTTCTACTTCTTTGAGTTTTTCTATGGCTTCTGCCTCTTCGAGTTTTTCTTCGACTTCTTTGTCTTCGACTTTTTCTATGACCTCTGCCTCTTCTACTTTTTTTTCGAATTTTTCTATAACTTCTGCATCTTCGACTTTTCCTTCGACTTCGACTTCTAGTTCTTCGACTTTTTCTATGGCTTCTGCTTCTTCGACTTTTTCCTCAATGTTTTTCTGTGGCTTCTGCCTCTTCGACTTCTACTAATTCGAGTTTTTTCTATGGCTTCTGCCTTTTCGACTTCTACTTCTTTGAGTTTTTCTATATCGTCTGCCTCTTCGAGTTTTTCTTCGACTTCTTTGTCTTCGACTTTTTCTATGGCCTCTGCCTCTTCGACTTTTTTTTCGAATTTTTCTATAACTTCTGCATCTTCGACTTCTACTAATTCAAGTTTTTTCTATGGCTTCTGCCTTTTCGACTTCTACTTCTTTGAGTTTTTCTATGGCTTCTCCCTCTTCGAGTTTTTCTTCGACTTCTTTGTCTTCGACTTTTTCTATGGCTTCTGCATCTTTGACTTTTTCTTCAAATTCTACTTCTTCGACTTTTTCTATGGCTTCTGCTTCTTCGACATTGTCTTCGATTTTTTTCTATGGCTTCTGCCGCTTCTACTTTTTCTATGGCTTCTGCCGGTTCGACTTTTACTTTGATTTTTTTCTCTGGCTTCTGCCTCTTTGACTTTTTCTTCGACTTCTATTACTTCGATTTTTTTCTATGGCTTCTGCCTCTTCGACTTCTACTTCTTTGACTTTTTCCTATGACTTTTGCCTCTTCGACTTTTTCTTTGATTTTTTTCTATGGCTTCTGCCTCTTCGACTTTTTCTTTGATTTTTTTCTATTGCTTCTGCCTCTTCGACTTTTTCTTCAACTTCGACTTCTACTTCTTCGACTTTTTCTATAGCTTCTAACTCTTCGACTTTTACTTTGATTTTTTTCTATGGCTTCTGCCTCTACGACTTCTACTACTCCGAGTTTTTTCTATGGCTTCTGCCTTTTTGACTTCTACTTCTTCTACTTTTTTTTTTATAATTTTTCTATGAATTCTGCATCTTCGAATTTTCTTCACCTTCTACTTTTTCGAGATTTTCCTTTGGCTTCTGTCTCTTTGACTTTTTCTTTGATTTTTTTCTATGGCTTCTGCCCCTTCGACTTTTTCTTTGACTTCTAATTCTTCAACTTTTTCTATGGCTTCTGCCTCTTCGGCTTTTTTTTCGACTTTTTCTATGGCTTCTGCCTCTTCAACTTTTTCCTATGTCTTCTGCCTCTTCGACTTCTACTTCTTCCACTTTTTCCTATGGCTTCTGCCTCTTCGACTTCTACTTCTTCGACTTTTTTTTCGAATTTTTCTATGAATTCTGTATCTCCGACTTTTTCTTCACCTTCTACTTCTTCGACATTTTCCTTTGGCTTCTGCCTCTTCGACTTTTTCTATGGCTTCTGCCTCTTCGACTTCTACTTCTTAGACATTTTCCATGGCTTCTACCTCTTTGACTTTTTCTACGACTTCTACTTCTTAGACTTTTTCCATGGCTTCTGCCTCTTCGACTTTTTCCATGGCTTCTACCTCTTCGACTTGTTCTATGACTTCTACTTCTTAGACTTTTTCTATGGCTTCTGCTTCTTCGACTTTTTTTCGAATTTTTCTATGGCTTCTGCCTCTTCGACATTTTCTTCTTTTTTTTCTATGGCTTCTGCCTCTTCGACTTTTTCTTCGACTTCTACTTCTTAGACTTTTTCCATGGCTTCTGTCTCTTCGACTGTTTCTATGGCTTCTGCCTCTTCGACTTTTACTTCGATTTTTTTCTATGGCTTCTGCCTCTTCGACTTCTACTTCTTCGACTTTTTATATGGCGTCTGCCTCTTTGACTTTTTTTTTTTTTTTTCATTTTTCTATGACTTCTGCATCTTCGACTTTTTCTTCGAATTCTACTTCTTTGAATTTTTTTGAATTTTTTTATGGCTTCTGCCTCTTCGACATTTTCTTCGACTTCTACTTCTTCGACTTTTTCTATGGCTTCTGCCTCTTCGACTTCTACTTAGACTTTTTCTATGGCTTCTGCTTCTTCGACTTTTTTTCGAATTTTTCTATGGCTTCTACCACTTCGACATTTTCTTCGATTTTTTTTCTATGGCTTCTGCCTCTTCGACTTTTTCTTCGACTTCTACTTCTTCGACTTTTTCTATGGCTTCTGCCTCGTCTACATTTTCTTTCGATTTTTTTCTATTGCTTCTGCCTCTTCGACTTTTTCTTCGACTTATACTTCTTCGACTTTTTCTTTTCAAATTTTTCTATGACTTCTGCCTCTTCCACCTTTTCTTAGATTTTTTTCTATGACTTCTACTTCTTCGACTTTTTCCTAAGGCTTCTGCCTCTTCGACTTTTTCTTCGACTTCTACTTCTTAGACTTTTTCCAAGGCTTCTGTCTCTTCGACTTTTTCTTCTTCAACTTTTTCCTTTGGCTTCTGCCTCTTTGACTTTTACTTCGATTTTTTTCTACGGCTTCTGCTTCTTCGACTTCTTCTTATACTTTTTCCATGGCTTCTGCCTCTTCGACTTTTTCTTCGACTTCCACTTTTTCGAGTTTTTTCTATGGCTTCTGCCTCTTCGACTTCTACTTCGTCTTTTTCTATGGCGTCTGCCTCTTCGACTTTTTTTTTTTTTTTTCATTTTTCTATGACTTCTGCATCTTCGACTTTTTTTTTCGAATTCTACTTCTTCGACTTTTTCTATGGCTTCTGCTTTTTCAACTTTTTTTCGAATTTTTCTATGGTTTCTGAATCTTCAACTTTTTCTTCGATTTTTCTCTATGGCTTCTGCCGCTTCTACTTTTTCCTGGAGTTCTACTTCTTTGACTTTTTCTATGGCTTCTGCCGGTTCGACTTCTACTTCTTCGAGTTTTTCTATGGCTTCTGCATCTTCGACTTTTTCTTCAACTTCTTCGTCTTCGACTTTTTCTATGGCCTCTGCCTCTTCGACTTTTTTTAAAAAATTTTTCTATAACTTCTGCATCTTCGACTTTTCCTTCGACTTCGACTTCTAGTTCTTCGACTTTTTCTATGGCTTCTGCCTCTTCGACTTTTTCCTCACTTTTTTTCTGTGGTTTCTGCCTCTTCGACTTCTACTAATTCGAGTTTTTTCTATGGCTTCTGCCTCTTCGACTTTTTCCTCAATTTTTTTCTGTGGCTTCTGCCTTTTTGACTTCTACTTCTTTGAGTTTTTCTATGGCTTCTGCCTCTTCGAGTTTTTCTTCGACTTCTTTGTCTTCGACTTTTTCTATGGCCTCTGCCTCTTCTACTTTTTTTTCGAATTTTTCTATAACTTCTGCATCTTCGACTTTTCCTTCGACTTCGACTTCTAGTTCTTCGACTTTTTCTATGGCTTCTGCCTCTTCGACTTTTTCCTCAATGTTTTTCTGTGGCTTCTGCCTCTTCGACTTCTACTAATTCGAGTTTTTTCTATGGCTTCTGCCTTTTCGACTTCTACTTCTTTGAGTTTTTCTATGGCGTCTGCCTCTTCGAGTTTTTCTTCGACTTCTTTGTCTTCGACTTTTTCTATGGCCTCTGCCTCTTCGACTTTTTTTTCAAATTTTTCTATAACTTCTGCATCTTCGACTTCTACTAATTCAAGTTTTTTCTATGGCTTCTGCCTTTTCGACTTCTACTTCTTTGAGTTTTTCTATGGCTTCTCCCTCTTCGAGTTTTTCTATGGCTTCTGCCTCTTCGGCTTCTACTTAGACTTTTTCTATGGCTTCTGCATCTTTGACTTTTTCTTCGAATTCTACTTCTTCGACTTTTTCTATGGCTTCTGCTTCTTCGACATTGTCTTCGATTTTTTTCTATGGCTTCTGCCGCTTCTACTTTTTCTATGGCTTCTGTCGGTTCGACTTTTACTTTGATTTTTTTCTCTGGCTTCTGCCTCTTTGACTTTTTCTTCGACTTCTACTTCTTCGACTTTTTCTATGGCTTCTGCCTCTTCGGCTTCTACTTAGACTTTTTCTATGGCTTGTGCTTCTTCGACTTTTTTTCGAATTTTTCTATGGCTTCTACCACTTCGACATTTTCTTCGATTTTTTTCTATGGCTTCTGCCTCTCCGACTTTTTCTTTGACTGCTACTTCTTTGACTTTTTCTATGACTTCTGCTTCTTCGACTTATTTTCGAATTTTTCTATTGCTTCTGCCTCTTCGAATTTTACTTCGATTTTTTTCTATGGCTTCTACTTCTTCTACTTTTTCTATGGCTTCTGCTCCTTCGACTTTTTCTTCGACTTCTTCGTCTTCGACTTTTTCTATGGCCTTTGCCTCTTCGACTTTTTTTTCGAATTTTTCTTTAACTTCTGCATCTTCGACTTTTTCTTCGACTTCGACTTCTAGTTCTTCGACTTTTTCTATGGCTTCTGCCTCTTCGACTTTTTCCTCAATTTTTTTCTGTGGCTTCTGCCTCTTCGACTTCTACTAATCCGAGTTTTTTCTATGTCTTCTGCCTCTTCGAGTTTTTCTTCGATTTATTTCTATAGCTTCTGCCGCTTCTCCTTTTTCTTCGACTTCTACTTCTTCGACTTTTTCTATGGCTTCTGCCGGTTCGACTTTTACTTAGACTTTTTCTATGGCTTCTGCCTCTTGGTCTTTTACTTCGATTTTTTACTATGGCTTCTGCTTGTTTGACTTCTACTTGCTTGACTTTTTCTATGGCTTCTGCCTCTTCGACTTCTCCTTCTTAGACTTTTTCTATGGCTTCTGCTTTTTCGACTTTTTCTTCGACTTCTACTTCTTCGACTTTTTCCATGGCTTCTCTCTCTTCGACTTCTCCTTCTTAGACTTTTTCTATCGCTTCTGTCTCTTTGACTTTTTCTTCGACTGTTTCTATGGCTTCTGCCTCTTCGACTTTTACTTCGATTTTTTTCTATGGCTTCTGCCTCTTCGAACTCTACTTCTTCGACTTTTTCTATGGTGTCTGCCTCTTCGACTTTTTTTTTTTTTGACTTTTCCTATGACTTCTGCATCTTCGACTTTTTCTTCGAATTCTACTTCTTCGACTTTTTCTATGGCATCTGCTTCTTCGACTTTTTTCGAATTTTTCTATGGCTTCTGCCTCTTCTACATTTTCTTCGATTTTTTTCTATGGCTTCTTCCTCTTCGACTTCTGCTTCTTCGAGTTTTTTCTATGACTTCTGCCTTGTCGACTTTTTCTTCTTCGAGTTTTTCTATGGCTTTTGCCTCTTCAACTTTTTCTTCGACTACTACTTCTTCGACGTTTTCTATGGCTTCTGCCTCTTCAACTTTTTCTTCGACTTCGACTTCTTCAACTTTTTCTTTTCGAATTTTTCTATGATTTCTGCATCTTCGACTTTTTCTTCGACTTCTGCTTCTTCGACTGCTTCTATGGCTTCTGCCTCTTCGACTTTTTCTTCGATTTTTTTCTATGGCTTCTTCCCTTTTGACTTTTTCTTCGGCTTCTACTTCTTCGACTTTTTCTATGGCTTCTGGATCTTCGACTTTTTTTTCAAATTTTTCTATGGCTTCTGCCTTTTCAACTTTTTCCTATGGCTTCTGTGTCTTCGACTTCTGCTTCTTCGACTTTTTCTTCGACTTTTTCTATGGCTTCTGCCTCTTCTACATTTTCTTCGATTTTTTTCTATGGGTTCTGCCTCTTCGACTTCTACTTCTTCGAGTTTTTTCTATGTCTTCTGCCTTGTCGACTTCTTCTTCTTTGAGTTTTTCTATGGCTTTTGCCTCTTCGACTTTTTCTTCGACTTCTACTTCTTCGACTTTTTCTTTTCGAATTTTTCTATGACTTCTGCCTCTTCGACTTTTTCTTCGACTTCTACTTCTTCCACTTTTTCTATGGCTTCTGTCTCTTCGACTTCTACTTAGACTTTTTCTATGGCTTCTGCTTCTTCGACTTTTTTTCGAATTTTTCTATGGCTTCTGCCTCTTCGACATTTTCTTCGATTTTTTCTATGGCTTCTGCCTCTTCGACTTTTTCTTCGACTTCTACTTCTTTGACTTTTTCTATGGCTTCTGCCTCTTCTACATTTTCTTCGATTTTTTTCTATGGCCTCTGCCTCTTCCACTTTTTCCTATGGATTCTGCCTCTTCGACTTTTTCTTCGACTTCTACTTCTTCGACTTTTTCTTTTCGAATTTTTCTATGACTTCTGCATCTTCTACTTTTTCTTCGACTTCTGCTTCTTCGACTTTTTCTTCGACTTCTGCTTCTTCGATTTTATTCTATGGCTTCTGCCTCTTCGACTTTTTCTTCGACTTCTACTTCTTCGACTTTTTCTATGGCTTCTACCTCTTTGACTTTTCTTTGATT
The DNA here is from genome assembly GCA_036247105.1 of Cirrhinus mrigala. Taxonomy (NCBI): domain Eukaryota; kingdom Metazoa; phylum Chordata; class Actinopteri; order Cypriniformes; family Cyprinidae; genus Cirrhinus; species Cirrhinus mrigala. The sequence goes on from JAMKFB010000304.1 coordinate 567,210, forward strand.
TTTTTCTATGGCTTCTGCCTCTTCGACTTTTTCCTATGGCTTCTGCCTCTTTGACTTTTTTTTTTTTCTCATTTTTCTATAACTTCTTCCGCTTCTACTTTTTCTTCGACTTCCACTTGTTCGACTTTTTCTATGGCTTCTGCCTCTTCGACTTCTAATTAGACTTTTTCTATGGCTTCTGCTTCTTCGACTTTTTTTCGAATTTTCTATGGCTTCTGCCTCTTCGACTTTTTCTTCGACTTTTTCTATGGCTTCTGCCTCTTCGACTTTTTCTTCGACTTCTACTTCTTAGACTTTTTCCATGGCTTCTGCCTCTTCGTCTTCTATTTCTTCGACTTCTTCTATGGCGTCTGCCTCTTCGATTTCTAATTTTAGTCTTTTTCATTGACTTCTGCCTCTTCGACTTTTTCTTCGACTTTTCCTTCGACTTTTTCATTGGCTTCTGCCCGTCGACTTTTTTTTTCGAATTTTCCATGGCTTCTGGCTCTTCGACTTTTTTCTATGGCTTCTGCCTCCTCGACTTTTTCTTCGACTTCTACTTCTTCGACTTTTTCCTATGGCTTCTGCCTCTTCGACTTCTACTTCTTCCACTTTTTCTACGGCTTCTGCCTCTTCGAATTTTTCTTCGATTTTTTTCTATGGCTTCTGCTTGTTTGACGTCTACTTGTTCGACTTTTTCTATGGCTTCTGCCTCTTCGACTTTTTCTTCGATTTCTACTTCTTAGACTTTTTCCATGGCTTCTGTCTCTTCGACTTCTCTTTCTTAGACTTTTTCTGTGGCTTCTGCCTCTTCGACTTCTACTTAGACTTTTTCTATGGCTTCTGCTTCTTCGACTTTTTTTCGAATTTTTCTATGGCTTCTACCACTTCGACATTTTCTTCGATTTTTTTCTATGGCTTCTGCCTCTTCGACTTTTTCTTCGACTTCTACTTTGACTTTTTCTATGGCTTCTGCTTCTTCGACTTTTTTTCGAATTTTTCTATGGCTTCTGCCTCTTCGACTTTTTCTTCGATTTCTACTTCTTCGACTTTTTCTATGGCTTCTGCCTCTTCTACATTTTCTTCGATTTTTTTCTATGGCTTCTGCCTCTTCGACTTTTTCTTCGACTTTTTCTATGGATTCTGCCTCTTCGACTTTTTCTTCGACTTCTACTTCTTCGACTTTTTCTATTAGAATTTTTCTATGACTTCTGCCTCTTTGACATTTTCTTCGATTTTTTTCTATGGCTTCTGCCGCTTCTACTTTTTCTTCGACTTCTGCTTCTTCGACATTTTCTATGGCTTCTGCCGGTTCGACGTATTCTTAGATTTTTTTCTATGGCATCTGCCTTTTCGACTTCTACTTCTTTGAGTTTTTCTATGGCTTCTGCCTCTTGGTATTTTACTTCGATTTTTTTCTATGGCTTCTGCTTGCTTGACGTCTACTTGTTCGACTTTTTCTATGGCTTCTGCCTCTTCGACTTTTTCTTCGATTTCTACTTCTTAGACTTTTTCCATGGCTTCTGCCTCTTCGACTTCTACTTAGTCTTTTTCTATGGCTTCTGCTTCTTCGACTTTTTTTCGAATTTTTCTATGGCTTCTACCACTTCGACATTTTCTTCGATTTTTTTCTATGGCTTCTGCCTCTTCGACTTTTTCTTCGACTTCTACTTTGACTTTTTCTATGGCTTCTGCTTCTTCGACTTTTTTTCGACTTTTTCTATTGCTTCTGCCTCTTCGACCTTTGCTTCGATTTGTTTCTATGGCTTCTGCCTCTTCGACTTTTTCTTCGACTTCTACTTCTTCGACTTTTTCTATGGCTTCTGCTCCTTCGACTTTTTCTTCGACTTCTACTCCTTCAACTTTTTTTATGGCTTCTGCCCCTTCGACTTTTTCTTCGACTTCTTCATCTTCGACTTTTTCTATGGCCTCTGCATCTTCGAATTTTTCTTCGACTTCGAATTCTAGTTCTTCGACTTTTTCTATGGCTTCTGCCTCTTCGACTTTTTCCTCAATTTTTTTCTGTGGCTTCTGCCTCTTCGACTCTTACTACTTCGAGTTTTTTCTATGGCTTCTGCCTTTTCGACTTCTACTTCTTCGACTTTTTCTTTTCGAATTTTTTTATGACTTCTGCCTCTTCGACTTTTTCTTCGACTTCTACTTCTTCCACTTTTTCTATGGCTTCTGTCTCTTCGACTTCTACTTAGACTTTTTCTATGGCTTCTGCTTCTTCGACTTTTTTTCGAATTTTTCTATGGCTTCTGCCTCTTCGACTTTTTCTTCGACTTCTACTTCTTTGACTTTTTCTATGGCTTCTGCCTCTTCTACATTTTCTTCGATTTTTTTCTATGGCTTCTGCCTCTTCCACTTTTTCCTATGGATTCTGCCTCTTCGACTTTTTCTTCGACTTCTACTTCTTCGACTTTTTCTTTTCGAATTTTTCTATGACTTCTGCATCTTCTACTTTTTCTTCGACTTCTGCTTCTTCGACTTTTTCTTCGACTTCTGCTTCTTCGATTTTATTCTATGGCTTCTGCCTCTTCGACTTTTTCTGCGACTTCTACTTCTTCGACTTTTTCTATGGCTTCTACCTCTTTGACTTTTCTTTGATTTTTTTCTATGGCTTCTGCCTCTTCGACTTTTTCCTATGGCTTCTGCCTCTTTGACTTTTTTTTTTTTCTCATTTTTCTATAACTTCTTCCGCTTCTACTTTTTCTTCGACTTCCACTTGTTCGACTTTTTCTATGGCTTCTGCCTCTTCGACTTTTTCTTCGACTTTTTCTATGGCTTCTGCCTCTTCGACTTTTTCTTCGACTTCTACTTCTTAGACTTTTTCCATGGCTTCTGCCTCTTCGTCTTCTATTTCTTCGACTTCTTCTATGGCGTCTGCCTCTTCGATTTCTAATCTTAGTCTTTTTCATTGACTTCTGCCTCTTCGACTTTTTCTTCGACTTTTCCTTCGACTTTTTCATTGGCTTCTGCCCGTCGACTTTTTTTTTCGAATTTTCCATGGCTTCTGGCTCTTCGACTTTTTTCTATGGCTTCTGCCTCCTCGACTTTTTCTTCGACTTCTACTTCTTCGACTTTTTCCTATGGCTTCTGCCTCTTCGACTTCTACTTCTTCCACTTTTTCTACGGCTTCTGCCTCTTCGAATTTTTCTTCGATTTTTTTCTATGGCTTCGGCATCTTAGACTTTTTCTTCGACTTCTACTTCTTCGACTTTTTCTATGCTTTCTGCCTCTTCGACTTTTTTTTCGAATTTTTCTATGGCTTCTGCCTCTTCAACTTTTTTCTATGGCTTCTGCCTCTTCAACTTTTTCCTATGGATTCTGCCTCTTTGACTTCTACTTCTTCGACTTTTTCTATGGCTTCTGCCTCTTCAACTTTTTTTTTATTTTTTCTATGGCTTCTACCTCTTCGACTTTTAGTTCGATTTTTTTCTATGGCTTCTGCCTCTTCGACTTTTTCTTCGACTTCTACTTCTTCGACTTTTTCTTTTCAAATTTTTCTATGACTTCTGCATCTTCGACTTTTTCTTCGACTTTTTCTATAGCTTCTGCCTCTTCGACTTTTTCTTTTTTTCGAATTTTTCTTTGACTTGCATCTTCGACTTTTTCTTCTTCAACTTTTTCCTTTGGCTTCTGCCTCTTTGACTATTACTTCGATTTTTTTCTATGGCTTCTGCCTCTTCGACTTCTTATACTTTTTCTATGGCTTCTGCCTCTTCGACTTTACTTCGCTTTTTTTCTATGGCTTCTGCCTCTTCGACGTCTACTTCTTCGACTTTTTCTATGGCTTCTGCCTCTTTGACATTTTTTTCGAATTTTTCTATAGCTTCTGCCTCTTCAACTTTTTCCTATGGCTTCTGCCTCTTCGACTTCTGCTTCAACTTTTTCTATGACTTCTGCATCTTCAACGTTTTCTTCGACTTCTACTTCTTCGACCTTTTTCTATGACTTCTGCCTTGTCGACTTCTTCTTCTTTGAGTTTTTCTATGGCTTTTGCCTCTTCGACTTTTTCTTCGACTTCTACTTCTTCGACTTTTTCTTTTCGAATTTTTCTATGACTTCTGCCTCTTCGACTTTTTCTTCGACTTCTACTTCTTCCACTTTTTCTATGGCTTCTGTCTCTTCGACTTCTACTTAGACTTTTTCTATGGCTTCTGCTTCTTCGACTTTTTTTCGAATTTTTTCTATGGCTTCTGCCTCTTCGACTTTTTCTTCGACTTCTACTTCTTTGACTTTTTCTATGGCTTCTGCCTCTTCTACATTTTCTTCGATTTTTTTCTATGGCCTCTGCCTCTTCCACTTTTTCCTATGGATTCTGCCTCTTCGACTTTTTCTTCGACTTCTACTTCTTCGACTTTTTCTTTTCGAATTTTTCTATGACTTCTGCATCTTCTACTTTTTCTTCGACTTCTGCTTCTTCGACTTTTTCTTCGACTTCTGCTTCTTCGATTTTATTCTATGGCTTCTGCCTCTTCGACTTTTTCTTCGACTTCTACTTCTTCGACTTTTTCTATGGCTTCTACCTCTTTGACTTTTCTTTGATTTTTTTCTATGGCTTCTGCCTCTTCGACTTTTTCCTATGGCTTCTGCCTCTTTGACTTTTTTTTTTTTCTCATTTTTCTATAACTTCTTCCGCTTCTACTTTTTCTTCGACTTCCACTTGTTCGACTTTTTCTATGGCTTCTGCCTCTTCGACTTCTAATTAGACTTTTTCTATGGCTTCTGCTTCTTCGACTTTTTTTCGAATTTTCTATGGCTTCTGCCTCTTCGACTTTTTCTTCGACTTTTTCTATGGCTTCTGCCTCTTCGACTTTTTCTTCGACTTCTACTTCTTAGACTTTTTCCATGGCTTCTGCCTCTTCGTCTTCTATTTCTTCGACTTCTTCTATGGCGTCTGCCTCTTCGATTTCTAATTTTAGTCTTTTTCATTGACTTCTGCCTCTTCGACTTTTTCTTCGACTTTTCCTTCGACTTTTTCATTGGCTTCTGCCCGTCGACTTTTTTTTTTCGAATTTTCCATGGCTTCTGGCTCTTCGACTTTTTTCTATGGCTTCTGCCTCCTCGACTTTTTCTTCGACTTCTACTTCTTCGACTTTTTCCTATGGCTTCTGCCTCTTCGACTTCTACTTCTTCCACTTTTTCTACGGCTTCTGCCTCTTCGAATTTTTCTTCGATTTTTTTCTATGGCTTCTGCTTGTTTGACGTCTACTTGTTCGACTTTTTCTATGGCTTCTGCCTCTTCGACTTTTTCTTCGATTTCTACTTCTTAGACTTTTTCCATGGCTTCTGTCTCTTCGACTTCTCTTTCTTAGACTTTTTCTGTGGCTTCTGCCTCTTCGACTTCTACTTAGACTTTTTCTATGGCTTCTGCTTCTTCGACTTTTTTTCGAATTTTTCTATGGCTTCTACCACTTCGACATTTTCTTCGATTTTTTTCTATGGCTTCTGCCTCTTCGACTTTTTCTTCGACTTCTACTTTGACTTTTTCTATGGCTTCTGCTTCTTCGACTTTTTTTCGAATTTTTCTATGGCTTCTGCCTCTTCGACTTTTTCTTCGATTTCTACTTCTTCGACTTTTTCTATGGCTTCTGCCTCTTCTACATTTTCTTCGATTTTTTTCTATGGCTTCTGCCTCTTCGACTTTTTCTTCGACTTTTTCTATGGATTCTGCCTCTTCGACTTTTTCTTCGACTTCTACTTCTTCGACTTTTTCTTTTAGAATTTTTCTATGACTTCTGCCTCTTTGACATTTTCTTCGATTTTTTTCTATGGCTTCTGCCGCTTCTACTTTTTCTTCGACTTCTGCTTCTTCGACATTTTCTATGGCTTCTGCCGGTTCGACGTATTCTTAGATTTTTTTCTATGGCATCTGCCTTTTCGACTTCTACTTCTTTGAGTTTTTCTATGGCTTCTGCCTCTTGGTATTTTACTTCGATTTTTTTCTATGGCTTCTGCTTGCTTGACGTCTACTTGTTCGACTTTTTCTATGGCTTCTGCCTCTTCGACTTTTTCTTCGATTTCTACTTCTTAGACTTTTTCCATGGCTTCTGTCTCTTCGACTTCTCTTTCTTAGACTTTTTCTATGGCTTCTGCCTCTTCGACTTCTACTTAGTCTTTTTCTATGGCTTCTGCTTCTTCGACTTTTTTTCGAATTTTTCTATGGCTTCTACCACTTCGACATTTTCTTCGATTTTTTTCTATGGCTTCTGCCTCTTCGACTTTTTCTTCGACTTCTACTTTGACTTTTTCTATGGCTTCTGCTTCTTCGACTTTTTTTCGACTTTTTCTATTGCTTCTGCCTCTTCGACCTTTGCTTCGATTTGTTTCTATGGCTTCTGCCTCTTCGACTTTTTCTTCGACTTCTACTTCTTCGACTTTTTCTATGGCTTCTGCTCCTTCGACTTTTTCTTCGACTTCTACTCCTTCAACTTTTTTTATGGCTTCTGCCCCTTCGACTTTTTCTTCGACTTCTTCATCTTCGACTTTTTCTATGGCCTCTGCATCTTCGAATTTTTCTTCGACTTCGAATTCTAGTTCTTCGACTTTTTCTATGGCTTCTGCCTCTTCGACTTTTTCCTCAATTTTTTTCTGTGGCTTCTGCCTCTTCGACTCTTACTACTTCGAGTTTTTTCTATGGCTTCTGCCTTTTCGACTTCTACTTCTTCGACTTTTTCTTTTCGAATTTTTCTATGACTTCTGCCTCTTCGACTTTTTCTTCGACTTCTACTTCTTCCACTTTTTCTATGGCTTCTGTCTCTTCGACTTCTACTTAGACTTTTTCTATGGCTTCTGCTTCTTCGACTTTTTTTCGAATTTTTCTATGGCTTCTGCCTCTTCGACTTTTTCTTCGACTTCTACTTCTTTGACTTTTTCTATGGCTTCTGCCTCTTCTACATTTTCTTCGATTTTTTTCTATGGCTTCTGCCTCTTCCACTTTTTCCTATGGATTCTGCCTCTTCGACTTTTTCTTCGACTTCTACTTCTTCGACTTTTTCTTTTCGAATTTTTCTATGACTTCTGCATCTTCTACTTTTTCTTCGACTTCTGCTTCTTCGACTTTTTCTTCGACTTCTGCTTCTTCGATTTTATTCTATGGCTTCTGCCTCTTCGACTTTTTCTGCGACTTCTATTTCTTCGACTTTTTCTATGGCTTCTACCTCTTTGACTTTTCTTTGATTTTTTTCTATGGCTTCTGCCTCTTCGACTTTTTCCTATGGCTTCTGCCTCTTTGACTTTTTTTTTTTCTCATTTTTCTATAACTTCTTCCGCTTCTACTTTTTCTTCGACTTCCACTTGTTCGACTTTTTCTATGGCTTCTGCCTCTTCGACTTTTTCTTCGACTTTTTCTATGGCTTCTGCCTCTTCGACTTTTTCTTCGACTTCTACTTCTTAGACTTTTTCCATGGCTTCTGCCTCTTCGTCTTCTATTTCTTCGACTTCTTCTATGGCGTCTGCCTCTTCGATTTCTAATCTTAGTCTTTTTCATTGACTTCTGCCTCTTCGACTTTTTCTTCGACTTTTCCTTCGACTTTTTCATTGGCTTCTGCCCGTCGACTTTTTTTTTCGAATTTTCCATGGCTTCTGGCTCTTCGACTTTTTTCTATGGCTTCTGCCTCCTCGACTTTTTCTTCGACTTCTACTTCTTCGACTTTTTCCTATGGCTTCTGCCTCTTCGACTTCTACTTCTTCCACTTTTTCTACGGCTTCTGCCTCTTCGAATTTTTCTTCGATTTTTTTCTATGGCTTCGGCATCTTAGACTTTTTCTTCGACTTCTACTTCTTCGACTTTTTCTATGCTTTCTGCCTCTTCGACTTTTTTTTCGAATTTTTCTATGGCTTCTGCCTCTTCAACTTTTTTCTATGGCTTCTGCCTCTTCAACTTTTTCCTATGGATTCTGCCTCTTTGACTTCTACTTCTTCGACTTTTTCTATGGCTTCTGCCTCTTCAACTTTTTTTTTATTTTTTCTATGGCTTCTACCTCTTCGACTTTTAGTTCGATTTTTTTCTATGGCTTCTGCCTCTTCGACTTTTTCTTCGACTTCTACTTCTTCGACTTTTTCTTTTCAAATTTTTCTATGACTTCTGCATCTTCGACTTTTTCTTCGACTTTTTCTATAGCTTCTGCCTCTTCGACTTTTTCTTTTTTTCGAATTTTTCTTTGACTTGCATCTTCGACTTTTTCTTCTTCAACTTTTTCCTTTGGCTTCTGCCTCTTTGACTATTACTTCGATTTTTTTCTATGGCTTCTGCCTCTTCGACTTCTTATACTTTTTCTATGGCTTCTGCCTCTTCGACTTTACTTCGCTTTTTTTTCTATGGCTTCTGCCTCTTCGACGTCTACTTCTTCGACTTTTTCTATGGCTTCTGCCTCTTTGACATTTTTTTCGAATTTTTCTATAGCTTCTGCCTCTTCAACTTTTTCCTATGGCTTCTGCCTCTTCGACTTCTGCTTCAACTTTTTCTATGACTTCTGCATCTTCAACGTTTTCTTCGACTTCTACTTCTTCGACCTTTTCCTATGGCTTCTGCCTCTTCGAGCTCTACTTCTTCGACTTTTTCCTTTGGCTTCTGTCTCTTCGACTTTTACTTCGACTTTTTCTATAGCTTCTGCCTCTTCGTCTTTTTAAAAATTTTTTCTATGGCTTCTGCCTCTTGGACTTTTTCTTCGACTTCTACTTCTTTGACTTTTTCTATGGCCTCTGCCTGTTCGACTTTTAGTTCGATTTTTTTCTATGGCTTCTGTCTCTTTGACTTTTTTTTCGATTTTTTTCTATGGCTTCTGCCTCTTCGACTTTTTCTTCAACTTCTACTTAGACTTTTTCCATGGCTTCGACCTCTTCGACTTTTTCTTCGACTTCTACTTCTTACACTATATCCATGGCTTCTGCCTCTTCGACTTCTACTTCTTAGACTATATCCATGGCTTCTACCTCTTCGACTTTTTCTTCGACTTCTACTTCTTTGACTTTTTTCATGGCTTCTGCCTCTTCGACTTCTACTTCTTCGACTTTTTCCTATGACTTCTGCCTCTTCGAATTTTCTTAGATTTTTTTCTATGGCTTCTGCCTCTTCGACTTTTTCTTCGACTTCGACTTCTACTTCTTCCACTTTTTCTTTGCCTTCTGCCTGTTTGACTTTTACTTCGAAATTTTTCTATGGCTTCTGCCTTTTCAACTTTTTCCTATGGCTTCTGCCTCTTCGGCTTTTTCTATGACTTCTACATCTTCGACTTTTTCTTCGACTTCTACTTAGACTTTTTCCTATGGCTTCTGCCTCTTCGACTTTTTCTTCGACTTCTACTTCTTCGAATTTTCCTATGGCTTCTACCTCTTCGACTTTTTCTTCGACTTCTGCTTCTTCCACTTTTTCTTCGACTGCTTCTATGGCTTCTGCCTCTTCGACTCCTACTTCTTCGACTTTTTCTGCGAATTCTACTTCTTTGACTTTTTTTTCAAATTTTTCTATGCCTTTTGCCTCTTCGACTTTTTCTTAGATTTTTTTCTATGGCTTCTGCCTCTTCCACTTTTTCTTCGACTTCGACTTCTACTTCTTTGATTTTTTCTTTGCCTTCTGCCTGTTCGACTTTTGCTTCGAAATTTTTCTATGGCTTCTGCCTTTTCAACTTTTTCTTTGACTTCTACTTCTTCGACTTTTTCCATGGCTTCTGCCTCTTCGACTTTTTCTTCGACTTCTGCCTCTTCTACTTTTTCTTCCACTTCTACTTCTTCGACTTTTTCTATGGCTTCTGCCACTTCTACTTTTTCTTCCACTTCTACTTCTTCGACTTTTTCTATGACTTCTGCATCTTCGACTTTTTTTCGAATTTTTCTATGGCTTCTACCTCTTTGACATTTTATTCGATTTTTTTCTATGGCTTCTGCCGCTTCTACTTTTTCTTCGACTTCTACTTCTTCGACTTTTACTATGGCTTCTGCCAGTTCGACTTTTACTTCGATTTTTTTTCTCTGGCTTCTGCCTCTTCGACTTTTTCTTCGACTTCTACTTCTTCGACTTTTTCTATAGCTTCTGCCTCTTCGACTTCTACCTAGACTTTTTCTATGGCTTCTGCTTCTTCGACTTTTTTTCAAATTTTTCTATGGCTTCTACCACTTCGACATTTTCTTCGATTTTTTTCTATGGCTTCTGCCTCTTCGACTTCTACTTCTTGGACTTTTTCTATGGCTTCTGCCTCTTCGACTTCTACTTCTTCGACTGCTTCTATGGCTTCTGCCTCTTCGACTCCTACTTCTTCGACTTTTTCTGCGAATTCTACTTCTTCGACTTTTTTTTCAAATTTTTCTATGCCTTCTGCCTCTTCGACTTTTTCTTAGATTTTTTTCTATGGCTTCTGCCTCTTCCACTTTTTCTTCGACTTCGACTTCTACTTCTTTGATTTTTTCTTTGCCTTCTGCCTGTTCGACTTTTACTTCGAAATTTTTCTATGGCTTCTGCCTTTTCAACTTTTTCTTTGACTTCTACTTCTTCGACTTTTTCCATGGCTTCTGCCTCTTCGACTTTTTCTTCGACTTCTGCTTCTTCGACTTTTTCTTCGACTGCTTCTATGGCTTCTGCCTCTTCGACTTCTACTTCTTCGACTTTTTTTTTCAAATTTTTCTATGGCTTCTGCCTCTTCGACTTTTTCTTCGACTTCTACTTCTTCGACTTTTTCTATGGCTTCTGCTCCTTCGACTTTTTCTTCGACTTCTACTCCTTCAACTTTTTTTATGGCTTCTGCCCCTTCGACTTTTTCTTCGACTTCTTCGTCTTCGACTTTTTCTATGGCCTCTGCATCTTCGAATTTTTCTTCGACTTCGAATTCTAGTTCTTCGACTTTTTCTATGGCTTCTGCCTCTTCGACTTTTTCCTCAATTTTTTTCTGTGGCTTCTGCCTCTTCGACTCTTACTACTTCGAGTTTTTTCTATAGCTTCTGTCTTTTCGACTTCTACTTCTTCGACTTTTTCTTTTCGAATTTTTCTATGACTTCTGCCTCTTCGACTTTTTCTTCGACTTCTACTTCTTCGACTTTTTCTATGGCTTCTGTCTCTTCGACTTCTACTTAGACTTTTTCTATGGCTTCTGCTTCTTCGACTTTTTTTCGAATTTTTCTATGGCTTCTGCCTCTTCGACATTTTCTTCGATTTTTTCTATGGCTTCTGCCTCTTCGACTTTTTCTTCGACTTCTACTTCTTTGACTTTTTCTATGGCTTCTGCCTCTTCTACATTTTCTTCGATTTTTTTCTATGGCTTCTGCCTCTTCCACTTTTTCCTATGGATTCTGCCTCTTCGACTTTTTCTTCGACTTCTACTTCTTCGACTTTTTCTTTTCGAATTTTTCTATGACTTCTGCATCTTCTACTTTTTCTTCGACTACTGCTTCTTCGACTTTTTCTTCGACTTCTACTTCTTCGACTTTTTCTTTTCGAATTTTTCTATGACTTCTGCCTCTTCGACTTTTTCTTCGACTTCTACTTCTTCGACTTTTTCTATGGCTTCTACCTCTTTGACTTTTCTTTGATTTTTTTCTATGGCTTCTGCCTCTTCGACTTTTTCCTATGGCTTCTGCCTCTTTGACTTTTTTTTTTTTCTCATTTTTCTATAACTTCTTCCGCTTCTACTTTTTCTTCGACTTCCACTTGTTCGACTTTTTCTATGGCTTCTGCCTCTTCGACTTCTAATTAGACTTTTTCTATGGCTTCTGCTTCTTCGACTTTTTTTCGAATTTTTCTATGGCTTCTGCCTCTTCGACTTTTTCTTCGACTTTTTCTATGGCTTCTGCCTCTTCGACTTTTTCTTCGACTTCTACTTCTTAGACTTTTTCCATGGCTTCTGCCTCTTCGTCTTCTATTTCTTCGACTTCTTCTATGGCGTCTGCCTCTTCGATTTCTAATCTTAGTCTTTTTCATTGACTTCTGCCTCTTCGACTTTTTCTTCGACTTTTCCTTCGACTTTTTCATTGGCTTCTGCCCGTCGACTTTTTTTTTCGAATTTTCCATGGCTTCTGCCTCCTCGACTTTTTCTTCGACTTCTACTTCTTCGACTTTTTCCTATGGCTTCTGCCTCTTCGACTTCTACTTCTTCCACTTTTTCTACGGCTTCTGCCTCTTCGAATTTTTCTTCGATTTTTTTCTATGGCTTCTGCTTGTTTGACGTCTACTTGTTCGACTTTTTCTATGGCTTCTGCCTCTTCGACTTTTTCTTCGATTTCTACTTCTTAGACTTTTTCCATGGCTTCTGTCTCTTCGACTTCTCTTTCTTAGACTTTTTCTGTGGCTTCTGCCTCTTCGACTTCTACTTAGACTTTTTCTATGGCTTCTGCTTCTTCGACTTTTTTTCGAATTTTTCTATGGCTTCTACCACTTCGACATTTTCTTCGATTTTTTTCTATGGCTTCTGCCTCTTCGACTTTTTCTTCGACTTCTACTTTGACTTTTTCTATGGCTTCTGCTTCTTCGACTTTTTTTCGAATTTTTCTATGGCTTCTGCCTCTTCGACTTTTTCTTCGATTTCTACTTCTTCGACTTTTTCTATGGCTTCTGCCTCTTCTACATTTTCTTCGATTTTTTTCTATGGCTTCTGCCTCTTCGACTTTTTCTTCGACTTTTTCTATGGATTCTGCCTCTTCGACTTTTTCTTCGACTTCTACTTCTTCGACTTTTTCTTTTAGAATTTTTCTATGACTTCTGCCTCTTTGACATTTTCTTCGATTTTTTTCTATGGCTTCTGCCGCTTCTACTTTTTCTTCGACTTCTGCTTCTTCGACATTTTCTATGGCTTCTGCCGGTTCGACGTATTCTTAGATTTTTTTCTATGGCATCTGCCTTTTCGACTTCTACTTCTTTGAGTTTTTCTATGGCTTCTGCCTCTTGGTATTTTACTTCGATTTTTTTCTATGGCTTCTGCTTGCTTGACGTCTACTTGTTCGACTTTTTCTATGGCTTCTGCCTCTTCGACTTTTTCTTCGACTTCTACTTTGACTTTTTCTATGGCTTCTGCTTTTTCGACTTTTTTTCGACTTTTTCTATTGCTTCTGCCTCTTCGACCTTTGCTTCGATTTGTTTCTATGGCTTCTGCCTCTTCGACTTTTTCTTCGACTTCTACTTCTTCGACTTTTTCTATGGCTTCTGCTCCTTCGACTTTTTCTTCGACTTCTACTCCTTCAACTTTTTTTATGGCTTCTGCCCCTTCGACTTTTTCTTCGACTTCTTCATCTTCGACTTTTTCTATGGCCTCTGCATCTTCGAATTTTTCTTCGACTTCGAATTCTAGTTCTTCGACTTTTTCTATGGCTTCTGCCTCTTCGACTTTTTCCTCAATTTTTTTCTGTGGCTTCTGCCTCTTCGACTCTTACTACTTCGAGTTTTTTCTATGGCTTCTGCCTTTTCGACTTCTACTTCTTCGACTTTTTCTTTTCGAATTTTTCTATGACTTCTGCCTCTTCGACTTTTTCTTCGACTTCTACTTCTTCCACTTTTTCTATGGCTTCTGTCTCTTCGACTTCTACTTAGACTTTTTCTATGGCTTCTGCTTCTTCGACTTTTTTTCGAATTTTTCTATGGCTTCTGCCTCTTCGACTTTTTCTTCGACTTCTACTTCTTTGACTTTTTCTATGGCTTCTGCCTCTTCTACATTTTCTTCGATTTTTTTCTATGGCTTCTGCCTCTTCCACTTTTTCCTATGGATTCTGCCTCTTCGACTTTTTCTTCGACTTCTACTTCTTCGACTTTTTCTTTTCGAATTTTTCTATGACTTCTGCATCTTCTACTTTTTCTTCGACTTCTGCTTCTTCGACTTTTTCTTCGACTTCTGCTTCTTCGATTTTATTCTATGGCTTCTGCCTCTTCGACTTTTTCTGCGACTTCTACTTCTTCGACTTTTTCTATGGCTTCTACCTCTTTGACTTTTCTTTGATTTTTTTCTATGGCTTTTGCCTCTTCGACTTTTTCCTATGGCTTCTGCCTCTTTGACTTTTTTTTTTTTCTCATTTTTCTATAACTTCTTCCGCTTCTACTTTTTCTTCGACTTCCACTTGTTCGACTTTTTCTATGGCTTCTGCCTCTTCGACTTTTTCTTCGACTTTTTCTATGGCTTCTGCCTCTTCGACTTTTTCTTCGACTTCTACTTCTTAGACTTTTTCCATGGCTTCTGCTTCTTCGTCTTCTATTTCTTCGACTTCTTCTATGGCGTCTGCCTCTTCGATTTCTAATCTTAGTCTTTTTCATTGACTTCTGCCTCTTCGACTTTTTCTTCGACTTTTCCTTCGACTTTTTCATTGGCTTCTGCCCGTCGACTTTTTTTTTCGAATTTTCCATGGCTTCTGGCTCTTCGACTTTTTTCTATGGCTTCTGCCTCCTCGACTTTTTCTTCGACTTCTACTTCTTCGACTTTTTCCTATGGCTTCTGCCTCTTCGACTTCTACTTCTTCCACTTTTTCTACGGCTTCTGCCTCTTCGAATTTTTCTTCGATTTTTTTCTATGGCTTCGGCATCTTCGACTTTTTCTTCGACTTCTACTTCTTCGACTTTTTCTATGCTTTCTGCCTCTTCGACTTTTTTTTCGAATTTTTCTATGGCTTCTGCCTCTTCAACTTTTTTCTATGGCTTCTGCCTCTTCAACTTTTTCCTATGGATTCTGCCTCTTTGACTTCTACTTCTTCGACTTTTTCTATGGCTTCTGCCTCTTCAACTTTTTTTTTATTTTTTCTATGGCTTCTACCTCTTCGACTTTTAGTTCGATTTTTTTCTATGGCTTCTGCCTCTTCGACTTTTTCTTCGACTTCTACTTCTTCGACTTTTTCTTTTCAAATTTTTCTATGACTTCTGCATCTTCGACTTTTTCTTCGACTTTTTCTATAGCTTCTGCCTCTTCGACTTTTTCTTTTTTTCGAATTTTTCTTTGACTTGCATCTTCGACTTTTTCTTCTTCAACTTTTTCCTTTGGCTTCTGCCTCTTTGACTATTACTTCGATTTTTTTCTATGGCTTCTGCCTCTTCGACTTCTTATACTTTTTCTATGGCTTCTGCCTCTTCGACTTTACTTCGCTTTTTTTCTATGGCTTCTGCCTCTTCGACGTCTACTTCTTCGACTTTTTCTATGGCTTCTGCCTCTTTGACATTTTTTTCGAATTTTTCTATAGCTTCTGCCTCTTCAACTTTTTCCTATGGCTTCTGCCTCTTCGACTTCTACTTCAACTTTTTCTATGACTTCTGCATCTTCAACGTTTTCTTCGACTTCTACTTCTTCGACCTTTTCCTATGGCTTCTGCCTCTTCGAGCTCTACTTCTTCGACTTTTTCCTTTGGCTTCTGTCTCTTCGACTTTTACTTCGACTTTTTCTATAGCTTCTGCCTCTTCGTCTTTTTAAAAATTTTTTCTATGGCTTCTGCCTCTTCGACTTTTTCTTCGACTTCTACTTTGACTTTTTCTATGGCTTCTGCTTCTTCGACTTTTTTTCGAATTTTTCTATGGCTTCTGCCTCTTCGACTTTTTCTTCGATTTCTACTTCTTCGACTTTTTCTATGGCTTCTGCCTCTTCTACATTTTCTTCGATTTTTTTCTATGGCTTCTGCCTCTTCTACATTTTCTTCGATTTTTTTCTATGGCTTCTGCCTCTTCGACTTTTTCTTCGACTTTTTCTATGGATTCTGCCTCTTCGACTTTTTCTTCGACTTCTACTTCTTCGACTTTTTCTTTTAGAATTTTTCTATGACTTCTGCCTCTTTGACATTTTCTTCGATTTTTTTCTATGGCTTCTGCCGCTTCTACTTTTTCTTCGACTTCTGCTTCTTCGACATTTTCTATGGCTTCTGCCGGTTCGACGTATTCTTAGATTTTTTTTCTATGGCATCTGCCTTTTCGACTTCTACTTCTTTGAGTTTTTCTATGGCTTCTGCCTCTTGGTATTTTACTTCGATTTTTTTCTATGGCTTCTGCTTGCTTGACGTCTACTTGTTCGACTTTTTCTATGGCTTCTGCCTCTTCGACTTTTTCTTCGACTTCTACTTTGACTTTTTCTATGGCTTCTGCTTTTTCGACTTTTTTTCGACTTTTTCTATTGCTTCTGCCTCTTCGACCTTTGCTTCGATTTGTTTCTATGGCTTCTGCCTCTTCGACTTTTTCTTCGACTTCTACTTCTTCGACTTTTTCTATGGCTTCTGCTCCTTCGACTTTTTCTTCGACTTCTACTCCTTCAACTTTTTTTATGGCTTCTGCCCCTTCGACTTTTTCTTCGACTTCTTCATCTTCGACTTTTTCTATGGCCTCTGCATCTTCGAATTTTTCTTCGACTTCGAATTCTAGTTCTTCGACTTTTTCTATGGCTTCTGCCTCTTCGACTTTTTCCTCAATTTTTTTCTGTGGCTTCTGCCTCTTCGACTCTTACTACTTCGAGTTTTTTCTATGGCTTCTGCCTTTTCGACTTCTACTTCTTCGACTTTTTCTTTTCGAATTTTTCTATGACTTCTGCCTCTTCGACTTTTTCTTCGACTTCTACTTCTTCCACTTTTTCTATGGCTTCTGTCTCTTCGACTTCTACTTAGACTTTTTCTATGGCTTCTGCTTCTTCGACTTTTTTTCGAATTTTTCTATGGCTTCTGCCTCTTCGACTTTTTCTTCGACTTCTACTTCTTTGACTTTTTCTATGGCTTCTGCCTCTTCTACATTTTCTTCGATTTTTTTCTATGGCTTCTGCCTCTTCCACTTTTTCCTATGGATTCTGCCTCTTCGACTTTTTCTTCGACTTCTACTTCTTCGACTTTTTCTTTTCGAATTTTTCTATGACTTCTGCATCTTCTACTTTTTCTTCGACTTCTGCTTCTTCGACTTTTTCTTCGACTTCTGCTTCTTCGATTTTATTCTATGGCTTCTGCCTCTTCGACTTTTTCTGCGACTTCTACTTCTTCGACTTTTTCTATGGCTTCTACCTCTTTGACTTTTCTTTGATTTTTTTCTATGGCTTTTGCCTCTTCGACTTTTTCCTATGGCTTCTGCCTCTTTGACTTTTTTTTTTTTCTCATTTTTCTATAACTTCTTCCGCTTCTACTTTTTCTTCGACTTCCACTTGTTCGACTTTTTCTATGGCTTCTGCCTCTTCGACTTTTTCTTCGACTTTTTCTATGGCTTCTGCCTCTTCGACTTTTTCTTCGACTTCTACTTCTTAGACTTTTTCCATGGCTTCTGCTTCTTCGTCTTCTATTTCTTCGACTTCTTCTATGGCGTCTGCCTCTTCGATTTCTAATCTTAGTCTTTTTCATTGACTTCTGCCTCTTCGACTTTTTCTTCGACTTTTCCTTCGACTTTTTCATTGGCTTCTGCCCGTCGACTTTTTTTTTCGAATTTTCCATGGCTTCTGGCTCTTCGACTTTTTTCTATGGCTTCTGCCTCCTCGACTTTTTCTTCGACTTCTACTTCTTCGACTTTTTCCTATGGCTTCTGCCTCTTCGACTTCTACTTCTTCCACTTTTTCTACGGCTTCTGCCTCTTCGAATTTTTCTTCGATTTTTTTCTATGGCTTCGGCATCTTCGACTTTTTCTTCGACTTCTACTTCTTCGACTTTTTCTATGCTTTCTGCCTCTTCGACTTTTTTTTCGAATTTTTCTATGGCTTCTGCCTCTTCAACTTTTTTCTATGGCTTCTGCCTCTTCAACTTTTTCCTATGGATTCTGCCTCTTTGACTTCTACTTCTTCGACTTTTTCTATGGCTTCTGCCTCTTCAACTTTTTTTTTATTTTTTCTATGGCTTCTACCTCTTCGACTTTTAGTTCGATTTTTTTCTATGGCTTCTGCCTCTTCGACTTTTTCTTCGACTTCTACTTCTTCGACTTTTTCTTTTCAAATTTTTCTATGACTTCTGCATCTTCGACTTTTTCTTCGACTTTTTCTATAGCTTCTGCCTCTTCGACTTTTTCTTTTTTTCGAATTTTTCTTTGACTTGCATCTTCGACTTTTTCTTCTTCAACTTTTTCCTTTGGCTTCTGCCTCTTTGACTATTACTTCGATTTTTTTCTATGGCTTCTGCCTCTTCGACTTCTTATACTTTTTCTATGGCTTCTGCCTCTTCGACTTTACTTCGCTTTTTTTCTATGGCTTCTGCCTCTTCGACGTCTACTTCTTCGACTTTTTCTATGGCTTCTGCCTCTTTGACATTTTTTTCGAATTTTTCTATAGCTTCTGCCTCTTCAACTTTTTCCTATGGCTTCTGCCTCTTCGACTTCTACTTCAACTTTTTCTATGACTTCTGCATCTTCAACGTTTTCTTCGACTTCTACTTCTTCGACCTTTTCCTATGGCTTCTGCCTCTTCGAGCTCTACTTCTTCGACTTTTTCCTTTGGCTTCTGTCTCTTCGACTTTTACTTCGACTTTTTCTATAGCTTCTGCCTCTTCGTCTTTTTAAAAATTTTTTCTATGGCTTCTGCCTCTTGGACTTTTTCTTCGACTTCTACTTCTTTGACTTTTTCTATGGCCTCTGCCTGTTCGACTTTTAGTTCGATTTTTTTCTATGGCTTCTGTCTCTTTGACTTTTTTTTCGATTTTTTTCTATGGCTTCTGCCTCTTCGACTTTTTCTTCAACTTCCACTTAGACTTTTTCCATGGCTTCGACCTCTTCGACTTTTTCTTCGACTTCTACTTCTTACACTATATCCATGGCTTCTGCCTCTTCGACTTCTACTTCTTAGAATATATCCATGGCTTCTACCTCTTCGACTTTTTCTTCGACTTCTACTTCTTTGACTTTTTTCATGGCTTCTGCCTTTTCAACTTTTTCCTATGGCTTCTGCCTCTTCGGCTTTTTCTATGACTTCTACATCTTCGACTTTTTCTTCGACTTCTACTTAGACTTTTTCCTATGGCTTCTGCCTCTTCGACTTTTTCTTCGACTTCTGCTTCTTCAACTTTTTCTATGGCTTCTGCCTCTTCGACTTTTTCTTCGACTTCTACTTCTTCGAATTTTCCTATGGCTTCTACCTCTTCGACTTTTTCTTCGACTTCTGCTTCTTCCACTTTTTCTTCGACTGCTTCTATGGCTTCTGCCTCTTCGACTCCTACTTCTTCGACTTTTTCTGCGAATTCTACTTCTTTGACTTTTTTTTCAAATTTTTCTATGCCTTTTGCCTCTTCGACTTTTTCTTAGATTTTTTTCTATGGTTTCTGCCTCTTCCACTTTTTCTTCGACTTCGACTTCTACTTCTTTGATTTTTTCTTTGCCTTCTGCCTGTTCGACTTTTGCTTCGAAATTTTTCTATGGCTTCTGCCTTTTCAACTTTTTCTTTGACTTCTACTTCTTCGACTTTTTCCATGGCTTCTGCCTCTTCGACTTTTTCTTCGACTTCTGCCTCTTCTACTTTTTCTTCCACTTCTACTTCTTCGACTTTTTCTATGGCTTCTGCCACTTCTACTTTTTCTTCCACTTCTACTTCTTCGACTTTTTCTATGACTTCTGCATCTTCGACTTTTTTTCGAATTTTTCTATGGCTTCTACCTCTTTGACATTTTATTCGATTTTTTTCTATGGCTTCTGCCGCTTCTACTTTTTCTTCGACTTCTACTTCTTCGACTTTTACTATGGCTTCTGCCAGTTCGACTTTTACTTCGATTTTTTTTCTCTGGCTTCTGCCTCTTCGACTTTTTCTTCGACTTCTACTTCTTCGACTTTTTCTATAGCTTCTGCCTCTTCGACTTCTACCTAGACTTTTTCTATGGCTTCTGCTTCTTCGACTTTTTTTCAAATTTTTCTATGGCTTCTACCACTTCGACATTTTCTTCGATTTTTTTCTATGGCTTCTGCCTCTTCGACTTCTACTTCTTGGACTTTTTCTATGGCTTCTGCCTCTTCGACTTCTACTTCTTCGACTGCTTCTATGGCTTCTGCCTCTTCGACTCCTACTTCTTCGACTTTTTCTGCGAATTCTACTTCTTCGACTTTTTTTTCAAATTTTTCTATGCCTTCTGCCTCTTCGACTTTTTCTTAGATTTTTTTCTATGGCTTCTGCCTCTTCCACTTTTTCTTCGACTTCGACTTCTACTTCTTTGATTTTTTCTTTGCCTTCTGCCTGTTCGACTTTTACTTCGAAATTTTTCTGTGGCTTCTGCCTTTTCAACTTTTTCTTTGACTTCTACTTCTTCGACTTTTTCCATGGCTTCTGCCTCTTCGACTTTTTCTTCGACTTCTGCTTCTTCGACTTTTTCTTCGACTGCTTCTATGGCTTCTGCCTCTTCGACTTCTACTTCTTCGACTTTTTTTTTCAAATTTTTCTATGGCTTCTGCCTCTTCGACTTTGATTTCTAGTTCATCGATTTTCTATGGCTTCTGTCTCTTCGACTTTTTCTTCGACTTCTACTTCTTAGACTTTTTCCATGGCTTCTGCCTCTTCGACTTTTTCTTCGACTTCTACTTCTTTGACTTTTTCTATGGCTTCTGCTTCTTCAACTTTTTTTCGAATTTTTCTATGGCTTCTGCCTCTTCTACTTTTTCTTCCACTTCTACTTCTTCGACTTTTTCTATGGCTTCTGCCTCTTTCTCTTTTACTTCGATTTTTTTCTATGGCTTCTGCCTCTTCGACTTCTACTTCTTAGACTTTTTCCATGGCTTCTGTCTCTTTAACTTCTCCTTCTTAGACTTTTTCTATGGCTTCTGTCTCTTCAACTTTTTCTTCGACTGTTTCTATGGCTTCTGCCTCTTCGACTTTTACTTCGATTTTTTTCTATGGCTTCTGCCTCTTCGACTTCTACTTCTTCGACTTTTTCTATGGCATCTGCCTCTTCGACTTTTTTTTTCTTTTTCGACTTTTTCTATGACTTCTGCATCTTCGACTTTTTCTTCGAATTCTACTTCTTCGACTTTTTTTCGAATTTTTCTATGGCTTCTGCCTCTTTGACATTTTCTTCGATTTTTTTCTATGGCTTCTGCCAGTTCGACTTTTACTTCGATTTTTTTCTCTGGCTTCTGCCTCTGCGACTTTTTCTTCGAATTCTACTTCTTCGACTTTTTCTATAGCTTCTGCCTCTTCGACTTCTACCTAGACTTTTTCTATGGCTTCTGCTTCTTCGACTTTTTTTCAAATTTTTCTATGGCTTCTACCACTTCGACATTTTCTTCAATTTTTTTCTATGGCTTCTGCCTCTTCGACTTCTACTTCTTGGACTTTTTCTATGGCTTCTGCCTCCTCGACTTTTTCTTCGACTTCTACTTCTTCGACTTTTTCCACGGCTTCTGCCTCTTCGACTTTTTCTTCAACTTCTACTTCTTCGACTTTTTCTATGACTTCTGCCTCTTCGACTTTTTTTTCGAATTTTTCTATGGCTTCTGCCTCTTCAACTTTTTTCTATGGCTTCTGCCTCTTCAACTTTTTCCTATGGATTCTGCCTCTTTGACTTCTACTTCTTCGACTTTTGCTATGGCTTCTGCCTCTTCAACTGTTTTTTTATTTTTTCTATGGCTTCTGCCTCTTCGACTTTTAGTTCGATTTTTTTCTATGGCTTCTGCCTCTTCGACTTTTTCTTCCACTTCTCCTTCTTCTACTTTTTCTTTTCAAATTTTTCTATGACTTCTGCATCTTCGACTTTTTCTTCGACTTTTTCTATAGCTTCTGCCTCTTCGACTTTTTCTTTTTTTCGAATTTTTCTTTGACTTGCATCTTCGACTTTTTCTTCTTCTACTGTTTCTATGGCTTCTGCTTCTTCGACTTTACTTCGATTTTTTGCTATGGCTTCTGCCTGTTCGACGTCTACTTCTTCGACTTTTTCTATGGCTTCTGCCTTTTTGACTTTTTTTTCGAATTTTTCTATAGCTTCTGCCTCTTCAACTTTTTCCTATGGCTTCTGCCTCTTCGACTTCTACTTCTTCAACTTTTTCTATGACTTCTGCATCTTCAAGGTTTTCTTCGACTTCTACTTCTTCGACCTTTTCCTATGGCTTCTGCCTCTTCGACCTCTAATTCTTCGACTTTTTCCTTTGGCTTCTGTCTCTTCGACTTTTACTTCGACTTTTTCTATAGCTTCTGCCTCTTCGTCTTTTTTAAAATTTTTTCTATGGCTTCTGCCTCTTCGACTTTTTCTTCAACTTTTACAACTTTTACTAAAAAGTCTAAGTAAAAGTCGAACCGGCAGAAGCCATAGAAAAAGTCGAAGAAGTAGAAGTCGAAGAAAAAGTAGAAGCGGCAGAAGCCATAGAAAAAAATCGAAGAAAAACTTGAAGAGGCAGAAGCCATATAAAAACTCGAATTAGTAGAAGTCGAAGAGGCAGAAGCCACAGAAAAAAATTGAGGAAAAAGTCGAAGACGCAGAAGCCATAGAAAAAGTCGGAGAACTAGAAGTCGAAGTCGAAGAAAAAGTCGGAGATGCAGAAGTTATAGAAAAATTCGAAAAAAAAGTCGAAGAGGCAGAAGCCATAGAAAAAGTCGAAGACAAAGAAGTCGAAGAAAAACTCGAAGAGGCAGAAGCCATAGAAAAACTCAAAGAAGTAGAAGTCGAAAAGGCAGAAGCCATAGAAAAAACTCGAATTAGTAGAAGTCGAAGAGGCAGAAGCCACAGAAAAAAATTGAGGAAAAAGTCGAAGAGGCAGAAGCCATAGAAAAAATTCAAAGAAAAAGTCGAAGAGGCAGGAATCATAGGAAAATGTCGAAGAAGTAGAAGCCATAGAAAAAGTCGAAGACAAAGAAGTCGAAGAAAAACTCGAAGAGGCAGAAGCCATATAAAAACTCAAAGAAGTAGAAGTCGAAAAGGCAGAAGCCATAGAAAAAAATTGAGGAAAAAGTGGAAGAGGCAGAAGCCATAGAAAAAGTCGAAGAACTAGAAGTCGAAGTCGAAGAAAAAGTCGAAGATGCAGAAGTTATAGAAAAATTCGAAAAAAAAAGTCGAAGAGGCAGAGGCCATAGAAGAATTCGAAGACGAAGAAGTCGAAGAAAAAGTCGAAGGGGCAGAAGCCATAGAAAAAGTCGAAGAAGTAGAAGTCGAAGAAATAGTCGAAGAGGCAGAAGCCATAGAAAAAAATCGAAGTAAAAGTCGAACAGGCAGAAGCCATAAAAAAAGTCGAAGAAGTAGAAGTCGAAGAAAAAGTCGAAAAGGCAGAAGCCATAGAAAAAAATCAAAGTAAAAGTCAAACCGGCAGAAGCCATAGAAAAAGTCAAAGAAGTAGAAGCCGACGAAAAAGTCGAAGAGGCAGAAGCCATGGAAAAAGTCTAAGAAGTAGAAGTCGAAGAAAAAGTCGAAGAGGCAGAAGCCATAGAAGCAGTCGAAGAAGTAGAAGTCGAAGAAAAAGTCGAAAGGGAAGAAGCCATAGAAAAAAGTTGAAAAGGCAGAAGCCATAGAAAAATTTGAAAAAAGGTCGAAGAGGCAGAATCCATAGAAAAAGTCGAAGAAGTAGAAGTCGAAGAAAAAGTCTAAAGGGCAGAAGCCATAGAAAAAGTCGAAGAAGCAGAAGTAGAAGTCTTAGAAAAAGTCGAAGAGGCAGAAGTCGAAGAAAAAGTCTAAAGGGCAGAAGCCATAGAAAAAGTCGAAGAAGTAGAAGTAGAAGTCTTAGAAAAAGTCGAAGAGGCAGAAGCTATGGAAAAAGTCTAAGAAGTAGAAGTCGTAGAAAAAGTCGAAGAGGTAGAAGCCATAGAAACAGTCGAAGAAAAAGTCGAAGAGACAGAAGCCATAGAAAAAGTCTAAGAAGGAGAAGTCGAAGAGACAGAAGCCATGGAAAAAGTCGAAGAAGTAGAAGTCGAAGAAAAAGGCGAAGAGGCAGAAGCCATAGAAAAAGTCTAAGAAGGAGAAGTCGAAGAGGCAGAAGCCATAGAAAAAGTCAAACAAGTAGAAGTCAAACAAGCAGAAGCCATAGAAAAAAATCGAAGTAAAAGACCAAGAGGCAGAAGCCATAGAAAAAGTTGAAGAAGTAGAAGTTGAAGAAAAAGTCGAAGATGCAGAAGCCATAGAAAAACTCGAAGAAGTAGAAGTCGAAGAAAAAGTAGAAGTGGCAGAAGCCATAGAAAAAAATCGAAGGAAAAGTCGAAGAAGTAGAATTCGAAGAAAAAGTCGAAGGGGCAGAATCCATAGAAAAAGTCGAAGAGGCAGAAGCCATAGAAAAAAATCGAAGAAAATGTAGAAGAGGCAGAAGCCATAGAAAAAGTCGAAGAAGTAGAAGTTGAAGAAAATGTCGAAGAGGCAGAAGCCATAGAAAAAAATCGAAGAAAATGTCGAAGAGGCAGAAGCCATAGAAAAAGTCGAAGAAGTAGAATTCGAAGAAAAAGTCGAAGAAGCAGAAGCCATAGAAAAAGTCGAAGAAGTAGAAGTCGAAGAGGCAGAAGCCATAGAAAAAGTCGAAGATGAAGAAGTTATAGATAAATTTGAAAAAAAAAAAAGTCGAAGAGGCAGAGGCCATAGAAAAAGTTGAAGTAGTAGAAGTCGAAGAGGCAGAAGCCATAGAAAAAGTCGAAGAAGTAGAAGTCGAAGAAAAAGTCGAAAGGGCAGAAGCCATCGAAAAAAATCGCAGAAAAAGTCGACGATGCAGAAGTCATAGAAAAATTCGAAAAGAAAGAGTCGAAGAAGTAGAAGTTGAAGAAAAAGTTGAAGAGGCAGAAGCCATAGAAAAAGGCGAAGAAGTAGAAGTCGAAAAGGCAGAAGTCGTACAAAAAACTCGAAGAAGTAGAAGTCGAAGAGGCAGAAGGCATAGAAAAAAATCAAAGAAAAAGTCGAAGAGCCAGAAGCCATAGAAAAAGTCGAAGAAGTAGAAGTCGAAGAAAAAGTTGAAGAGGCAGAAGCCATAGAAAAAGTCGAAGAAGTAGAAGTCGAAGAAAAAGTCGAAGAGGCAGAAGCCATAGAAAAAAAATCGAAGAAAATGTCGAAGTGGTAGAAGCCATAGAAAAATTAGAAAAAAAGTCGAAGAAGCAGAAGCCACAGAAAAAGTCTAAGTAGAAGTCGAAGAGGCAGAAGCTATAGAACAAGTCGAAGAAGTAGAAGTCGAAGAAAAAGTCGAAAGGGCAGAAGCCATCGAAAAAAATCGCAGAAAAAGTCGACGATGCAGAAGTCATAGAAAAATTCGAAAAGAAAAAGTCGAAGAAGTAGAAGTTGAAGAAAAAGTTGAAGAGGCAGAAGCCATAGAAAAAGGCGAAGAAGTAGACGTCGAATAGGCAGAAGTCGTACAAAAAACTCGAAGAAGTAGAAGTCGAAGAGGCAGAAGGCATAGAAAAAAATCAAAGAAAAAGTTGAAGAGGCAGAAGCCATAGAAAAAGTCGAAGAGGTAGAAGTCGAAGAAAAAGTTGAAGAGGCAAAAGCCATAGGAAAAAATCGAAGAAAAATTCGAAAAGGCAGAAGTCATAGAAAAACTCAAAGAAGTAGAAGTCGAAAAGGCAGAAGCCATAGAAAAAACTCGAAGAACTAGAAGTCGAAATCGAAGAAAAAGTCGAAGAGGCAGAAGCCATAGAAAAAGTCGAACAAGTAGGTCAAACAAGCAGAAGCCATAGAAAAAAATCGAAGTAAAAGACCAAGAGGCAGATGCCATAGAAAAAGTCGAAGAAGTAGAAGTTGAAGAAAAAGTCGAAGATGCAGAAGCCATAGAAAATGTCGAAGAAGTAGAAGTCGAAAGAAAAAGTAGAAGTGGCAGAAGCCATAGAAAAAAATCGAAGAAAAATTCGAAGAGGCAGAAGTCATAGAAAAACTCCAAGAAGTAGAAGTCGAAGAGGCAGAAGCCATAGAAAAAGTCGAACAAGTAGAAGTTGAAGAAAAAGTCGAAGATGCAGAAGCCATAGAAAAACTCGAAGTAGAAGTCGAACCGGCAGAAGCCATTGAAAAAGTCAAAGTAGAAGTCGAGGAAAAAGTAGAAGCGGCAGAAGCCATAGAAAAAGTCGAAGAAGTAGAATTCGAAAAAAAAGTCGAAGATGCAGAAGTCATAAAAAAATGAAAAAAAAAAAAAAAAAGGCAGACGCCATAGAAAAAGTCAAAGAAGTAAAAGTCAAAGAGGCAGAAGCCAAAGGAAAAAGTTGAAGAAGAAAAAGTCGAAGAGACAGAAGCCTTGGAAAAAGTCTAAGAAGTAGAAGTCGAAGAAAAAGTCGAAGAGGCAGAAGCCATAGCAAAAAATCGAAGAAAAAGTCAAAGAGGCAGAAGCCTTAGGAAAAAGTCGAAGAAGTAGAAGTCATAGAAAAAGATCAAAGAAAAGTCGAAGAGGCAGAAGCCATAGAAAAAGTCGAAGAACTAGAAGTCGAAGTCGAAAAAAAAGTCGAAGATGCAGAAGTTATAGAAAAATTTGAAAAAAAAAAAGTCGAAGAGGCAGAGGCCATAGAAAAAGTTGAAGTAGTAGAAATCGAAGAGGCAGAGGCCATAGAAAAAGTCGAAGAAGTAGAAGTCGAAGAAAAAGTCGAAGAGGCAGAAGCCATAGAAAAAGTCGAAGAACTAGAAGTCGAAGTCGTAGAAAAAGTCGAAGATGCAGAAGTTATAGAAAAATTTGAAAAAAAAGTCGAAGAGGCAGAGGCCATAGAAAAGGTCGAAGATGAAGAAGTCGAAGAAAAAGTCGAAGGGGCAGAAGCCTTGGAAAAACTCTAAGAAGTAGAAGTCGAAGAAAAAGTCGAAGAGGCAGAAGCCACAGAAAAAGTCGAAGAAGTAGAAGTCATAGAAAAAAATCAAAGAAAAGGTTGAAGAGGCAGAAGTCATAGAAAAATTTGAAAAGAAAAAGTCGAAGAAGTAGAAGTCGAAGAAAAAGTCGAAGAGGCAGAAGCCATAGAAAAAAATCGAAGAAAATGTAGACGAGGCAGAAGCCATAGAAAAACTCGAAGAAGTAGAAGTCGAAGAAAAAGTCGAAGATGCAGAAGTCATAGAAAAATTCGAAAATAAAAAATCGAAGAAGTAGAAGTCGAAGAAAAAGTCGAAGAGGCAGAAGCCATAGAAAAAAATCGAAGAAAATGTAGACGAGGCAGAAGCCATAGAAAAACTCGAAGAAGTAGAAGTCGAAGAAAATGTCGAAGTGGTAGAAGCCATTGAAAAATTAGAAAAAAAGTCGAAGAAGCAGAAGCCACAGAAAAAGTCTAAGTAGAAGTCGAAGAGGCAGAAGCTATAGAAAAAGTCGAAGAAGTAGAATTCGAAGAAAAAGTCGAAGATGCAGAAGTCATAGAAAAAAATCGAAGAAAAAGTTGAAGAGGCAGAAGCCATGGAAAAAGTCTAAGAAGTAGAAGTCAAAGAGGCAGAAGCCATAGAAAAAAATCGAAGTAAAAGTCGAAGAGGCAGAAGCCATGGAAAAAGTCTAAGAAGTAGAAGTCGAAGAAAAAGTTGAAGAGGTAAAAGCCATAGAAAAAAATAGAAGAAAATGTCGAAGAGGCAGAAGCCATAGAAAAAGTCGAAGAAGTAGAAGTCTTAGAAAAAGTCAAAGAGATAGAAGCCATGGAAAAAGTAGAAGAGGCAGAAGCCATGGAAAAAGTCTAAGAAGTAGAAATCGTAGAAAAAGTCGAAGAGGTAGAAGCCATGGAAAAAGTCTCAGAAGTAGAAGTCGAAGAGGCAGAAGCCATAGAAAAAAATCGAAGTAAAAGTCGAAGAGACAGAAGCCAAAGGAAAATGTCGAAGAAGTAGAAGGTGAAGAAAAAGTCGAAGATGCAGAATTCATAGAAAAATTCGAAAAAAAAGTCGAAGAAGTAGAAGTCGAAGTGGCAGAAGCCATAGAAAAAAGTGGAAGAAGTAGAAGTCGAAGAGGCAGAAGACATAGGAAAAAGTTGAAGAGGCAGAAGCCATAGAAAAGGTCGAAAAAAAAGTCGAAGAGGCAGAAGCCATAGAAAAAGTCGAAGAATTAGAAGTCGAAGAAAAAGTCGAAGGGGCAGAAGCCATAGAAAAAAATCGAAGAAAAAGTCAAAAAGACAGAAGCCAAAGGAAAATCTCGAAAAAGTAGAAGGTGAAGAAAAAGTCGAAGATGCAGAATTCCTAGAAAAATTAGAAAAAAAAAGTAGAAGAAGTAGAAGTCAAAAAGGCAGAAGCCATAGAAAAAACTCGAAGTAGTAGAA
This sequence comes from Cirrhinus mrigala, assembly GCA_036247105.1. NCBI lineage: Eukaryota > Metazoa > Chordata > Actinopteri > Cypriniformes > Cyprinidae > Cirrhinus > Cirrhinus mrigala. Next base: position 595,151 of record JAMKFB010000304.1, read on the forward strand.
GTCGTAGAGGCAGAAGCCACAGAAAAAAATCAAAGTAAAAGTCGAAGAGTTAGAAGCCATAGAAAAAGTCGAAGAAGTAGAAGTCAGAGTTGAAGAAAAAGTCGAAGAGGCAGAAGCCATAGAAAAAAATCAAAGAAAAAGTTGAAGAGGCAGAAGCCATAGAAAAAAATCAAAGAAAAAGTCGAAGAGGCAGAAGTCATAGGAAAAAGTCGAAGAGGCAGAAGCCATAGAATAAAATTGAAGAAGTAGAAGTGAAAAAAAAAGTCGAAGACGCAGAAGTCATAGAAAAATTCGAAAACAAAAATTCGAAGAGAAAAATTCGAAGAAGTAGAAGTAGAAGAAAAAGTCGAAGAGGCAGAGCCATAGAAAAAGTCTAAGTAGAAGACGAAGAGGCAGAAGCCATAGAAAAAAATCAAAGAAAAAGTCGAAGAGGCAGAAGTCATAAGAAGAAGTGGAAGAAGTAGAAGCCAAAGAAAAAGTCGAAGATGCAGAAGTCATAGAAAAATTCGAAAAGAAAAAGTCGAAGAAAAAGTTGAAGAGGCAGAGCCATAGAAAAAGTCTAAGTAGAAGTCATAGAGGCAGAAGCGATAGAAAAAAATCGAAGTAAAAGTCGAACAGGTAGAAGCCATAGAAAAAGTTGAAGAAGTAGAAGTCGAAGAGGCAGAAGCCATAGGAAAAAGTCGAAGAAGTAGAAGTCGAAGAAAAAGTCGAAGAAGCAGAAGCCATAGAAAAAGTCGAAGAAGTAGAAGTCGAAGAGGCAGAAGAAGTAGAAAAAGTCGAAGAAGTAGAAGTCGAAGAAAAAGTCAAAGAGGCAGAAGCCATAGGAAAAAGTCGAAGAAGTAGAAGTCGAAGAAAAAGTCGAAAAGGCAGAAGCCATAGAAAAATTCGCAAAAAAAGTAGAAGAGGCAGAAGCCATAGGAAAAAGTCGAAGAAGTAGAAGTCGAAGTAAAAGTCGAAGAGGCAGAAGCCATAGAAAAAAGTCGAACAACTAGAAGTCGAAGTCGAAAAAAAAGTCGAAGATGCAGAAGTTCTAGAAAAAGTCGAAGACGAAGAATTCAAAGAAAAATTCGAAGAGGCAGAAGCCATAGAAAAAAATCGAAGTAAAAGTTGAATAGGCTGAAGCCATAAAAAAAGTCGAAGAAGAAGAAGCCGAAGAAAAAGTCGAAGAGGCAGAAGCCATAGAAAAAGTCGAAGAAGTAGAAGTCGAAGAAAAAGTCGAAGAGGCAGAAGCCACTGAAAAAAATCGAAGAAAAAGTTGAAGAGATAGACGCCATATAAAAAGTCGAAGAAGTAGAAGTCGAAGAAAAAGTCGAAGAGGCAGAAGCCACAGAAAAAAATCTAAGAAAAAGTTGAAGAGGCAGACGCCATATAAAAAGCCGAAGAAGTAGAAGTCGAAGAGGCAGAAGCCATAGAAAAAAATCGAAGTAAAAGTCGAAGAGGCAGAAGCCATAGAAACAGTCGAAGAGACAGAAGCCATGGAAAAAGTCGAAGAAGTAGAAGTCGAAGAAAAAGTCGAAGAGGCAGAAGCCACAGAAAAAAATCGAAGAAAAAAGTCGAAGAGGCAGAAGCCATAGAAAAAGTCGAAGAAGTAGAAGTCTTAGAAAAATTCGAAGAGGCAGAAGCCATGGAAAAAGTCTAAGAAGTAAAAATCGTAGAAAAAGTCGAAGAGGTAGAAGCCATGGAAAAAGTCTAAGAAGTAGAAGTCGAAGAGGCAGAAGCCATAGAAAAAAATCGAAGTAAAAGTCGAAGAGACAGAAGCCAAAGGAAAATGTCAAAGAAGTAGAAGGTGAAGAAAAAGTCGAAGATGCAGAATTCATAGAAAAATTCGAAAAAAAAGTCGGAGAAGAAGAAGTCGAAGAGGCAGAAGCCATAGAAAAATTCGAAAATAAAAAATCGAAGAAGTAGAAGTCGAAGAAAAAGTCGAAGAGGCAGAAGCCATAGAAAAAAATCGAAGAAAATGTAGACGAGGCAGAAGCCATAGAAAAACTCGAAGAAGTAGAAGTCGAAGAAAATGTCGAAGTGGTAGAAGCCATAGAAAAATTAGAAAAAAAGTCGAAGAAGCAGAAGCCACAGAAAAAGTCTAAGTAGAAGTCGAAGAGGCAGAAGCTATAGAAAAAGTCGAAGAAGTAGAATTCGAAGAAAAAGTCGAAGATGCAGAAGTCATAGAAAAAAATCGAAGAAAAAGTTGAAGAGGCAGAAGCCATGGAAAAAGTCTAAGAAGTAGAAGTCGAAGAGGCAGAAGCCATAGAAAAAAATCGAAGTAAAAGTCGAAGAGGCAGAAGCCATGGAAAAAGTCTAAGAAGTAGAAGTCGAAGAAAAAGTTGAAGAGGTAAAAGCCATAGAAAAAAATAGAAGAAAATGTCGAAGAGGCAGAAGCCATAGAAAAAGTCGAAGAAGTAGAAGTCTTAGAAAAAGTCAAAGAGATAGAAGCCATGGAAAAAGTAGAAGAGGCAGAAGCCATGGAAAAAGTCTAAGAAGTAGAAATCGTAGAAAAAGTCGAAGAGGTAGAAGCCATGGAAAAAGTCTAAGAAGTAGAAGTCGAAGAGGCAGAAGCCATAGAAAAAAATCGAAGTAAAAGTCGAAGAGACAGAAGCCAAAGGAAAATGTCGAAGAAGTAGAAGGTGAAGAAAAAGTCGAAGATGCAGAATTCATAGAAAAATTCGAAAAAAAAGTCGAAGAAGTAGAAGTCGAAGTGGCAGAAGCCATAGGAAAAAGTGGAAGAAGTAGAAGTCGAAGAGGCAGAAGACATAGGAAAAAGTTGAAGAGGCAGAAGCCATAGAAAAGGTCGAAAAAAAAGTCGAAGAGGCAGAAGCCATAGAAAAAGTCGAAGAATTAGAAGTCGAAGAAAAAGTCGAAGGGGCAGAAGCCATAGAAAAAAATCGAAGAAAAAGTCAAAAAGACAGAAGCCAAAGGAAAATCTCGAAAAAGTAGAAGGTGAAGAAAAAGTCGAAGATGCAGAATTCCTAGAAATAGAAAAAAAGTAGAAGAAGTAGAAGTCAAAAAGGCAGAAGCCATAGAAAAAACTCGAAGTAGTAGAAGTCGTAGAGGCAGAAGCCATAGAAAAAAATCAAAGTAAAAGTCGAAGAGTTAGAAGCCATAGAAAAAGTCGAAGAAGTAGAAGTCAGAGTTGAAGAAAAAGTCGAAGAGGCAGAAGCCATAGAAAAAAATCAAAGAAAAAGTTGAAGAGGCAGAAGCCATAGAAAAAAATCAAAGAAAAAGTCGAAGAGGCAGAAGTCATAGGAAAAAGTCGAAGAGGCAGAAGCCATAGAATAAAATTGAAGAAGTAGAAGTGAAAAAAAAAGTCGAAGACGCAGAAGTCATAGAAAAATTCGAAAACAAAAATTCGAAGAGAAAAATTCGAAGAAGTAGAAGTAGAAGAAAAAGTCGAAGAGGCAGAGCCATAGAAAAAGTCTAAGTAGAAGACGAAGAGGCAGAAGCCATAGAAAAAAATCAAAGAAAAAGTCGAAGAGGCAGAAGTCATAAGAAGAAGTGGAAGAAGTAGAAGCCGAAGAAAAAGTCGAAGATGCAGAAGTCATAGAAAAATTCGAAAAGAAAAAGTCGAAGAAAAAGTTGAAGAGGCAGAGCCATAGAAAAAGTCTAAGTAGAAGTCATAGAGGCAGAAGCGATAGAAAAAAATCGAAGTAAAAGTCGTACAGGTAGAAGCCATAGAAAAAGTTGAAGAAGTAGAAGTCGAAGAGGCAGAAGCCATAGGAAAAAGTCGAAGAAGTAGAAGTCGAAGAAAAAGTCGAAGAAGCAGAAGCCATAGAAAAAGTCGAAGAAGTAGAAGTCGAAGAGGCAGAAGAAATAGAAAAAGTCGAAGAAGTAGAAGTCGAAGAAAAAGTCGAAAGAGGCAGAAGCCATAGAAAAATTCGCAAAAAGTAGAAGAGCAGAAGCCATAGGAAAAAGTCGAAGAAGTAGAAGTCGAAGAAAAAGTCGAAAAGGCAGAAGCCATAGAAAAATTCGCAAAAAAAGTAGAAGAGGCAGAAGCCATAGGAAAAAGTCGAAGAAGTAGAAGTCGAAGTAAAAGTCGAAGAGGCAGAAGCCATAGAAAAAAGTCGAACAACTAGAAGTCGAAGTCGAAAAAAAAGTCGAAGATGCAGAAGTTATAGAAAAAGTCGAAGACGAAGAATTCAAAGAAAAATTCGAAGAGGCAGAAGCCATAGAAAAAAATCGAAGTAAAAGTTGAATAGGCTGAAGCCATAAAAAAAGTCGAAGAAGAAGAAGCCGAAGAAAAAGTCGAAGAGGCAGAAGCCATAGAAAAAGTCGAAGAAGTAGAAGTCGAAGAAAAAGTCGAAGAGGCAGAAGCCACAGAAAAAAATCGAAGAAAAAGTTGAAGAGATAGACGCCATATAAAAAGTCGAAGAAGTAGAAGTCGAAGAAAAAGTCGAAGAGGCAGAAGCCACAGAAAAAAATCTAAGAAAAAGTTGAAGAGGCAGACGCCATATAAAAAGTCGAAGAAGTAGAAGTCGAAGAGGCAGAAGCCATAGAAAAAAATCGAAGTAAAAGTCGAAGAGGCAGAAGCCATAGAAACAGTCGAAGAGACAGAAGCCATGGAAAAAGTCGAAGAAGTAGAAGTCGAAGAAAAAGTCGAAGAGGCAGAAGCCACAGAAAAAAATCGAAGAAAAAGTCGAAGAGGCAGAAGCCATAGAAAAAGTCGAAGAAGTAGAAGTCTTAGAAAAAGTCGAAGAGGCAGAAGCCATGGAAAAAGTCTAAGAAGTAAAAATCGTAGAAAAAGTCGAAGAGGTAGAAGCCATGGAAAAAGTCTAAGAAGTAGAAGTCGAAGAGGCAGAAGCCATAGAAAAAAATCGAAGTAAAAGTCGAAGAGACAGAAGCCAAAGGAAAATGTCGAAGAAGTAGAAGGTGAAGAAAAAGTCGAAGATGCAGAATTCATAGAAAAATTCGAAAAAAAAGTCGGAGAAGAAGAAGTCGAAGAGGCAGAAGCCATAGGAAAAAGTGGAAGAAGTAGAAGTCGAAGAGGCAGAAGACATTGCAAAAAGTTGAACAGGCAGAAGCCATAGAAAAAGTCGAAAAAAAAGTCGAAGAGGCAGAAGCCATAGAAAAAGTCGAAGAATTAGAAGTCGAAGAAAAAGTCGAAGGGGCAGAAGCCATAGAAAAAAATCGAAGAAAAAGTCAAAGAGACAGAAGCCAAAGGAAAATCTTGAATAAATAGAATTCGAAGAAAAAGTCGAAGATGCAGAAGTTATAGAAAAATTTGAAAAAAAAAAAGTCGAAGAGGCAGAGGCCATAGAAAAAGTTGAAGTAGTAGAAGTCGAAGAGGCAGAGGCAATAGAAAAAGTCGAAGAAGTAGAAGTCGAAGAAAAAGTCGAAGAGGCAGAAGCCATTGAAAAAGTCGAAGAAGTAGAATTCTTAGAAAAAGTCGAAGAGGTAGAAGCCATGGAAAAAGTCGAAGAGGCAGAAGCCATGGAAAAAGTCTAAGAAGTAGAAGTCGTTGAAAAAGTCGAAGAGGTAGAAGCCATGGAAAAAGTCTAAGTAGAAGTCGAAGAGGCAGAAGCCATAGAAAACGTTGAAGAAGTAGAAGTCGAAGAAAAAGTCGAAGAGGCAGAAGCCATGGAAAATGTCGAAGAAGCAGAAGTCAAAGAAAAAGTCGAAGAGGCAGAAGCCATGGAAAAAGTCTAAGAAGTAGAAGTCTTAGAAAAAGTCGAAGAGGTAGAAGCTATGGAAAAAGTTGAAGAGGCAGAAGCCATGGAAAAAGTCTAAGAAGTAGAAGTCGTAGAAAAAGTCGAAGAGGTAGAAGCCATGGAAAAAGTCTAAGAAGTAGAAGTCGAAGAAGCAGAAGCCATAGAAAAAGTCGAAGAAGTAGAAGTCGAAAAGGCACATGCCATAGAAAAAAATCAAAGAAAAAGTCGAACCGGCAGAAGCCATAGAAAAAGTCGAAGAAGCAGAAGTCGAAGAAAAAGTCGAAGAGGCAGAAGCCATAGAAAAATTCGAAAAAAGTCGAAGAGGCAGAAGCCATAGAAAAAAATCGAAGTAAAAGTCGAAGAGGCAGAAGACATAGAATGAAATCGAAGAAGTAGAAGTTGAAAAAAAGTCGAAGAGGCAGAAGCCATAGGAAAAAGTCGAAGAAGTAGAAGTCGAAGTAGAAGGTAAAGAGGCAGAAGCCATAGAAAAAGTCTAAGTAGAAGTCGAAGAGGCAGAAGCCATAGAAAAAGTCGAAGAAGTAGAATGCGAAAAAAAAGTTGAAGAAGCAGAAGCCATAGAAAAATTCGAAGAAGTAGAATTCGAAGAAAAAGTCGAAGAAGCAGAAGCCATAGAAAAAGTCGAAGAAGTAGAAGTCGAAGAGTCAGAAGCCATAGAAAAAGTCGAAAAAGTAGAAGTCGAAGAAAAAGTCGAAGATGCAGAAGTTATAGAAAAATTTGAAAAAAAAAAAGTCGAAGAGGCAGAGGCCATAGAAAAAGTTGAAGTAGTAGAAGTCGAAGAGGCAGAGTCCATAGAAAAAGTCGAAGAAGTAGAAGTGGAAGAAAAAGTCGAAGAGGCAGAAGCCACAGGAAAAAGTCGAAGAAGTAGAAGTCGAAGAAAAAGTCAAAGAGGCAGAAGCCATTGAAAAAGTCGAAGAAGTAGAATTCTTAGAAAAAGTCGAAGAGGTAGAAGCCATGGAAAAAGTCGAAGAGGCAGAAGCCATGGAAAAAGTCTAAGAAGTAGAAGTCGTTGAAAAAGTCGAAGAGGTAGAAGCCATGGAAAAAGTCTAAGTAGAAGTCGAAGAGGCAGAAGCCATAGAAAACGTGAAGAATAGAAGTGAAGAAAAAGTCGAAGAGGCAGAAGCCACAGAAAAAGTCGAAGAAGTAGAAGTCGAAGAAAAAGTCGAAGAGGCAGAAGCCATGAAAAAGTCGAAGAAGTAGAATTCTTAGAAAAAGTCGAAGAGGTAGAAGCCATGGAAAAAGTTGAAGAGGCAGAAGCCATGGAAAAAGTCTAAGAAGTAGAAGTCGTTGAAAAAGTCGAAGAGGTAGAAGCCATGGAAAAAGTCTAAGTAGAAGTCGAAGAGGCAGAAGCCATAGAAAAGGTTGAAGAAGTAGAAGTCGAAGAAAAAGTCGAAGAGGCAGAAGCCATGGAAAATGTCGAAGAAGCAGAAGTCAAAGAAAAAGTCGAAGAGGCAGAAGCCATGGAAAAAGTCTAAGAAGTAGAAGTCGTAGAAAAAGTCGAAGAGGTAGAAGCCATGGAAAAAGTCTAAGAAGTAGAAGTCGAAGAGGCAGAAGCCTTAGGAAAAAGTCGAAAAAGTAGAAGTCGAAGGAAAAGTCGAAGATGCAGAAGTCATAGAAAAAGTCGAAGAAGTAGAAGTCGAAAAGGCAGATGCCATAGAAAAAAATCAAATAAAAAGTCGAAGAGATAGAAGCCAAAGGAAAATGTCGAAGAAGTAGAAGGTGAAGTAAAGGTCGAAGATGCAGAAGTCATAGAAAAATTCGAAAAAAAAAAGTAGAAGAGGCAGCAGCCGTAGGTAAAGGTCGAAGAAGTAGAAGTCGAAGAAAAAGTCGCAGAGGCAGAAGCCATAGATAAAGTCGAAAAAGTAAAAGTCCAAGAAAAAGTCGAAGAGGCAGAAGCCATAGAAAAAACTCGAACTAGCAGAAGTCGAAGAGGCAGAAGCCATAGAAAAAAATCGAAGAAAAAGTCGAAGAGGCAGAAGCCATAGAAAAAGTCAAAGAAGTAGAAGTCGAAGAAAAAGTCGAAGATGCAGAAGTCATAGAAAAAGTCGAAGAAGTAGAAGTCGAAGAGGCAGAAGACATAGAAAAATTAGAAGTAGAATTCTAAGAGGCAGAAGCCATAGAAAAAAATCGAAGTAAAAGTCGAAGGGGCAGAAGCCATAGAAAAAGTCGAAGAAGTAGAAGTCGAAGAAAAAGTTGAAGAGGCAGAAGCCATGGAAAATGTCTAAAAAGTAGAAATCGAATAAAAAGTCGAAGAGGCAGAAGCCATAGAAAAAAAATCGAAGTAAAAGTCGAAGAGACAGAAGCCAAAGGAAAATGTCGAAGAAGTAAAAGTCGAAGAGGCAGAAGCCATACGAAAAAGTTGAAGAGGCAGAAGCCATAGAAAAAAATAGAAGAAAATGTCGAAGAGGCAGAAGCCATAGAAAAAAATAGAAGAAAATGTCGAAGAGGCAGAAGCTATAGAAAAATTCGAAAAAAAGTCGAAGAAGCAGAAGCCATAGAAAAAGTCGAAGAAGTAGAAGTCTTAGAAAAAGTCGAAGAGGTAGAAGCCATGGAAAAAGTCTAAGAAGTAGAAGTCGAAGAGGCAGAAGCCACACAAAAAAATCGAAGTAAAAGTCGAAGAGACAGATGCCAAAGGAAAATCTCGAAAAAGTAGAAGGTGAAGAAAAAGTCGAAGATGCAGAATTAGAAATTAGAAAAAAAACGTAGAAGAAGTAGAAGTCAAAAAGGCAGAAGCCATAGAAAAAGTCGAAGAATTAGAAGTCGAAGAAAAAGTCGAAGGGGCAGAAGCCACAGAAAAATTTGAAGAAGTAGAATTCGAAGAAAAAGTCAAAGAAGCAGAAGCCATAGAGAAAGTCGAAAAAGTAGAAGTCGAAGTGGCAGAAGCCATAGAAAAAGTCGAAGAAGTAGAAGTCTAAGTAGAAGTCGAAGAGGCAGAAGCCATAGAAAAAGTCGAAGAAGTAGAAGTCGAAGAAAAAGTCGAAGAGGCAGAAGCCATAGGAAAAAGTCGAAGAAGTCGAAGAAAAAGTCGAAGAGGCAGAAGCCATAGAAAAATTCGAAAAAAAAAGTCGAAGAGGCAGAAGCCATAGAAAAATTAGAAGAATTAGAAGTCGAAGAAAAAGTCGAAGGGGCAGAAGCCATAGAAAAAAATCGAAGAAAAAGTCAAAGAGACAGAAGCCAAAGGAAAATCTCGAAAAAGTAGAAGGTGAAGAAAAAGTCGAAGATGCAGAATTCATAGAAAAATTAGCAAAAAAAAGTAGAAGAAGTAGAAGTCAAAAAGGCAGAAGCCATAGAAAAAACTCAAAGAAAAAGTCGAAGAGGCAGAAGCCATAGAAAAAAATCAAAGAAAAAGTCGAAGAGGCAGAAGCCATAGAAAAAGTCGAAGATGAAGAGGCCATAGAAAAAGTCGAAGAGAAAGTAGAAGGGGCAGAAGCCATAGAAAAAAATCGAAGTAAAAGTCGAACAGGTAGAAGCCATAGAAAAAGTCGAAGACGAAGAAGTCGAAGAAAAAGTCGAAGGGGCAGAAGCCATAGAAAAAGTTGAAGGAGTAGAAGTCGAAGAAAAAGTCGAAGAGGCAGAAGCCATGGAAAAAAATCGAAGAAAATGTCGAAGAGGCAGAAGCCATAGAAAAATTAGAAAAAAAGTCGAAGAAGCAGAAGCCATAGAAAAAGTCTAAGTAGAAGTCGAAGAGGCAGAAGCCATAGAAAAAGTCGAAGAAGTAGAAGTCGAAGAAAAAGTCGAAGAGGCAGAAGCCATAGAAGCAGTCGAAGAAGTAGAAGTCGAAGAAAAAGTCGAAAGGGCAGAAGCCATAGAAAAAAGTTGAAAAGGCAGAAGCCATAGAAAAAGTCGAAGAAGCAGAAGCCATAGGAAAAAGTCGAAGAAGTAGAAGTCGAAGAGGCAGAAGCCATAGGAAAAAGTTGAAAAGGCAGAAGCCATTGAAAAATTTGAAAAAAAAGTCGAAGAGGCAGAAGCCATAGAAAAAGTCGAAGGAGTAGAAGTCGAAGAAAAAGTTGAAAGGGCAGAAGCCATAGAAAAAAATTGAGGAAAAAGTCGAAGAGGCAGAAGCCATAGAAAAAGTCGAAGAACTAGAAGTCGAAGTCGAAGAAAAAGTCGAAGGGGCAGAAGCCATAGAAAAAGTTGAAGGAGTAGAAGTCGAAAAAAAAGTCGAAGAGGCAGAAGCCATAGAAAAAAATCAAAGTAAAAGTCGAACAGGCAGAAGCCATTGAAAAAGTAGAAGAAGTAGAAGTCGAAGAAAAAGTCAAAGAAGCAGAAGCCATAGAAAAAGTGAAAGAAGTAGAAGTCGACGAAAAAGTCGAAGAGGCAGAAGCCATGGAAAAAGTCTAAGAAGTAGAAGTCGAAGAAAAAGTCGAAGAGGCAGAAGCCATAGAAAAAGTCGAAGAACTAGAAGTCGAAGTCCAAGAAAAAGTCGAAGATGCAGAATTTATAGAAAAATTCGAAAAAAAGTCGAAGAGGCAGAGGCCATAGAAAAAGTCGAAGACGAAGAAGTCGAAGAAAAAGTCGAAGGGGCAGAAGCCATAGAAAATGTCGAAGAAGTAGAATTCGAAGAAAAAGTCGAAGAGGCAGAAGCCATAGAAGCAGTCGAAGAAGTAGAAGTCGAAGAAAAAGTCGAAAGGGCAGAAGCCATAGAAAAAAGTTGAAAAGGCAGAAGCCATAGAAAGATTTGAAAAAAAAGTCGAAGAGGCAGAAGCCATAGAAAAAGTCGAAGAAGTAGAAGTCGAAGAAAAAGTCTAAAGGGCAGAAGCGATAGAAAAAGTCGAAGAAGCAGAAGTCATAGAAAAATTTGAAAAGAAAAAGTCGAAGAAGTAGAAGTCGAAGAAAAAGTCGAAGAGGCAGAATCCATAGAAAAAGTCGAAGGAAAAGTCAAAGAGGCAGAAGCCATAGAAAAAAATCCAAGAAAATGTAGAAGAGGCAGAAGCCATAGATAAACTCGAAGAAGTAGAAGTCGAAGAGGCAGAAGCCATAGAAAAAACTCAAAAAAGTAGAAGTCGAAGAAAAAGTCGAAGAGGCAGAAGCCATAGAAAAAGTCGAAGAAGTAGAAGTCGAAGTAGAAGAAAAAGTCGAAGATGCAGAAGTTATAGAAAAATTCGAAAAAAAAAAAGTCGAAGAGGCAAAGGCCATAGAAAAAGTCGAAGAAGTAGAAGTCGAAGAAAAAGTCGAAGAGGCAGAAGCCATAGGAAAAAGTCGAAGAAGTCGAAGAAAAAGTCGAAGAGGCAGAAGCCATAGGAAAAAGTCGAAGAAGTCGAAGAAAAAGTCGAAGAGGCAGAAGCCATAGAAAAAGTCGAAGAAGTAGAAGTCGAAGAAAAAGTCTAAAGGGCAGAAGCCATAGAAAAAGTCGAAGAATCAGAAGTCGAAGATGCAGAAGTCATAGAAAAATTTGAAAAGAAAAAGTCGAAGAAGTAGAAGTCGAAGAAAAAGTCGAAGAGGCAGAATCCATAGAAAAAGTCGAAGGAAAAGTCAAAGAGGCAGAAGCCATAGAAAAAAATCCAAGAAAATGTAGAAGAGGCAGAAGCCATAGATAAACTCGAAGAAGTAGAAGTCGAAGAGGCAGAAGCCATAGAAAAAACTCGAAAAAGTAGAAGTCGAAGAAAAAGTCGAAGAGGCAGAAGCCATAGAAAAAGTCGAAGAAGTAGAAGTCGAAGTAGAAGAAAAAGTCGAAGATGCAGAAGTTATAGAAAAATTCGAAAAAAAAAAATGTCGAAGAGGCAAAGACCATAGAAAAAGTCGAAGAAGTAGAAGTCGAAGAAAAAGTCGAAGAGGCAGAAGCCATAGGAAAAAGTCGAAGTAGTCGAAGAAAAAGACGAAGAGGCAGAAGCCATAGAAAAATTCGAAAAAAAAAGTCGAAGAGGCAGAAGCCATAGAAAAAGTCGAAGAAGTAGAAGTCGAAGAAAAAGTCGAAGAGGCAGAAGCCATAGAAAAAGTCGAAGAAGTCGAAGAAAAAGACGAAGAGGCAGAAGCCATAGAAAAATTCGAAAAAAAAAGTCGAAGAGGCAGAGGCCATAGAAAAAGTCGAAGAAGTAAAAGTCGAAGATGCAGAAGCCATAGAAAAAGTAGAAGTAGAAGTCGAAGAAAAAGTAGAAGAAGCAGAAGCCATAGAAAAATTCGAAAAAAAGTCAAAGAAGCAGAAGCCATAGAAAAAGTCAAAGAAGTAGAAGTCGACGAAAAAGTCGAAGAGGCAGAAGCCATAGAAAAAGTCGAAGAAGTAGAAGTCGAAGTAGAAGAAAAAGTCGAAGATGCAGAAGTTATAGAAAAATTCGAAAAAAAAAATGTCGAAGAGGCAAAGGCCATAGAAAAAGTCGAAGAAGTAGAAGTCGAAGAAAAAGTCGAAGAGGCAGAAGCCATAGGAAAAAGTCGAAGAAGTCGAAGAAAAAGACGAAGAGGCAGAAGCCATAGAAAAATTCGAAAAAAAAAGTCGAAGAGGCAGAAGCCATAGAAAAAGTCGAAGACAAAGAAGTCGAAGAAAAAGTCGAAGGGGCAGAAGCCATAGAAAATGTCGAAGAAGTAGAATTCGAAGAAAAAGTCGAAGAGGCAGAAGCCATAGAAGCAGTCGAAGAAGTAGAAGTCGCAGAAAAAGTCGAAGATGCAGAAGTTATAGAAAAATTCGAAAAAAAAAGTCGAAGAGGCAGAGGCCATAGAAAAAGTCGAAGACACAGAAGTCGAAGAAAACTCGAAGAGCAGAAGCCATAGAAAAACTCAAGAAGTAAAAGTCGAAGAAGTAGAAGTCGAAGAAAAAGTCGAAGAGGCAGAAGCCATAGAAAAAGTCGAAGAAGTAGAAGTCGAAGTCAGAAGCCATAGAAAAATTCGAAAAAAAAGTCGAAGAGCAGAAGCCATAGAAAAATCAAATCGAAGTAAAAAAGTCGAAGAGGCAGAAGCCATAGAAAAAGTCGAAGAAGTAGAAGTCGAAGAAAAAGTCGAAGAGGCAGAAGCCATAGAAGAAGTCGAAGAAGTAGAAGTCGAAGAAAAAGTCGAAGATGCAGAAGTTATAGAAAAATTCGAAAAAAAAAGTCGAAGAGGCAGAAGCCATAGAAAAAGTCGAAGAAAGAAGTCGAAGAAAAAGTCGAAGAGGCAGAAGCCATAGAAAAAGTCGAAGAAGTAGAAGTCGAAGAAGGCAGAAGCCATAGAAAAATCGAATAGAAAAAGTCGAAGAGGCAGAAGCCATAGAAAAATTCGAAGAAAAAGTCGAAGAGGCAGAAGCCATAGAAAAAGTCGAAGAAGTAGAAGTCGAAGAAAAAGTCGAAGAGGCAGAAGCCATAGAAAAAGTCGAAGAAGTAGAAGTCGAAGAAGGCAGAAGCCATAGAAAAACTCGAAGAAGTAGAAGTCGAAGAGGCAGAAGCCATAGAAAAAAATTGAAGAAAAAGTCGAAGAGGCAGAAGCCATAGAAAAAGTCGAAGAAGTAGAAGTCGAAGTCGAAGAAAAAGTCGAAGATGCAGAAGCTATAGAAAAATTCGAAAAAAAAAGTCGAAGAGGCAGAAGCCATAGAAAAAGTCGAAGAAGTAGAAGTCGAAGAAAAAGTCGAAGAGGCAGAAGCCATAGAAAAAGTCGAAGAAGTAGAAGTCGAAGAAAAAGTCGAAGAGGCAGAAGCCATAGAAAAAAATCGAAGTAAAAAGTCGAAGAGGCAGAAGCCATAGAAAAAGTCGAAGAAGTAGAAGTCGAAGAAAAAGTCGAAGAGGCAGAAGCCATAGAAAAAAGTCAAAGAAAAGTCGAAGAGCAGAAGC
>JAMKFB010000305.1:0-18206 GCA_036247105.1 Cirrhinus mrigala
ACACACTCCAGATCATTTACCTGAAGACAGTCACTCATTAACAGACACAAAATACAATTACTGAAATGCCATAATATTTTATGGTTTAATAGCCAAACTGTTGTAAATTATATCAGATCATTCACTTCTGAATACATCTACAAGACAAACTTTATTATATTACTTTGACTCTCTCCTGTGAGCCTGAGAATATTTTTGACTGTAGTTGGATAGAAATATGACTAAATTCCTAAATTTTGTGCCAAATCCATGGATGTTCCTTTAGGTTTTTAACAGACATGAGGATCTTCACACACGTGTCTCTGTCAATCACTGAATCAACTAAGTTGTGTTTTGAGTCTCGTCACACATGATATTCATTTTTACAGTGCTTTAGTAATAATGTTGACGGCATAAAGCAGATGAATGAAGGTAATTTGTTCTGTGAGTGGATGTGTTTGTTGGAGACTCAGTTGATGTGTGTTTGTGCAGTTAGTGAAGTGTTCAGGAGGTTTTTGTTCAGCTGCTCTATTAGTTTGTATCACTGTGGGTCACTTTCGGCAGCGGCACCAAACTGGATGTTGGCAGTAAATCATCATTTAATATTATTAATACAACAACTGACTGTTAAACACTTTCTTGCTCTATAGAAAGTATGCACTTTTCTGCTTATGTATATATTTTATTTTTAGTTCACATTGAATGTTTGGTAGTCAACATTAGAGATGGTTTTCATTGTCATGGCATCTTAGCTGAATTATAATAATTTCTTTATTTCTTAACATTCTTGTTAATAAAATATACAGTAGTTTGTCATTTTTGCACCACTTTGATTTTATTTGAAAATTTAAGACAGTAATTAAACTTACATTTTCACATTAGTGTGTTGATTTTTAAGTAACGCCTGCAGATATTTTCAAACAGGAAATTATATGTTTGCCTAATCGTATTTTTGTTAATATTTGAAAGGTTAATAATTTATAGTAGACATGCCAAACAAAAGTTATATTTCTGATATTTTAAAACAAACGTTTGCACTTAATTTTGTCATGCTGCCACCAAAAATTATTATAAACTCCTGCAGTTATTTTTGTTCACAGCTGATCTTTGATGCTTTAAATAAGAGTGACTAACCTTGAAGTTGATGTAATGTCTCCAATCAATATATTTCACCAAACTCTCTATTGCATTGCTGATCGCAGGCCTTGTAAAAATTCATTAAGCTGACTTGCAATTAATGACTTAATAAAAGTATCACTGTATTAATTGTTCATATATTTATTATGAACCTGAAAGGAGTGAAATGCTTTTTTTTTTTCACTGTGTTGACTATTGTGTGTTTGTCAGGCGTCACACGTCCTAAATTGAGCGTCCTGCCGCCCTCCAGTGCAGAGATCTCCTCAAAGAAGACAGCGACACTGGTGTGTGTGGCCAACAAGGGCTTCCCGTCAGACTGGAGCCTGAGCTGGAAGGTGGACGGGAGCAGCAGGTCTCAGGAGAGCAGCGCTGGGCTCCTGGAGAAGGACGGTCTGTACAGCTGGAGCAGCAGCCTGACTCTCTCTGAGCAGGAGTGGATGGAGAGCGTCTCAGTGAGCTGTGAGGCCACACGGAGCGGCCAGCCTGCGCTCACTGGACACGTGACCAGACATCAGTGTTCAGAGTAGATCTGCTGCTCTTCTCACTCATGTCTCACATGGAGACTAACAGCACATGAGCGACTCCTTCATTCTCCACATCCAGCTTCAGTCGCTCTCATCTGCATCTGCTCTGCTTTGTGTGCTTCATACAAGACGTGTGCTTTAACATTCGGTCATGATTTTATTACAATTCGGTCAATAAATAGAATAAAATAAAATAGTGTCTTTGAGTCCTTTTTTGTACTTTTTTTATTTTGCATTTCTTCCTTTTGTTTATAATACATTTATACATAAACTTCACTCAATGGACCATGAAAGTGTAGAGGGTCGAAATCATAAATGGTAAATATAGACATAAAAAATTCCCCCTCAAAAGTCAAAACCAATGTTGAAAGAGAAACAAGGTTACGTGATATTGTCTAATGTATTTTTGGGCTAACCCTGAAAATATCATTATTCGTGACTCCTGTAGAGGGCACTTAGCGCTTTTGCGATGTTGAACTGCGCAGCTCGGGTCAGAGTTCATTAAACATCACCAGAGCTCGCCGCATATTCATGTGTCTCTTGCTTTTCTACAGGTGAGGAAAAATATGGTTTGTTAACCACTTAAAATGACATTAAATGAATCATGATGGTTTTGTTATATATGTGGGTGCAGATAAATGCAATCTGTTTTGATGAGCTGGTTATTTTGTGCGATTTTGTCGAGTAAGTAATTAACTTGTGTAATGTGTGAACAAATATGCAAAGAAACAGCGAAAGATACGCAAGCATGTACACAAAAATGAGTTCATAAGTGTGTTCAAAGAGTTTTACATGTGGATTGTAAGTAAATAAGGAAATTTACGTGAGTTTAATGCGTGTTTCCTATCGGAGTTAAGATTAGTTGAGTCAGAGCCAAAATGGCGTCGTCCATGTGAAACGCAAAATGAAACAAAATGGCAGACCTGTTTAAGGAGAAGTAAACAGTGGATTTCATGTTTTGTTTACAATTACGTAAACTGAATATGTGAGTAAACAAAGTGAAATATTTGTAAATGTAATGTGATCGTTTACAGTTATACAGTATTTAGAATGCCTGATATTATGTATTGTTCACATATACATGCCATTGGATTACAGAAATACATGGACTTCCAAATACATGAAGTTTATATTGAGTTCATTTGAAGTTTATTCTTTACAATTTTGTGATTAACAACTGTGTTCTTTTTCTTCAAAGTGAATGTGCAAGTCATGTTACTGTTTTATGCTGAGACAAATGAGAAAGAATACAGAGTTCATTAAACATCGCCAGAGCTGCACTGTTGAGTGAGTGATAGTGTTTGAGCAGCTGCAGAATCAGTTCAGTCACTGTGACTCTGACTGACGGAGGTTTTTGTACGACTCTTTATCACTGTGTGAACACATAGCTACTGTTGATGACAGTGTAAACTCTGACAGTAATAATGTCCAGCATCTTCAGTCTGGACTCCACTGATGGTCAGAGTGAAATCACTGTTAGATCCACTGCCACTGAATCTAGATGGAGTTCCTGACTGGAGGCGGTTTGCATAATAAATCAGGAGTTTAGGAGCTTCTCCAGGTTTCTGTAGGTACCAAGCTAAATAATGTCCCACAGCACTATAATAATACACATCTCTGCTGGTTTTACAGTTGATTTTGACTGTTTCTCCTGGTTGAGCTGCTGTCATTGAGGGACTCTGAGTGACGGTGATCTGTCCTCTACACTCTGAAACACACAACAAGAAGAAAATCAACTCAAAACTCTGACAATATACTTGAAGAAATGAATTCATATCAAACTTGTGCTCCACAAACCTTGAGCAAACGCTGTGAGAGTCCAGATGAAGATGATGATGAAGGTCATGTTGATGAAGATTGTTGTGTGTGTCAGTGATGAAGTGTTAAACTCACAGCACTATAAACACTCTCAGAGCACTGAAGCATCTGATCAATATGCAAATGAACTGATCCTGTATTTAAATGAGCATTTGTCATTAAGATGCTGCTTTTATGTAAAAAAATATAAACATGTTGCCATATATGTTACCTACAAGGTGATATATAATTTTCACATACATACATTCCCTGGGTAGATATAAAATTCCCATATTAAAATTTGTTTATGCACATATTTTAATATCTATATGATGATTTTTATATGGTCTCGTATATACTAACTATACTGCATGTCAACAATATTGTATTCATATATAAAACTTTCTTAAAACATACAAACATTCTGTATGTTTATGTATGTTTTTGTAGTAATTATTTTAATGTCAATGTCTATCTTTTGTATTTCCTTATATAATATCAACAATTATTAATGGGTTTTAGGATGGATATAAATGTACAGGATATACATGTCCATTGTTTTACATATACATAAACACAAATTTGAATGGGTTGGATATACATGTTAATACATGAATTTGTTTCAATTTGTAATATAAGTTTCATATATGTTTTTACTTCATAGGACTGTATACTTAATATATGGAAGTTTAATATATGTGCATATATTACATTTGTGTATGGTTGAAGCCAAATGTTTCAACAGTAGTGTACAGTAACTGAGGTCAATCACTGGTTTTACAGTTGATGGGAGAAACTGGGACACAAAATATGGCGGTTTTGTTTCAGTATCATAAATCAGCAGCGCCACCATCTGGTCTTTAAGTGAACAATTTACTAGACCGACCTGAAAGAGACAGTTTGAAAAGGTATGAAACAATGATTACGGTGAGATTCATGTGAGATTTTATAGCTATAAATTGAACTTTTAGTTTCTATTACTGAACTGAATTTTATTCATTCATTACAGGAGCTGTAGCTGCGTGACTGAAAACAAAGTAAGACGGCTGCTGAGCTCCAATCTCCATCATGTGACGGATCTAGAAGAGCACAATGAATCAAAGCAAAACCTCAAAGTGCAGATTCAACCAGTCCAGTTTCCAGCTTTACTCGTCTCCCTACAGAGAGTAAGAACATGAGGAGACAAAAGAGGGAGAAAAACAACAGAGTTATTTCAGATCCTCCTTTGAGCAGCTGCAGAATCAGTTCAGTCACTGTGACTCTGACTGACAGAGGTTTTTGTACGACTCTTTATCACTGTGTGAACACATAATCACCCACACAACTGTAACCACTTGCTCTGCAATGAAAACTCTGACAGTAATAATGTCCAGCATCTTCAGTCTGGACTCCACTGATGGTCAGAGTGAAATCACTGTTAGATCCACTGCCACTGAATCTAGATGGAGTTCCTGACTGGAGTGTGCTTGTTAAATAAATCAGGAGTTTAGGAGCTTCTCCAGGTTTCTGTAGGTACCAAGCTAAATAATGTCCATAAGAACTATAATAATACACATCTCTGCTGGTTTTACAGTTGATTTTGACTGTTTCTCCTGGTTGAGCTGCTGTCATTGAGGGACTCTGAGTGACGGTGATCTGTCCTCTACACTCTGAAACACACAACAAGAAGAAAATCAACTCAAAACTTTGACAATATACTTGAAGAAATGAATTCATATCAAACTTGTGCTCCACAAACCTTGAGCAAACGCTGTGAGAGTCCAGATGAAGATGATGATGAAGGTCATGTTGATGAAGATTGTTGTGTGTGTCAGTGATGAAGTGTTAAACTCACAGCACTATAAACACTCTCAGAGCACTGAAGCATCTGATCAATATGCAAACACACTCCAGATCATTTACCTGAAGACAGTTGCTCATTAACAGACACAAAATACAATTACTGAAATTAGAAAAGCTTAATCTTTTTCATACTATTAATGATCTTCTAATAACAAACTTGTTATAAGTTATATTAGATCATTCACTTCTGAATGCATATTCAACATCAACTTTATTGTATTTATTTATTTATTGTATTGATCTGACTGTCTCCTGTGAGACTGAGACTTTTTTTTTTTTTTTTTTTTTAATTTAGGACAGTAATTAAACTTACATTTTCAGATTAGTTTGTTGACTTAGGTAAAGCCTGCAAATATGTTCAACTTTGATTTGATTTTTATTAATATTTGAAAGGTTCATAATTTATAGCAGACATGCCAAAAAACGTTATATTTTTGATATTTTAAAACAAACTTTTGCACCTAATTTTGTCATGCTGCCACCAAAAATTGTTATAAACTCCTGCAGTTTATTGTTTTTATTCACATCTGATCTTAGATGCTTTAAATAAAAGTGACTAACATTGAAGTTGATAATGTAAATGTCTCTTCCAATCAATATATTTCACCAAACTTCCATTGCTTTGCTGATCGCAGGCTTTGTAAAAATTCATTCAGGTGACTTGAAAAAATGACTTAATAAAAGTATCACTGTATTAATTGTTCATATATTTATAATGAACCTGAAAGGAGTAAAATGCTTTTCTTTTAACTGAGTTGACTATTGTGTGTTTGTCAGGCGTCACTCATCCTAAATTGAGCGTCCTGTTGCCCTCCAGTTCAGAGATCTCCTCAAAGAAGACAGCAACACTGGTGTGTGTGGCCAACAAGGGCTTCCCGTCAGACTGGAGCCTGAGCTGGAAGGTGGACGGGAGCAGCAGGTCTCAGGAGAGCAGCGCTGGGCTCCTGGAGAAGGACGGTCTGTACAGCTGGAGCAGCAGCCTGACTCTCTCTGAGCAGGAGTGGATGGAGAGCGTCTCAGTGAGCTGTGAGGCCACACGGAGCGGCCAGCCTGCGCTCACTGGACACGTGACCAGACATCAGTGTTCAGAGTAGATCTGCTGCTCTTCTCACTCATGTCTCACATGGAGACTAACAGCACATGAGCGACTCCTTCATTCTCCACATGCAGCTTCAGTCGCTCTCATCTGCATCTGCTCTGCTTTGTGTGCTTCATACAAGATGTGTGCTTTAACATTCGGTCATGATTTTATTACAGTTCGGTCAATAAATAGAATAAAATAAAATAGTGTCTTTGAGTCCTTTTTTGTACTTTTTTTATTTTGCATTTCTTCCTTTTGTTTATAATACATTTATACATAAACTTCACTCAATGGACCATGAAAGTGTAGAGGGTCGAAATCATAAATGGTAAATATAGACTTAAAAAATTCCCCCTCAAAAGTCAAAACCAATGTTGAAAGAGAAACAAGGTTACGTGATATTGTCTAATGTATTTTTGGGCTAACCCTGAAAATATCATTATTCGTGACTCCTGTAGAGGGCACTTAGCGCTTTTGCGATGTTGAACTGCGCAGCTCGGGTCAGAGTTCATTAAACATCACCAGAGCTCGCCGCATAT
The DNA here is from genome assembly GCA_036247105.1 of Cirrhinus mrigala. NCBI lineage: Eukaryota > Metazoa > Chordata > Actinopteri > Cypriniformes > Cyprinidae > Cirrhinus > Cirrhinus mrigala. Next base: position 6,900 of record JAMKFB010000305.1, read on the forward strand.
TCATGTGTCTCTTGCTTTTCTACAAGTGAGGAAAAATATGGTTTGTTAACCACTTAAAATGACATTAAATGAGTCATGATGGTTTTGTTATATATGTGGGTGCAGATAAATGCAATCTGTTTTGATGAGCTGGTTATTTTGTGCGATTTTGTCGAGTAAGTAATTAACTTGTGTAATGTGTGAACAAATATGCAAAGAAACAGCGAAAGATACGCAAGCATGTACACAAAAATGAGTTCATAAGTGTGTTCAAAGAGTTTTACATGTGGATTGTAAGTAAATAAGGAAATTTACGTGAGTTTAATGCGTGTTTCCTATCGGAGTTAAGATTAGTTGAGTCAGAGCCAAAATGGCGTCGTCCATGTGAAACGCAAAATGAAACAAAATGGCAGACCTGTTTAAGGAGAAGTAAACAGTGGATTTCATGTTTTGTTTACAATTACGTAAACTGAATATGTGAGTAAACAAAGTGAAATATTTGTAAATGTAATGTGATCGTTTACAGTTATACAGTATTTAGAATGCCTGATATTATGTATTGTTCACATATACATGCCATTGGATTACAGAAATACATGGACTTCCAAATACATGAAGTTTATATTGAGTTCATTTGAAGTTTATTCTTTACAATTTTGTGATTAACAACTGTGTTCTTTTTCTTCAAAGTGAATGTGCAAGTCATGTTACTGTTTTATGCTGAGACAAATGAGAAAGAATACAGAGTTCATTAAACATCGCCAGAGCTGCACTGTTGTGTGAGTGATAGTGTTTGAACAGCTGCAGAATCAGTTCAGTCACTGTGACTCTGACTGACAGAGGTTTTTGTACGACTCTTTATCACTGTGTGAACACATAGTTACTGTTGATATAGTGGTAACTCTGACAGTAATAATGTCCAGCATCTTCAGTCTGGACTCCACTGATGGTCAGAGTGAAATCACTGTTAGATCCACTGCCACTGAATCTAGATGGAGTTCCTGACTGGAGTGTGCTTGTTAAATAAATCAGGAGTTTAGGAGCTTCTCCAGGTTTCTGTAAGTACCAAGCTAAATAATGTCCATAAGAACTAGAGTAATACACATCTCTGCTGGTTCTACAGTTGATTTTGACTGTTTCTCCTGGTTGAGCTGCTGTCATTGAGGGACTCTGAGTGACGGTGATCTGTCCTCTACACTCTGAAACACACAACAAGAAGAAAATCAACTCAAAACTTTGACAATATACTTGAAGAAATGAATTCATATCAAACATGTGCTCCACAAACCTTGAGCAAACGCTGTGAGAGTCCAGATGAAGATGATGATGAAGGTCATGTTGATGAAGATTGTTGTGTGTGTCAGTGATGAAGTGTTAAACTCACAGCACTATAAACACTCTCAGAGCACTGAAGCATCTGATCAATATGCAAATGAGCTCATCCTGTTTCTAAATGAGTTTAAAAATAGCAAACATTTGTCAATAAGATGCTGCTTTTATGTAAAAAAATATATATAAACATGTTGCCATATATGTTACCTATAAGGTGATATATAATTTTCACATATTGTACATACATTCCCTGGCTAGATATAAAATCCCCATATTAAAATTTATGCACATATTTTAGTAATATCTATGTGATCATTTTAAATGGTACTGTATGTAGTAATTATACTACATGTCAATAATATTTTATTTATAAAGTATAGAAAACTTTATTTTAAAAAACATACAAAAAAGCTTTTATATGTATATTTATAAATCTAGCTTTTATATTTACTTATATAATATCAACAGTTATCGATGGGTTTTAGGATGGATATACATGTACATGATATACATGTCAATTGTATTACATATGCATTAACACAAATTTGAATGGGTTGGATATACATGTTAAATACATGAAATTGTTTCAGTTTGTAATATAAGTTTCATATATGTTTTTACTTCATATGACAATATACTTCATATATGGAAGTTTAATATATGTGCATATATTATATTTGTGTATGGTTGAAGCCAAATGTTTCAACAGTAGTGTACAGTAACTGAGACTGACCACTGGTTTTACAGTTGATGGAAGAAACTGGGACACACAATATGGTGGTTTTGTTTCAGTATCATAAATCAGCAGCGCCACCATCTGGTCTTTAAGTGAATCCTTTGCTGGACCGACCTGAAAGAGACAGTTTGAAAAGGCATGAAACAGTGATTACGGTATCATGTGAGATTTTATTGCTATAAACCAGAAATTTTAGTTTCTATTACTGAATTGAAGTTTACTTATTCATTACAGGAGCTGTAGCTGCGTGACTGAAAACAAAGTAAGACGGCTGCTGAGCTCCAATCTCCATCATGTGACGGATCTAGAAGAGCACGATGAATCAAATCAAAACCTCAAAGTGCAAATTCAACCAGTCCAGTTTCCAAGTTTACTCGTCTCCCTACAGAGAGTGAAAACATGAGGAGACAAAAGAGGGAGAAAAGGTTATTTCAGATCCTCCTTTGAGCAGCTGCAGAATCAGTTCAGTCACTGTGACTCTGACTGACGGAGGTTTTTGTACGACTCTTTATCACTGTGTGAACACATAGTTACTGTTGATGACATGAAAACTCTGACAGTAATAATCTCCAGCATCTTCAGTCTGGACTCCACTGATGGTCAGAGTGAAATCACTGTTAGATCCACTGCCACTGAATCTAGATGGAGTTCCTGACTGGAGTGTGCTTGTTAAATAAATCAGGAGTTTAGGAGCTTCTCCAGGTTTCTGTAGGTACCAAGCTAAATAATGTCCATAGAACTATAATAATACACATCTCTGCTGGTTTTACAGTTGATTTTGACTGTTTCTCCTGGTTGAGCTGCTGTCATTGAGGGACTCTGAGTGACGGTGATCTGTCCTCTACACTCTGAAACACACAACAAGAAGAAAATCAACTCAAAACTTTGACAATATACTTGAAGAAATGAATTCATATCAAACTTGTGCTCCACAAACCTTGAGCAAACGCTGTGAGAGTCCAGATGAAGATGATGATGAAGGTCATGTTGATGAAGATTGTTGTGTGTGTCAGTGATGAAGTGTTAAACTCACAGCACTATAAACACTCTCAGAGCACTGAAGCATCTGATCAATATGCAAATGAACCGATCCTGTATTTAAATGAGCATTTGTCATTAAGATGCTGCTTTTATGTAAAAAAATATAAACATGTTGCCATATATGTTACCTACAAGGTGATATATAATTTTCACATACATACATTCCCTGGGTAGATATAAAATTCCCATATTAAAATTTGTTTATGCACATATTTTAATATCTATATGATGATTTTTATATGGTCTCGTATATACTAACTATACTGCATGTCAACAATATTGTATTCATATATAAAACTTTCTTAAAACATACAAACATTCTGTATGTTTATGTATGTTTTTGTAGTAATTATTTTAATGTCAATGTCTATCTTTTGTATTTCCTTATATAATATCAACAATTATTAATGGGTTTTAGGATGGATATAAATGTACAGGATATACATGTCCATTGTTTTACATATACATAAACACAAATTTGAATGGGTTGGATATACATGTTAATACATGAATTTGTTTCAATTTGTAATATAAGTTTCATATATGTTTTTACTTCATAGGACTGTATACTTAATATATGGAAGTTTAATATATGTGCATATATTACATTTGTGTATGGTTGAAGCCAAATGTTTCAACAGTAGTGTACAGTAACTGAGGTCAATCACTGGTTTTACAGTTGATGGGAGAAACTGGGACACAAAATATGGCGGTTTTGTTTCAGTATCATAAATCAGCAGCGCCACCATCTGGTCTTTAAGTGAATCCTTTGCTGGACCGACCTGAAAGAGACAGTTTGAAAAGGCATGAAACAGTGATTACGGTATCATGTGAGATTTTATTGCTATAAACCAGAAATTTTAGTTTCTATTACTGAATTGAAGTTTACTTATTCATTACAGGAGCTGTAGCTGCGTGACTGAAAACAAAGTAAGACGGCTGCTGAGCTCCAATCTCCATCATGTGACGGATCTAGAAGAGCACAATGAATCAAAGCAAAACCTCAAAGTACAGATTCAACCAGTCCAGTTTCCAGCTTTACTCGTCTCCCTACAGAGAGTAAGAATATGAGGAGACAAAAGAGGGAGAAAAACAACAGAGTTATTTCAGATCCTCCTTTGAGCAGCTGCAGAATCAGTTCAGTCACTGTGACTCTGACTGACAGAGGTTTTTGTACGACTCTTTATCACTGTGTGAACACATAATCACCCACACAACTGTAACCACTTGCTCTGCAATTAAAACTCTGACAGTAATAATGTCCAGCATCTTCAGTCTGGACTCCACTGATGGTCAGAGTGAAATCACTGTTAGATCCACTGCCACTGAATCTAGATGGAGTTCCTGACTGGAGGGTGGATGCAGCATATATCAGGAGTTTAGGAGCTTCTCCAGGTTTCTGTAGGTACCAAGCTAAATGACCAAAAAAAACATCTCTGCTGGTTTTACAGTTGATTTTGACTGTTTCTCCTGGTTGAGCTGCTGTCATTGAGGGACTCTGAGTGACGGTGATCTGTCCTCTACACTCTGAAACACACAACAAGAAGAAAATCAACTCAAAACTTTGACAATATACTTGAAGAAATGAATTCATATCAAACTTGTGCTCCACAAACCTTGAGCAAATGCTGTGAGAGTCCAGATGAAGATGATGATGAAGGTCATGTTGATGAAGATTGTTGTGTGTGTCAGTGATGAAGTGTTAAACTCACAGCACTATAAACACTCTCAGAGCACTGAAGCATCTGATCAATATGCAAACACACTCCAGATCATTTACCTGAAGACAGTTGCTCATTAACAGACACAAAATACAATTACTGAAATTAGAAAAGCTTAATCTTTTTCATACTATTAATGATCTTCTAATAACAAACTTGTTATAAGTTATATTAGATCATTCACTTCTGAATGCATATTCAACATCAACTTTATTGTATTTATTTATTTATTGTATTGATCTGACTGTCTCCTGTGAGACTGAGACTTTTTTTATTTTTTATTTTTTTAATTTAGCACAGTAATTAAACTTACATTTTCAGATTAGTTTGTTGACTTAGGTAAAGCCTGCAAATATGTTCAACTTTGATTTGATTTTTATTAATATTTGAAAGGTTCATAATTTATAGTAGACATGCCAAAAAACGTTATATTTTTGATATTTTAAAACAAACTTTTGCACCTAATTTTGTCATGCTGCCACCAAAAATTGTTATAAACTCCTGCAGTTTATTGTTTTTATTCACATCTGATCTTAGATGCTTTAAATAAAAGTGACTAACATTGAAGTTGATAATGTAAATGTCTCTTCCAATCAATATATTTCACCAAACTTCCATTGCTTTGCTGATCGCAGGCTTTGTAAAAATTCATTCAGGTGACTTGAAAAAATGACTTAATAAAAGTATCACTGTATTAATTGTTCATATATTTATAATGAACCTGAAAGGAGTAAAATGCTTTTCTTTTAACTGAGTTGACTATTGTGTGTTTGTCAGGCGTCACTCATCCTAAATTGAGCGTCCTGTTGCCCTCCAGTTCAGAGATCTCCTCAAAGAAGACAGCAACACTGGTGTGTGTGGCCAACAAGGGCTTCCCGTCAGACTGGAGCCTGAGCTGGAAGGTGGACGGGAGCAGCAGGTCTCAGGAGAGCAGCGCTGGGCTCCTGGAGAAGGACGGTCTGTACAGCTGGAGCAGCAGCCTGACTCTCTCTGAGCAGGAGTGGATGGAGAGCGTCTCAGTGAGCTGTGAGGCCACACAGAGCGGCCAGCCTGCGCTCACTGGACGCGTGACCAGACATCAGTGTTCAGAGTAGATCTGCTGCTCTTCTCACTCATGTCTCACATGGAGACTAACAGCACATGAGCGACTCCTTCATTCTCCACATGCAGCTTCAGTCGCTCTCATCTGCATCTGCTCTGCTTTGTGTGCTTCATACAAGATGTGTGCTTTAACATTCGGTCATGATTTTATTACAGTTCGGTCAATAAATAGAATAAAATAAAATAGTGTCTTTGAGTCCTTTTTTGTACTTTTTTTATTTTGCATTTCTTCCTTTTGTTTATAATACATTTATACATAAACTTTACTCAATGGACCATGAAAGTGTAGAGGGTCGAAATCATAAATGGTAAATATAGACTTAAAAAATTCCCCCTCAAAAGTCAAAACCAATGTTGAAAGAGAAACAAGGTTACGTGATATTGTCTAATGTATTTTTGGGCTAACCCTGAAAATATCATTATTCGTGACTCCTGTAGAGGGCACTTAGCGCTTTTGCGATGTTGAACTGCGCAGCTCGGGTCAGAGTTCATTAAACATCACCAGAGCTCGCCGCATATTCATGTGTCTCTTGCTTTTCTACAAGTGAGGAAAAATATGGTTTGTTAACCACTTAAAATGACATTAAATGAGTCATGATGGTTTTGTTATATATGTGGGTGCAGATAAATGCAATCTGTTTTGATGAGCTGGTTATTTTGTGCGATTTTGTCGAGTAAGTAATTAACTTGTGTAATGTGTGAACAAATATGCAAAGAAACAGCGAAAGATACGCAAGCATGTACACAAAAATGAGTTCATAAGTGTGTTCAAAGAGTTTTACATGTGGATTGTAAGTAAATAAGGAAATTTACGTGAGTTTAATGCGTGTTTCCTATCGGAGTTAAGATTAGTTGAGTCAGAGCCAAAATGGCGTCGTCCATGTGAAACGCAAAATGAAACAAAATGGCAGACCTGTTTAAGGAGTAGTAAACAGTGGATTTCATGTTTTGTTTACAATTACGTAAACTGAATATGTGAGTAAACAAAGTGAAATATTTGTAAATGTAATGTGATCGTTTACAGTTATACAGTATTTAGAATGCCTGATATTATGTATTGTTCACATATACATGCCATTGGATTACAGAAATACATGGACTTCCAAATACATGAAGTTTATATTGAGTTAATTTGAAGTTTATTCTTTACAATTTTGTGATTAACAACTGTGTTCTTTTTCTTCAAAGTGAATGTGCAAGTCATGTTACTGTTTTATGCTGAGACAAATGAGAAAGAATACAGAGTTCATTAAACATCGCCAGAGCTGCACTGTTGAGTGAGTGATAGTGTTTGAACAGCTGCAGAATCAGTTCAGTCACTGTGACTCTGACTGAGAGAGGTTTTTGTACGACTCTTTATCACTGTGTGAACACATAGCCACTGATGTAGTGGTAACTCTGACAGTAATAATGTCCAGCATCTTCAGTCTGGACTCCACTGATGGTCAGAGTGAAATCACTGTTAGATCCACTGCCACTGAATCTAGATGGAGTTCCTGACTGGAGTGTGCTTGTTAAATAAATCAGGAGTTTAGGAGCTTCTCCAGGTTTCTGTAAGTACCAAGCTAAATAATGTCCATAAGAACTAGAGTAATACACATCTCTGCTGGTTTTACAGTTGATTTTGACTGTTTCTCCTGGTTGAGCTGCTGTCATTGAGGGACTCTGAGTGACGGTGATCTGTCCTCTACACTCTGAAACACACAACAAGAAGAAAATCAACTCAAAACTCTGACAATATACTTGAAGAAATGAATTCATATCAAACTTGTGCTCCACAAACCTTGAGCAAACGCTGTGAGAGTCCAGATGAAGATGATGATGAAGGTCATGTTGATGAAGATTGTTGTGTGTGTCAGTGATGAAGTGTTAAACTCACAGCACTATAAACACTCTCAGAGCACTGAAGCATCTGATCAATATGCAAATGAGCTCATCCTGTTTTTAAATGAGTTTAAAAATAGCAAACATTTGTCAATAAGATGCTGCTTTTATGTAAAAAAAAATATATAAACATGTTGCCATATATGTTACCTATAAGGTGATATATAATTTTCACATATTGTACATACATTCCCTGGCTAGATATAAAATCCCCATATTAAAATTTATGCACATATTTTAGTAATATCTATGTGATCATTTTAAATGGTACTGTATGTAGTAATTATACTACATGTCAATAATATTTTATTTATAAAGTATAGAAACATACTAAAAAACATACAAAAAAGCTTTTATATGTATATTTATAAATCTAGCTTTTATATTTACTTATATAATATCAACAGTTATCGATGGGTTTTAGGATGGATATACATGTACATGATATACATGTCCATTGTATTTACATATGCATTAACACAAATTTGAATGGGTTGGATATACATGTTAAATACATGAAATTGTTTCAGTTTGTAATATAAGTTTCATATATGTTTTTACTTCATATGACTATATACTTCATATATGGAAGTTTAATATATGTGCATATATTACATTTGTGTATGGTTGAAGCCAAATGTTTCAACAGTAGTGTACAGTAACTGAGAATGACCACTGGTTTTACAGTTGATGGAAGAAACTGGGACACACAATATGGTGGTTTTGTTTCAGTATCATAAATCAGCAGCGCCACCATCTGGTCTTTAAGTGAATCCTTTGCTGGACCGACCTGAAAGAGACAGTTTGAAAAGGCATGAAACAGTGATTACGGTATCATGTGAGATTTTATTGCTATAAACCAGAAATTTTAGTTTCTATTACTGAATTGAAGTTTACTTATTCATTACAGGAGCTGTAGCTGCGTGACTGAAAACAAAGTAAGATGGCTGCTGAGCTCCAATCTCCATCATGTGACGGATCTAGAAGAGCACAATGAATCAAATCAAAACCTCAAAGTGCAGATTCAACCAGTCCAGTTTCCAGCTTTACTCGTCTCCCTACAGAGAGTAAGAACATGAGGAGACAAAAGAGGGAGAAAAACAACAGAGTTATTTCAGATCCTCCTTTGAGCAGCTGCAGAATCAGTTCAGTCACTGTGACTCTGACTGACGGAGGTTTTTGTACGACTCTTTATCACTGTGTGAACACATTGTTACTGTTGATGACATGAAAACTCTGACAGTAATAATCTCCAGCATCTTCAGTCTGGACTCCACTGATGGTCAGAGTGAAATCACTGTTAGATCCACTGCCACTGAATCTAGATGGAGTTCCCGACTGGAGGGTGTTTGCATAATAAATCAGGAGTTTAGGAGCTTCTCCAGGTTTCTGTAGGTACCAAGCTAAATAATGTCCATAAGAACTATAATAATACACATCTCTGCTGGTTTTACAGTTGATTTTGACTGTTTCTCCTGGTTGAGCTGCTGTCATTGAGGGACTCTGAGTGACGGTGATCTGTCCTCTACACTCTGAAACACACAACAAGAAGAAAATCAACTCAAAACTTTGACAATATACTTGAAGAAATGAATTCATATCAAACTTGTGCTCCACAAACCTTGAGCAAACGCTGTGAGAGTCCAGATGAAGATGATGATGAAGGTCATGTTGATGAAGATTGTTGTGTGTGTCAGTGATGAAGTGTTAAACTCACAGCACTATAAACACTCTCAGAGCACTGAAGCATCTGATCAATATGCAAATGAACCGATCCTGTATTTAAATGAGCATTTTGTCATTAAGATGCTGCTTTTATGTAAAAAAATATAAACATGTTGCCATATATGTTACCTACAAGGTGATATATAATTTTCACATACATACATTCCCTGGGTAGATATAAAATTCCCATATTAAAATTTGTTTATGCACATATTTTAATATCTATATGATGATTTTTATATGGTCTCGTATATACTAACTATACTGCATGTCAACAATATTGTATTCATATATAAAACTTTCTTAAAACATATAAACATTCTGTATGTTTATGTATGTTTTTGTAGTAATTATTTTAATGTCAATGTCTATCTTTTGTATTTTCTTATATAATATCAACAATTATTAATGGGTTTTAGGATGGATATAAATGTACAGGATATACATGTCCATTGTTTTACATATACATAAACACAAATTTGAATGGGTTGGATATACATGTTAATACATGAAATTGTTTCAATTTGTAATATAAGTTTCATATATGTTTTTACTTCATAGGACTGTATACTTAATATATGGAAGTTTAATATATGTGCATATATTACATTTGTGTATGGTTGAAGCCAAATGTTTCAACAGTAGTGTACAGTAACTGAGGTCAATCACTGGTTTTACAGTTGATGGGAGAAACTGGGACACAAAATATGGCGGTTTTGTTTTAGTATCGTAAATCAGCAGCGCCACCATCTGGTCTTTAAGTGAACAATTTACTAGACCGACCTGAAAGAGACAGTTTGAAAAGGTATGAAACAATGATTACGGTGAGATTCATGTGAGATTTTATAGCTATAAATTGAACTTTTAGTTTCTATTACTGAACTGAATTTTATTCATTCATTACAGGAGCTGTAGCTGCGTGACTGAAAACAAAGTAAGATGACTGCTGAGCTCCAATCTCCATCATGTGACGGATCTAGAAGAGCACAATGAATGAAATCAAAACCTCAAAGTGCAGATTCAACCAGTCCAGTTTCCAGCTTTACTCGTCTCCCTACAGAGAGTAAGAACATGAGGAGACAAAAGAGGGAGAAAAACAACAGAGTTATTTCAGATCCTCCTTTGAGCAGCTGCAGAATCAGTTCAGTCACTGTGACTCTGACTGACAGAGGTTTTTGTACGACTCTTTATCACTGTGTGAACACATAATCACCCACACAACTGTAACCACTTGCTCTGCAATGAAAACTCTGACAGTAATAATGTCCAGCATCTTCAGTCTGGACTCCACTGATGGTCAGAGTGAAATCACTGTTAGATCCACTGCCACTGAATCTAGATGGAGTTCCTGACTGGAGTGTGCTTGTTAAATAAATCAGGAGTTTAGGAGCTTCCCCAGGTTTCTGTAGGTACCAAGCTAAATAATGTCCATAAGAACTAGAGTAATACACATCTCTGCTGGTTTTACAGTTGATTTTGACTGTTTCTCCTGGTTGAGCTGCTGTCATTGAGGGACTCTGAGTGACGGTGATCTGTCCTCTACACTCTGAAACACAACAACAAGAAGAAAATCAGCTCAAAACTTTGATAATATACTTAAGGAAATGAATTCATATCAAACTTGTGCTCCACAAACCTTGAGCAAACGCTGTGAGAGTCCAGATGAAGATGATGATGAAGGTCATGTTGATGAAGATTGTTGTGTGTGTCAGTGATGAAGTGTTAAACTCACAGCACTATAAACACTCTCAGAGCACTGAAGCATCTGATCAATATGCAAACACACTC
>JAMKFB010000305.1:18306-30845 GCA_036247105.1 Cirrhinus mrigala
TTATCATTTCTAGCATTGCTTTTTTCCTCCCAATGCACTAAATGGAAATTGAAATAGAGACTGTGAGCGCCTGGAAGCAGGACAGTAAATACTGGGTTAGTAATAGGGATTAATTACCAAAGGAAGATAATAATGTGTGAAGGTAATTAACAGTGAGAGCGCTCCAAATGTCAAACTGCTAGTGTGTATTCAGTGTGTCATTGTATGTGTCAGTAAGTGTGAGGACGCATCACCGTGCGCAAAGATGACGGCCTCTATGATGTGTGTGTGTGTGTGTGTTTTCAATCAGCCCTAAAGACACACATGATGAATGTGACTGAAGTGTATCAGGCTCTCCGTGAACTTGCGTCAGCAGTGATACGCAAATGTGTAAAGAACTGAAAGTAACTCATATCAGAGACACATCAAAGGGAGAACAGCATCATGCGCACACACACGCGCGCAACTACCTACACACTGCAGGCAAACGCAACAGACACTCACGCACGTACAGGAAAGCAACTGATCGATATGCACAAATTTAGTCTTTTGAGGATGGACACGAAGTGACCGTTATTAAGGCAACCGTAAGCACACACGCGCACACGCTAAATGAATGATTCTACCGTTAATCACATCCAATCTGTATGAGAAATCATTACATTTTCAAAAATCTGCCACCTTATCAAACATTCAGCGCTGTGAGGATTTCAAACCACTAAAACACAAAGCACCGGCCGCGAGCAGGGACGCGCTTAACAAATCCCACGGTGCGCGTGTCGAATGTCGGATAGGAAGAGGGAAAAAAAAGAGCGATTGGATTTAATCACCTGTCATTTCCCGACTCACGGTGAGAAAAGCAGTCGCGACGGTGTCTTTGGATGCCATGACGTCCAGCGCCCTCTCCTCTCTTCCTTTCCTTATCAAGCAGGAGCAGCTATAATGCTCGCTCTCCCTCAGCCAATGCCTATAAACATATCATACTGAAGAGAGAGCCAGAGAGGGGAGGAGGAGGAGGGCATGAGAGAGGAGTTCACACACAAGTGTGCATATATCTATGTAAAGCGATGAATTAATAATGCAAACGCAAGGTTTGTGTCTGCATGAGAACATGATTCAAGTCCTTTCATCTTTTTGACTCTTATTAATAATACATGGACGTGCATGACACACATAGATAGATAGATAGAGAGATAGATAGATAGATAGATAGAGAAATAGACCCTTGTGAAAACGAAGCGCGTTTACCTGTATTGAATGAGTACTTGTGTATTTTACATCTTAAAAGTATATTTTAAAAACTATTTTTTTTTAAATAATATATTAATTAATGAAATAAAAGGCCATTTAAGTGTACTTAAAGAAAGTACTTTCAAGACTGTTTCTTAACACACTTAGGTACTTTAAGTGCACTTTGTAACAATGTCAAATTTTAAACTTTTACTTGTTTTAATAATATTTCGTCATGCTTTAAAGAAGCAGCTTATTTTGAAGGACTAACACACTAAAGCACATGCAAGTTTATTTCATATTACATTTAAAGATAATACATTTTAAATGTACTAAATTGCAACTTCTTAAATACAGATGTTTAATTGCACATATACTTAAAATAAATTAATTTAAAGCATTACTTAGTAAATTATTTCCATTCTTTTAAAAGTATACTACAGCATGCAATAGCTAGCTAGCTAGCTAGATAGACAGATAGCAAACAATATTTATTTAAAAACTAACATAAGAAAACTTAGTAGTTTTGGGGATTCGTGCACATCTGTTAGCTTTGAGGCTAATAAATATGCTAGTGTTCTCTTAAATGTTGTCAAAATTCACTTTAAATACATCAAGCACATTTAAAATGTATAGCCTTTCTCTCTTGGGAAAACAGACCAAAAATATTGATGACTCACCCTGCACTAGACAAATTTTTGTCCAATCAAATGCTCCATAGAATGAGTAAGCCCCTCCCCCAAGACCACTTGCAGCTGACTAGGAACTAAAGCCTATGGGGCTAATTTAAAGGGATAGTTCAACCAATAATTAAAATTCTGTCATTAATTACTCACCCTCATGTAATTCTAAATCCGTTAAGACCTTCATTCATCTTTGAAACAAAATATTTTTGATGAAATCTGAGAATAAATCAAAGAAAACAAAAATAACGACTTTATTCAAAATGTCAGTCTTTATGGTATTGTCCTGAATGCACATCGAAGACTGACAAAGAAAAGAAGAAATTGTTGAAAAAAGTCGTTATGTTTATTTTTGCGCACAAATAGTATTTTCACAGCTTTTATCAAATGAAAGTTGAACCACTGATGTCACATGGACTATTTTAATTATGTCCTTACATTTTTGGGCGTTGAACGTGGTAGTTATGTTGCTGTCTATGCAAGGAAAGAAAGCTCTCGGATTTTATCAAAAATATCTTCATTTGAGTTCCGAAGATGAACGGGTTTGGAATGACATGAGGGTGAGTAATTAATGACAGAATTTTCATTCCCGGTGAATTATCTTATTAAAAAAAAAAGAAGTAGCAAGCTATCTAATATGTCCTATCCAAACCTCTCTATTCAACAGGAAATACATCAGTGTGAGAAAGAAAACTGTATATTATCCAACAACTTACTCTAACAGCTTCAGGAAAGTCCTGCACCTTGTTAGCAGTAAGAGTGACAGACCTCAGCATCTGCCTGCTGGGTAATTGCTAGGAGGCGTTTGTGACTAGCGTTTTGAGCCTATACGGTGACTCAGTGTTTAAAAATGGGTATTTATAGAGACTAGTGTCAGTGTCCTTGGCAGTGAGAAAAACGGTTTCTTTCATAATAGAGTATTTTAAAATCCCCGTCACTCATAAAAGGATAATACGGGCAGCAAATGATGTCTGTGATTGGACAGAACTGTAAATGGGCTCCCTGAGGACCATGGCACACTTTCTCTCTCTATGATGTTCGCTATTAGCGCCTATCCATCCCTCTACACACATTTTCTGCGCTTCTCTGTTGCTCCGGCATTGCTTGCTCTGTTAAATCGTGTCTGGCCTACACTTACCCCAAGGCTGGTTTTGTGTTTGGAAGGGTGGGTAGCAGGGGGAAGGGCAGGAGGCGACTGGCTTTGGTGTTGTCCCTTGTACCAACCCTCCGGGCCTCAGTATATATCTACTCAATGAGATGATGCGTGCGTGTGTGAGTATGTGCAGTTGTGTGGTTTAAGAGAGAAAAAAGACCATGTAGGTCTAACTGTTGGAATAGTGGAAGAGTGCAGCCTGAAGGGAGTATGACAGAAGAAATGGACTAATGCTAAACAGAATATAGTGGGAACAGGAACAGAATAAACGTAGAATGTGGATGTGGCTGAAGGATTAGATAGAACAACAGATTTCCATTCAGATCAGTGCTTGCTACATATTAGCACAAGGAGATGTGCAATAATTTAATAAATATTCAGAAGGTGTTAAAAATAGTATTTATGCATGTTGCTATAGTTTATATAAACTATATAAACTAGTGCCCCCAAAAGGCACTGCTTTGATATGCTTCCTCGGTTATACTTGGCTAAACTTGAGCTGTTCATAATTGTGATCCTGGACCACAAAACCAGTCTCAATTCACTGGGGTATATTAGTAGCAATAACCAAAAATACATTGTATGGGTCAAAATTATTGATTCTTCTTTTATGGCAAAAATCATTAGGAAATTAAGTGAAGATCATGTTCCATGAAGATATTTTGTAAAAATGATTTTTGTTAAAGTTAAATTTTTGATTAGTAATATACATTGTTAAGAACTTTATTTGGACAACTTTAAAGGCGATTTTCTCAATATTTTGATTGTTTTACACCCTCAGATTCCAGATTTTAAAATAGTTGTATCTCAGCCAAATAGTTTCCTATTCTAACAAACCATACATCAGTGGAAAGCTTATTCAGCTTTGAGATGATGTATAAATCTCAATTTTGAAAAAAACTGACCCTTATGACTGGTTTTGTGATCTAGGGTCACAATTACAGATGCTGATATAAAAAAAGGCTGAATTTTAAAACTTATCTAGTGCTGCCACCAAGTGTCTACATGCAAAAACCACATCCTTCCTTCAAATCCTAATGAACAATCACATATGTGACCCTGGACCACAAAACCAGTCCAACCAAGGGTATATTTTATGAAATTGAGATTTATACACCACCTGAAATAGCTAAATAAATAAGTTTTCCATTGATGTATGGTTTGTTAAGACAGGACAATATTTCGCCGAAATACAACAATTTGAAAATCTGGAGGGTGCAAAAAAAAAAAAAAAAAATCAATATATTGAGAAAATCGCCTTTAAAGTTGTCCAGATAAAGTTCTTAGCAATGCATATTACTAATCAAAAATTAAGTTTTGATATATTTATGGTAGGAAATTTACAAAATATCTTCATGGAGCATAATCTTTACTTAAAGCTGCAGTCCATAACTTTTTTTTTTTTTTTTTTTTTTTTTAAATCAATCATTGAATAAGTACATAGCCAGCAAGTGTTCAAAACTATCTTATTACTTTAGCTCGACTCACAACAGTTAGCGTATAATAATGTTTTCTAATTTGAGTGGTACGGGTAGGTTTTCGCGGAAAATTCCAGCATGCCACGGCGTCATTACATCACGTCTGTAAACATAAATAAGGCGTCCTGGCTAGTAGCGTATATTGCTACATTATATGGCATATGAGGATGCTGCAGGTGCTGGATCGTTTCCAGCCTGTTCTCACAGCAACTGGAATAATTAAATTTATCCATTTGATGGCGGATTGTAATCCAGAAAGGATTATGTGTGAAACACATGTGACTGAAATTAAATTAAATTACATTCCAGTTTTGAATGTGCATCTGATTACAGATAGCCTACGTGGGATTACACAAGATTTGTATTTGAAAGAGAACCAGTTCTAAGGAAGAATAAATTGCTTTTTAGGTTAAAAGAATTTTTATATGAAAATCGAAGGGTTTGACAATTAGAGATTAGACTGTACAGAAACTGAAATCTAGGCTACATAATAATACACACCATATACACGTAGTCAGGCAATGCTGATGTTATTAACATTAACAATTTGAGAACAAAGTGTAACAGTAATAGTTCGCAGGGTTTGATGTGACAGGAGTTACCCAGCAAACACAGAACGTTCCCCTAACGTTCCCCTATGGTTCCCGTTTGGTTATTTTTTTGGGAACCAAATGAGAACGTTCTAGGAACGTTCCCTGTAGGTTCTCTTTTTAATAACCTACAGGGAACGTTCCCAGAACGTTCCCTGCAGGTTATTTTTTGGTTTAATTTTATAACCTAAAAAGAACCTTCCCAGAACGTTCCCTGCAGGTAATTTTTAGGTTTTATTTTTATAACCTACAGAGAACGTTCCCGGAACGTTCCCTGCAGGTTATTTTTAGATTGCATTTTTACAACCTACAGGGAACCTTCCCAGAACGTTCCCTGCAGGTTATTTTTAGTTGTCATATCCGGGTAAACTAATAAAAACTTGGCAGATCTTTCTGATCATTCTACTGCTGAAATGTATACTTTTTCATCATAAACAAACTATTTTTTGCAGAATTTCATGTCTGAAATAAGCGTTTAATAAAGTGTAGACATCAAAGTGGTCAAATCGCATTATAATTGTAATTTAATTCCAATTTTATAGCTAAAATTAAGCCAATGTTAATCGTAGTCAGAAAATCATATCATTAACACTTAGTTAAGTTGGCTTGAGAAAGCCAACTTACTGAAATGCTACTTAAACTTATTATTAGGTTGGCTTGAGAAAGCCAACCTACTGATCTGCTACTTAAGCTTATTATTATTATTATTAAGTTGGCTTGAGAAAGCCAACTTACTGAAATGCTACTTAAACTTATTAAGTTGGCTTGAGAAAGCCAACTTACTGATCTGCTATTTAAACTTCCAGTTATTATTATTATTATTAAGTTGGCTTGAGAAAGCCAACTTACTGATCTGCTATTTAAACTTCGAGTTATTATTATTATTATTATTAAGTTGGCTTGAGAAAGCCAACTTACTGATATGCTATTTAAACTTATTAAGTTGGCTTGAGAAAGCCAACTTACTGATATGCTATTTAAACTTATTATTATTATTCTTCTTCTGAGACTAAAATTTCTGACTGCTACTCCTCCTAGAGCTTTAACTCTTCAAACTCCAAACTCAGCCCGGATTTTCAAACTGATCTGACTCGAGTTGCTATATCTTTTCTAACTGATCGGACTTACGGTTTTCCTAAAAATGACGTTTAAAACTGGGAAAAATCCCATAGACTTACATTGACGGAATGTTCAAATGAGCCAGCACTTTTCAAATTCCAACTGTCAAAACTCCCAGAATCCTTTGAGCCTCAATCAAACTTCAACCCTTCTATGTACTGTATTTCTAATCCATTCAAACTCATTCAAACTCATCTATCTATCTTTGGCTAGCAACCAGAAACATGCTAGCAACTTTGCTAATCATGCTAGAAACATGCTAGCGACATGATAGTCATGCTAAAAAATCTGCTAGTGACATGCTAGTCATGCTAGAAACATGCTAGTCATGCTAGAAACATGCTAGCGACATGCTAGTCATGCTAGAAACATGATAGCGACATGCTAGTCATGCTAGAAACATGCTAGCAACTTTGCTAATCATGCTAGAAACATGCTAGTCATGCTAGAAACATGCTAGCGACATGCTAGTCATGCTAGAAACATGCTAGTGACATGCTAGTCATGCTAGTAACATGCTAGCAACTTTGCTAATCATGCTAGAAACATGCTAGCGACATGCTAATCATGCTAGCGACATGCTAGCGACATGCTAGTCATGCTAGAAACATGCTAGCGACATGCTAGTCATGCTAGAAACATGCTAGCGACATGCTAATCATGCTAAAAAACATGCTAACGACATGCTAGTCATGCTAGAAACATGCTAGTGAAATGCTAGTCATGGTAGAAACATGCTAGCAACATGCTAGTCATGCTAGAAACATGCTAGCGACTTTGCTAATCATGTTAGAAACATGCTAGTGACATGCTAATCATGCTAGAAACATGCTAGCGACATGCTAGTCATGCTAGAAACATGCTAGTGACATGCTAGTCATGGTAGAAACATGCTAGCAACATGCTAGCCATGCTAGAAACATGCTAGAAACTTTGCTAATCATGTTAGAAACATGCTAGCGACATGCTAGTCATGCTAGAAACATGCTAGCGACATGCTAGTCATGCTAGTAACATGCTAGCAACTTTGCTAATCATGCTAGAAACATGCTAGTGACATGCTAATCATGCTAGAAAAATGCTAACGACATGCTAATCATGCTAGCGACATGCTAGTCATGCTAGTAACATGCTAGCAACTTTGCTAATCATGTTAGAAACATGCTAGCAACTTTGCTAATCATGCTAGAAACATGCTAGCAACATGCTAGTAACTTGCTAATTGTGCTAGCAACATGTTAACCATGCTAGAAACAGACAAGCAACATGCTAGTAACTTGTTAATGTTAAAAAATGCTAACAACATGCTAGTAACTTGCTAAAAATGTTAGAATCATACTAACAACATGTTAATTATCTATCTATCTATCTATCTATCTATCTGACAGACTGAATTCAGACTTTAAAACTTCAAACTATTTCAGACTGAAAACCATCCAAACTTAAAACTTTTTAAAACTTCTTAAACTTTTTTAACTTTTTAAACTTTACAAACTTTTTAAACTTTACAAACTTTCTAAAACTTTCTGCTCCGGCTTTCTCAAGCCAACTTAAAGTTTGTCTTGACGAACTTTTTTATCTAGTTATTATTATTCTTCTTCTGAGACTAAAATTTCTGACTGCTACTCCTCCTAGAGCTTTAACTCTTCAAACTCCAAACTCAGCCCGGATTTTCAAACTGATCTGACTCGAGTTGCTATATCTTTTCTAACTGATCGGACTTACGGTTTTCCTAAAAATGACGTTTAAAACTGGGAAAAATCCCATAGACTTACATTGACGGAATGTTCAAATGAGCCAGCACTTTTCAAATTCCAACTGTCAAAACTCCCAGAATCCTTTGAGCCTCAATCAAACTTCAACCCTTCTATGTACTGTATTTCTAATCCATTCAAACTCATTCAAACTCATCTATCTATCTTTGGCTAGCAACCAGAAACATGCTAGCAACTTTGCTAATCATGCTAGAAACATGCTAGCGACATGATAGTCATGCTAAAAAATCTGCTAGCGACATGCTAGTCATGCTAGAAACATGCTAGTCATGCTAGAAACATGCTAGCGACATGCTAGTCATGCTAGAAACATGATAGCGACATGCTAGTCATGCTAGAAACATGCTAGTGACATGCTAGTCATGCTAGTAACATGCTAGCAACTTTGCTAATCATGCTAGAAACATGCTAGTCATGTTAGAAACATGCTAGCGACATGCTAGTCATGCTAGAAACATGCTAGTGACATGCTAGTCATGCTAGTAACATGCTAGCAACTTTGCTAATCATGCTAGAAACATGCTAGCGACATGCTAGTCATGCTAGAAACATGCTAGCGACATGCTAATCATGCTAAAAAACATGCTAGCGACATGCTAGTCATGCTAGAAACATGCTAGTGACATGCTAGTCATGGTAGAAACATGCTAGCAACATGCTAGTCATGCTAGAAACATGCTAGCGACTTTGCTAATCATGTTAGAAACATGCTAGTGACATGCTAATCATGCTAGAAACATGCTAGCGACATGCTAGAAACATGCTAGCAACTTTGCTAATCATGTTAGAAACATGCTAGTGACATGCTAATCATGCTAGAAACATGCTAGCGACATGCTAGTCATGCTAGAAACATGCTAGTGACATGCTAGTCATGGTAGAAACATGCTAGCAACATGCTAGCCATGCTAGAAACATGCTAGCAACTTTGCTAATCATGTTAGAAACATGCTAGCGACATGCTAGTCATGCTAGAAACATGCTAGCGACATGCTAGTCATGCTAGTAACATGCTAGCAACTTTGCTAATCATGTTAGAAACATGCTAGCAACTTTGCTAATCATGCTAGAAACATGCAATCGACATGCTAATCATGTTAGAAACATGTTAGCAACTTTGCTAATCATGCTAAAAACATGCTAACAACTTGCTAATCATGCTAGAAACAGACTAGCAACATGCTAGTAACTTGGTAATAATGTTAGAATCATCTATCTTTCTGTCGATTGATAATCTGACCAATACTATCTATCTATCTATCTGACAGACTACATTCAAACTTTAAAACTTCTAAATATTTCAGACTGAAAACCATCCAAACTTAAAACGTCTTAAACTTCTTGAACTATTTAAACTTTTGAAACTTCTTAACTTTTCAAACTTTTGAAACTTTTCAAACTTTTCAAACTTTTCAAACTTTTCAAACTTTTTCAAACTTTCTGGTCCGGCTTTCTCAAGCCAACTTAAAGTTTGTCTTGACGAACTTTTTTATCTAGTTATTATTATTCTTCTGAGACTAAATTTTCTGACTGTATCTCCTCCTAGAGCTTTAACTCTACAAACTCCAAACTCAGCCCAGATCTTCAGACTGGTCTGACTCGAGTTGCTATATCTTTTCTAACTGATCGGACTTACGATTTTCCTAAAAATGCCGATCAAAATTGGGAAAAATCCCATAGACTTACATTGACGGAATGTTCAAATGAGCCAACACTTTTCAAACTCCAACTGTCAAAACTCCCAGAATCCTTTGAGACTCAATCAAGCTTCCCTTCTATGTACTGTATTTCTAATCCATTCAAACTCATTCAAACTCATCTATCTCTCTATCTATCTATCTATCTATCTATCTATGGCTAGCAACCAGAATCATGCTAATAACTTGCTAATCATACTAGAAACATGCTAGCAACTTGCTAATCATGCCACAAACATGCTAGCAACTTTGCTAATCATGCTAGAAACATGCTAGCAATATGCTAACAACTTGCTAATCATGCTAGAAACATGCTAGCAACATGCTAACAACTTGCTAATCATGCTAGAAACATGCTAGCAACTTGCTAATCATGCTAGAAACATGCTAGCAACTTGCTAATCATGCTAGAAACATGCTAGCAACATGCTAGTCATGTTAAAAAACATGCTAGCAACATGCTAACAACTTGCTAATCATGCTAGAAACATGCTAGCAACTTGCTAATCATGCTAGAAACATGCTAGCAACATGCTAACAACTTGTTAATCATGCTAGAAACATGCTAGCAATATGCTAGCAACTTGCTAATCATGCTAGAAACATGCTAGCAACATGCTAACAACTTGCTAATCATGCTAGAAACATGCTAGCAACATGCTAACAACTTGCTAATCATGCTAGAAACATGCTAGCAATATGCTAACAACTTGCTAATCATGTTAGAAACATGTTAGCAACTTGCTAATCATGCTAGAAACATGCTAGCAACATGCTAACAACTTGCTAATCATGCTAGAAACATGCTAGCAACTTGCTAATCATGCTAGAAACATGCTAGCAACATGCTAACAACTTGCTAATCATGTTAGAAACATGCTAGCAACATGCTAATCATGTTAGAAACATGCTAGCAACATGCTAACAACTTGTTAATCATGCTAGCAACATGCTAATAACTGGCTAATCATGCTAGAAACATGCTATAAAACTTGTAAACTTTTTAAACTTTTTAAACTTTTCAAACTCTTTCAAACTTTCTGGTCCGGCTTTCTCAAGCCAACTTAAAGTTTGTCTTGACGAACTTTTTTATCTAGTTATTATTCTTCTTCTTCTGAGACTAAAATTATCAACTCTAACTCCTCCTAGAGCTTTAAATCTACAAACTCCAAACTCAGTCCAGATCTTTAAACTGATCTGAAGTTAGTTGCTATATCTTTTCTAACTGATCGGACTTACGGTTTTCCTAAAAATGGCGATTAAATTTGGGAAAAATCCCATAGACTTACATTGACGGAATGTTCAAATGAGCCAGCACTTTTTAAACTCCAACTGTCAAAATCCCCAGAATCCTTTGAGCGTCAATCAAACCTCCCTTCTATGTACTGTATTTCTAATCCATTTAAACTCATTCAAACTCATCTATCTATCTATCTATCTATCTATCTATCTATCTATCTAAACTTTACTATCTATCTATCTATCTATCTATGGCTAGCAACCAGAAACATGCTAGCAACTTGCTAATCATGCTAGAAACATGCTAGCAACATGCTAACAACTTGCTAATCATGCTAGAAACATGCTAGCACCTTGCTAATCATGCTAGAAACATGCTAACAACTTGCTAATCATGCTAGAAACATGCTAGCAACTTGCTAATCATGCTAGAAACATGCTAACAACTTGCTAATCATGCTAGAAACATGTTAACAACTTGCTAATCATGCTAGCAACATGCTAACAACTTGCTAATCATGCTAGAAACATGCTAGCAACTTGCTAATCATGTTAGAAACATGCTAGCAACTTGCTAATCATGCTAGAAACATGCTAACAACTTGCTAATCATGCTAGAAACATGCTAGAAACATGCTAACCACTTGCTAATCATGCTAGCAACATGCTAACAAGTTGCTAATCATGTTAGAAACATGCTAGCAACTTGCTAATCATGCTAGAAACATGCTAACAATCATGCTAGAAACATGCTAACAACTTGCTAATCATGCTAGAAACATGTTAACAACTTGCTAATCATGCTAGCAACATGCTAACAACTTGCTAATCATGCTAGAAACATGCTAGCAACTTACTAATCATGTTAGAAACATGCTAGCAACTTGCTAATCATGCTAGAAACATGCTAACAACTTGCTAATCATGCTAGAAACATGCTAGAAACATGCTAACAACTTGCTAATTATGCTAGCAACATGCTAACAACTTGCTAATCATGTTAGAAACATGCTAGCAACTTGCTAATCATGCTATAAACATGCTAGCAACTTGCTAATCATGCTAGAAACATGCTAGCAACATGCTAGCAACATGCTAATCATGCTAGAAACATGCTAGCAACATGCTAACAACTTGCTAATCATGCTAGAAACATGCTAGCAACATGCTAATCATGCTAGCAACATGCTAACAACTTGCTAATCATGCTAGAAACATGCTAGCAACTTGCTAATCATGCTAGAAACATGCTAGCAACTTGCTAATCATGCCAGAAACATGCTAGCAACATTCTAACTACTTGCTAATCATGCTAGAAACATTCTAACAACATGCTAGAAACATGTTAGCAAATTTATCTATTATCTATCTATCTATATTTCTATCTGTCTATCTATCTATATATCTGTCTGAGAGACTGCATTCAAACTTTAACCTTTTAAAACTACTTTAAACTTCAAACTATTTCAGACTAAAACCTATCCAAATGCAACTTTTTAAAACTTCTTAAACTTTTAAAACTTTTAAAACTTTTTAAAACTTTCTGGTCCGGCTTTCTCAAGCCAACTTAAAGTTTGTCTTGACGAACTTTTTTAT